>JARHVA010000996.1:347500-830000 GCA_037957365.1 Torreya grandis | reverse complement strand
AGAATACTCAAATTGCTGAAAAGTTGTATCTAATATACATGCTCACACTACAAGGATGAAATAAATCTATAGAAAATAAGAAAAGTAAACAAACACCTAAAAAGAAAAGAAAAAAAAGAGACCTAGAGTGAATATAAAGCTATAACTAATTAAGATTAAAACTATTGTTAACAGATTAGAAAACTAATAAAGTTAAAATAATATAGCTATGACAATAATAAAACAACTAAAGTTTAATAAACTAAAACTAAGAAAAATAGAAATGAAAACTATGTACTAGAAGCAATAAATGAAAAATATTTGAAGAGTTTATTCTAATCTAATAAATAAATTAAAGCTTAAACAAAATTAAATCTAATAAAAAAAATGAAAGAAATGCAAGTCTATAAGTAGAGTCGTCTTAACAAAAAATGGAAGATATATCATTGAGAAACAAAATTTTAGTACAAACTATATTCAAAAAGATAATCATTTACAAATGACAAACTAACAAAATGTTTCATAAAGTGATGTATTCATCATTGTTCGGGTCAAGTATTTGATGTTCTACACATTTGACTGCATAACTATACTAAAAAAATGGGTCACTCAACTGTCAGAAAATGTATTGTCCTATTTATGTGTTGTGTTCCTCCTTTGTGTGATGATTTTGATATGTTTATAAAGTTATCTCTTTTGAAGATAGTTATAAAATAATTTGTAACTAACTATTTGTTAGTTTTAGTTAACTTTAATCAAATTTAAAATTTCAATTAATTATCTTAAATAAACTTTATAAGTTTAGGCTTTAAATAAAGTCTAAATGAATCAAATCAAATAATAATAGATCGATAATAAATCTAAGGGGTGGGGCCCCTTAATCATTGCAAATCATTTAAAATAAGTATTAAACTATGAAAAATAAACATAATAACTATAAAAATTAAATTAAATTAAATATTATAAAACATTAAACTTCATATGAATTTTCCATAATTTCCACATGCTTTGAACTTTAGCATCAACTATGACATGCAAAAGAAGCATTCTTGTCAACCACAATCATTACCAAATACCAACAGGGATACATCTTAAAAAAATGTTTTTGAAATATGCAAACTTAGAATATTTCTATCAAAAATTATAATCCCTTATGTATTTATGAAATGATTCAATTAACATGTAAATTCAAATCCATATGATTCTTGACTTTGATGAATTTCATATATTTATGTCAAACATACATGTGATGTTTCCAAATATCAAAAATCAAAACTGATTTTGATTTACCAATAAACCAAAATTCATTTAAACAGAAGTTCAATAAGCACCAAAACTTCAATAATCACTATGATGAAACCAAATACTTCACCAAAATTTTATAACCCTATTATGAATTGAATGCAAATTTCCATATTTTATTTATAGGATAGCACATAATTGTATGTCCTTCAAAATCAAAATTGTGTATAACAAAAATTAGAAAGAATCATTTATCAAAAATCGTTCATCTGTTTCAAAAAATATCTATAAACAATTTTCAAAAAATGAACATTTTCCTTATGAACTATCCAAACTTATCATCAAACCACTTAAGATAATTGTTTGACATGTAACAAATGTGTATACAGAACCTATATACTAGAAATAAGATATATCATTATAAAAACTAAACCAAAATACTTGTCTTTCATAACAACCAAAGATTTATGAATAATAAACTTATAAACATGAGTTAAGTAAACATGCATGGAAATATAACCTCTCCACTTCATATTACCAAAACCCATCAAGAAAACTATTTTATTTGTAGAAAGAAACTCAAATACAACAATTTCAAAAGCTTATAACATGTCTTCCAAACAACCTTATAATACATACATATCTCAGCCACTATCTATCATTATTTTATTTTGAAATGTAAATGATACACGAAAACTTATCAAGCAAGCTTCAAATAGACAAACGTCCATACCTCATAATGACAAAACCAATTGAAAATTATGTGTTTCTCTGTAGTCCCAAATCTCCAAGTTGTAGAGTTTCACTTTCTCTCCAAACTTGCACAAATGACAACAAAAAAATAAAATAACCACCTTTTTGTATCATTGAATGAGCATTAACATAGAATCGTGACATGTTTATTTATTATTGGCTTCAAGCTTTTTGCAGATAAATTTAGAGGCTCAATAAAATTGGTGAACTTACTATTTGATATAACAAAACATAAAATCCTTACTAACTTAATGCCTAAACATTCAATATCAATGCAAGGATTCATAATAAATTCTCTCTTATCACCAACTCTAACAAATCTCGATGAATCCAAAATTGATATCTTACACTTGTATTACACATGCCACATTCAATGAAACCATAGATTATTGAACTCATCACCAAACTTATACTAACCAAAGTAAATAACTTTATCATAAGATTATCACCATGTCCTCGACCATTTCAATGGTTTTATATCCACAATGATATAGTCGAACCAAAATCTACATTATAATTTGATCCCTTTGATAATGACACTTAGGTGATAGATATGAAAAATTAGGATATACTAAAACTTAGGCAAATCAACATGAATATATTTTAGATCCAATCACATAAGACTTAAACCTATGAAGACAAGTATTGATAAAAATTAAATTCCATATGTGTTAAATTCCACATGTGTTTTATCTTTCGACTTATTATTTTCATGCATGTCAAATCAATATAGATTAGAATTGTATTATTTACGAATGAAAATAAAATGTTAAAACTTCGTCATTATCATTGTAAAATAACTTTTTAAAAAATCATATATGTACTAAATATATGTTCATTAATAATAACTTATGCTTTTGAAGCTACTTATTTAATATTTAATAGTAAAAAAAAATCAATGTAATAGTCATAAGTATTGTTTATGCATAGAAACACAAATTCAAATGAATGCTAATGAATTGGCCTCCACTAGTAGTTTTAGGATTTATGATACTAAGTCATCAATATGGAAGAATCAAAAATATGATGCGTCTTTCATAAAAAAAGGGGTGATAAAAAAAAGCTTAACACTGGTGACCTTGCTAGCCAATTTTACTTATATAATTGAGTTGCAATTGATTTTTTTATTAACTAATTAACTTGAGAGTGCAATACAGGTTTAATCATTTCTCAATTAGCTATGTGTGTTCTAATGACAATTTGATAAGGGATGAAGTGTTCAAATAACATGTCTCAAACAAAGGGATAGATTTAAATAGGGAGATTATGGTTGAATAAATAGCCAATGCAAAATATTATATTTAATTCATAAATAAATTATCTTTACACTAATCATAGACAAAATATCAAAATTATTTGAATACTTACAACAATATGTAATTCTCAAAGAGCTTCACTTCATAATGATGAATATCTACACCTTGAAAAAAGTTGATCCAAAGCAAAGAAAATAAAAAAGACATATAAAAAACCAAAAATAAATCAACAAAATGGAAAGGGAAAGCAAAATGATAAATCAAAACAACAAAAAAATATACAAACTAAAGAGAAATGAAATAGTTAATTGACATCAAAAATCTTTCATTGAGAGAGAAAATTAAGGATAAACTAATGATGAGAGATAGCAAAAGTAAATAAATAAGATTTAACCCATAAAAGGAACATTTTAACAAAATATAATATATGTTGTTTATTTTAATACCATCATAATGTAAGTTAGTGATTTCAACATGAATAAATTCATCATACACCAAACTATAAGCCTTAAAAGCAAGTAAGACAACATGATAGACATTTTAGATAACCTTGAATAAGTAGAGTTGAATCATGACTATATGTGGTTTTAGCTATTTCTTGTTCTTGTATTGTATATGAAGGATTATCTATGTGATCCAAAAAGGAATGAATATTTTTAAGATAAATGGAATTTAGATCAAGAACATGAGTTGATTGTTCAAGTGTACCTTTCATATTGATCTTTATGGAATAGTTTTGAATATTTTCATGTTTCATATATTCAATAAGAGTTATTATTTTAAACTTTGAAAAGTCATAAAATTTAAAACATTCAGAATCTATGTTATTAATCAAGTCTTCTCATTTTGATATTGGAAAAAAAATAATGAAATGTTTATACTCACTTGTTAATGCTACATCATGATTTAGGCAATCTAAAAAATCAAATTTATCATATTCCATCTCCATAAATTGATTGCTCAATTCAGTATCTGTAACATCAAGATATTCAAATTTATTTTCTACTGTAAGAGCACTAAATCCAACATCAAATATATTAAAACTTTCATCTTGATTATGGTCTCTTAAATCAAGAATGATAGGAGAGTTATCAAAAGAATTCAAAATAGATTTGAGTTTATTATAGACAAAAATAAAGTCATAAGGATAAGCATTATTTTTTATTAAAAAATAATCAAATTCAAACTCCAAATAAATTTCTATATCTAAATTTGAAAATTTCAATTTAGAACATTTGAAAACATCATCATTGCTTCCATCATTCCTATCTAAAATAAATTTAGGGATAGTCATTTCTAAAAAAATAATACTATCAAATAATATAACAAATTTAAATGATTGATAATATAAATTAAATTAATCAAATTTTTCTAAATTTGATTCTGATGAAAAATCAAGATTTGGTTCTAAATCAAAAAATTATAATGAAGAATCTGAACTGTATGATAATTCTGGAGAGTCATTCTCAGAATCCATTGACATGATCTCATCATAGACAATGAAAATAATAAATTCTTTAGGAAATTTATGTTCAAAATCTAATATTAAATTAAATAATATTTCATATTTAAACATATCATGATCAAATGAGTAAAACTTACATAAATCTTGATTTTATCTACGAATATGAGAAAATCTCAAGGATGAGCTAAAATCAATAATACATATTTTATGAATAATTTTAATATAATTATCAGGTCTATTATTCTTTCAATAGAGAAAGAATAGTTCATCACTTCATTAATTTCCAAATAAAGTGTGATAAATATTTCCTTATAGATTCATTTTCTTCCAAAGAAAGCATAAGTAGGCTATTAGAAATTGATCAACTTGATTTTCAATTAGGATTCTAATGTACATCCATTTTAGAGTGAGCTCAACCTTATTTTCCATAACTAAGATAGAAATAACTATTAAACTTCCAAGCGACTAGTTATGATGACTATGCAATGAGAACTGGCAACTAATTATGGTAATGGGTTAGGATGCAAAGCATTGAAGACAATAATGAATAATTGAAGAAAGAAATAAACTTAATTTAAAATTCCCCATCATAGTCACCAAATTTGTTGTCAGTGAAAAATGTCACATCAACAAATCAACCTTTTGGCCTATCACTAAGGTTAAGTTAGAATCATACGAGTCCGATAGTAAGGGTCTTAAGAATAAATATGATTCTAAAGATGTGTAGAAGGTGTGTTTTAAAGTTCTAAGGATTAATATGTTTAATAATAAATATAAATCAATTTTATATAAATCAATCAAAAATAAAATTATTATCGATCTTGTCAAAAAGAATATACTTATAAATAATATTTTAATCCAATATGTTGATCAATGCTTCAATGTAATGTTAATTAATCTTAAATCTGATTTGTAATTATTATCTGACCTATCTGAAAGAGAAGAACCTATGGATTAATTAATCTCTTTAAGGACATAATACTCAGATTGTTGAAAAGTTGTATCTAATATACATGCACACACTACAAGGATGAAAGAAATCTACAACAACTAAGAAAAGCAAACAAACACCTAAAAAGAAAATAAAATAAAGAGACCTAAAGTGAATCTAAAGTTATAAATAATTAAGATTAAGACTATTGTTTACAGATTAGAAAACTAATAAAGCTAGAAGAATATAGCTACGACAATAAAAAAAAAACTAAAGGTTAAGAAACTACAAGAAACTCAAACTAAGAAAAATAGAAAAGAAAACTATGTACTAAGAAGTACTAAATGAAAAAGATTTTTAGAGTCTATTCTAATCTAATAAAGAAATTAAATATTAAACAAAATTAAGTCTAATATTTTTTTTTGAAATAAATGCGAGTCTAAAAATAGAGTCATCTTAACAGATAATGAAATATATATTATTGAAAAACAAACTTTCAGTATGAACTGTTTTCAACAAGATAATCATTTACAAATCAAAAATTAAAAAATTTCACATAAAGAGATGTATTCATCATTATTCAAGGTAAATATTTGATGTTCTGCACATATGACTACATAACTGCATTAAACAACTGAGTCACTTAACTGTGAGAAGATGTATTGTCCAATCTATCTATTTTTTTCCTCCTTTATATGATGACTTTGATCTTCTTATAAAGTTATCTCTTTTAGAGATAGTTATAAAATAAATTTTAACTAGCTATTTTTTTAATTTTTAGTCAACTTTAATTAACTTTAAAAATTCAATTAATTATTTTAAATAAACTTTATAATTTTAGACTTTAAATAAAATCTAAATGAATCAAATCAAATAATAATAGACCTATAATAACTATAACAAATGGGGGCCCTTAATCATTGCAAATCATTTAAAATAAGCATTGAATTATGCAAAACAAACATAATAATTATAACAATAAAATAAAATTAAATATTATAAAACATTAAATTCCATGTGCAATTTGCATAATAATTCAATAAAATATGCTATCAAAATTAATTTCCACATGCTCTAAAGTTCAAAATCAACTAAAACATGCAAAAGAAGCATTCTAGTCAACCATAATAATTACCAAATGCCATTAGGGATACATCTTTTTTTTGGAATAGCCTATGCAAACCAAAAATATTAATATCAAAACTTATAATCCCTTATGTATTTATAAAATGATTCAATTAGATGTATGAATTCAAATCCATATGATTCCCAACTTTGATGAATTTCATATATTTATGTCAAACATACATGTGATGTTCCCAAATATTTAAAATCAAAACTGATTTTGATTTTACCAATAAACCAATATTCATTCAAATAGAAGTTCAATAAGCACCAAAACTTCAATAATCACCTTGATAAAACTAAACACTTCACCACAATTTTATCATATCCTACCATGAACTAGATGCAAATTTCCATAGTTTATTAATAGGATAGCACATAATCATATGTCCTTCAAAATTGAAATTGTGTATGACAAAAACTAGAAATAATCATTTCCCAAAAAATATTTCATCCATCTCATTCAAAAAATATCTATAGGCAGATTTCAAAACATGAACATTTCCCTAATGAAATATCCAATCTTATCATCAAATAATTTGAAATAATTATTTAACACGCTATATATATATAAAAGTTAGAAATAAGATATATCACTGTAATAACTAAACAAATAAAATGTTAGATGTTATTTATAGCAAAAGGATATAAGTAGATTTTTTCAATTTAAAAAATTGTCAATTCTAAAAAAATATACATAAATCAAACAAACTCAATTTTATATAGTTTCTTATACATGTGTTTCAAATCACCTCATAGATTATACTTGGTCTTATTTTGGGAGACAAATTTACCATAGTTATTATGTATGTATGGTTTTGATTCATTGAAAAATTATATTAGACATATATTGGTTAGTCTAGAATCACCATGTATATATGTACATGTATGTATGTATGTGTGTATGTATGTATGTATGTATGTATATGTGTGTATATGTGTATATATGATAAGGACCACTTTGGACACAATAAGATTAAGGAAATAATTATATTTTGGTCTATGAAATTATTTTGAATATTTTTTGGTGCCATTTATAAAACTGAGTAAAATAAACATGATCTTCCTTCCATATGATTTTAATAACTAAAAAAATTAATAATAAATAATTTTCAAACCTAAGTTTTTATTTTATTTTTAACCTTGAATGTGGTGCAGGTAGAATTAAAGTTACGAGGATCAAAGTTTAGATTTTACCCTATTTTTTAGTGAATTGGCACCAACATATTGATGGGCCCCAAGAAAAAATTTAATGTTAGTCTAACACATCACCCATGGGATTAATGCAAGTGATCAAATACATATATGATGGTTTCTCAAATTTTCTAGTCATTTATGCAAGCTATTCATAGAAGCGAAGCTTTAGTAGTCAGAAGATTGAGAAGAGAGGTTAGAAACAGAGGTGTAGACAATTTCTAAGCTAATTTCCTTGAAATTGAAAGGTATGGAATTTTTTTATTGATTTTAAGGACTGAGAGCAATTATTTGCATGCACAGTCAGCTGTCTTGAAATGAATAAATATAATAATTTTTTTCTTGAAAAATATTTATTTAAATATATTTTCTCAAAACATTATGCATGTTAGTTTTCTTGAAACTTTTGTATATATCTGCAAAAATCTTTTACTTAAACTCAAAATATGTGAAATGGATATTTTTCAGTTATTCAGAAATATGATTGAAATGATCATGAAGCTCTATTGTGTTTATTCATTTTATTTTTTGTGCATTTTTTAAAACAAGTATCTTGCATGCCACTATTTCTTAGAGGAAATTAGTTTCTTTTTTTTTTAAAATAAGTATGTGGTAAAGACCAACCACTTAATATAATTATGTCACAACTTCGTCTAAGGACATCATTCATATAACTAAATGGAGTAGATCTTGTGGCTATTTTATTGGTCACCGATCAAGGTTAGACAAACCTCCCTTGAAAATTTATTTATACACACACACATATAGATAGATAAACATAACTACACACACACACACACACACACACACACACACACACACACACACACACACACACACACACACACACACACACACCCCCTATATTCTTATACTTATAAGTGTGTGTGTGTGTGCGTGTGTGTGTGTGTGTGTGTGTGTGTGTGTGTGTGTGTGTGTGTGTGTGTGTGTGTGTGTGTGTGTGTGTGTGTGTGTGTGTGTGTGTGTGTGTGTGTGTGTGTGTGTGTGTGTGTGTGTTTTTGTGTGTTTGTGTGTGTGTATAAGAATATAGGTGTGTGTGTGTGTAAGTATAATAATATAGGTGTGGGTGTGTGTGTGTGTACGAGGCTTGAAAATTTAAGTACTATATATAAAATTTTAATTATTAAATTTTAATTGCCCCATGTTCCACATTTCATAATATGCTTAGAGTAGCATGGAATTTTAATAAAGGCCCCTTTTTGTTATGTATTTATATTATGACATTGGGCTATAGGGTGACATTAGAACTTATGCAGGTTAACAAGTTTAAAACAAGTGAAATTGTATATGTTTTCCCAACTGCCAAAACAAGTAGGGTACTCATCATGTGATGCAAGGTTGGGAAAGAAATATTAAATGTGTAAAGGAAACTATGCTTCCTCATTAATGCAAGAAAACTATTGGGTGAAACTTTAGATATTATTTTTCTTTCCTTTTTCCTCCTTGGCTACGGATTTGACTGGGCCCTTAGTTTTGGTTTTTGATTTCTTGGAAGCGTCGACCCACTATTTGGAAGAATGGAATTAGGGTTGAAAGGGAGAATTATGAATAAAGGAGAGAGGTCATTACCATGGAGGAAGGGAGGAAGGAAGAGTGGGTGAAGAGAACGGGGAGAAAACAAAGAATTGTAGGCTTGTATCTTAGTCATCGCCCAATGAGGGGAGTATGGAGATAATGGAAGAATTTCAAGCCATGTTTTGAATAATGATGATGAGGGAAAGTTTAGAAAAAATTAAGAGATCAATGACATGAGATAAATAATGGATTAGTTGTTTGTGTGGCACCATTATGGGTGAAAGGCAAAAATTGAAACCTCTACATGATTGTTTTTCAAGGCATGTGTTTTATTTTTCCTTCTATGTTTAATTTTTGAGTTTTAAATTATATTTTAGTAAATTAAAATTAATTTAAATTTGAATGGTGGGTATATTATTTTGTGATAATTTTGGTCATTCTCACCAAAGCATATGCCATGGTCAGGTGTACATATGGGTTTGGTGTGGAATTTATTGTGTATTCATGTTTTTATGGAAATAGGTATATTATTGGGTTACACCTTGTTTCTATTTGATTTAATAGCTACCCTTGAAATTTATTAAACCTTTTTAGATGGTTGAACCTTTGACTATATTGAAAAGGGGTTTTTGCTTGATTGTGAAAATTGTTATGACTTTTCTAGTTGAAATAATGACTTGAGTAGATGGAAGTGTACATGTGTTGGCTATTTGGGAATGGTTAATATGAGTTGGGAAGGAGTTTAATACTTATTATAATCTTAGATCTAAATAACATTTTTAATCCCTTAATTATTACATGGTTGTTGTTATGCCCTTGCCAATATTGTGAGAAAGTATACAACCATTAAGGGGTTGATCTAACTTTTATTGTACCCTCCTTGATTTCTATATGATTTCCTTGACTGGATTTGGCCATAGTAAATATACACATACAATTTTGTTAATTGTCCTGTTATGTTATCAAGTAAAGGAAAAATTTATATATAGCTATATAGTGGTTGCCTTAAAATACATCGTGCCTCCCCTTTTTGACATTTAGTGAAAATGGGATGAAATTAGAGATGTGGTAGTAAGCAATTCCTATCTATCAGGCAACCATGTTATAATTGTTCCATATTATAATTTTTTTTGAAGTATTCCTATATGATGATATAACACGTACATTTCTTGCATTCTTTAATATGCTATGTTTTGGAAAAATACATGGATAAAGCCATGGGTCATTTCTTGTGTTAGTTGTAGTAATGATTTCTCAATTACAATTATTATTATCTGAATAGAAATGAACAACATGTTATGATAAGATATTAATACAATATCTCAATTATAATGTTGTTATCCCCATGAGAGAGTTGCGTTGATGTGTGTGTGTGTGTGTGTGTGTGTGTGTGTGTGTGTGTGTGTGTGTGTGTGTGTGTGTGTGTGTGTGTGTGTGTGTGTGTGTGTGTATTTCTTTCTTGATGCAAGAAATGGAATAGAGAGTTTAATGTAAAATTATTGGCTGTGTTATTTATGGTAAATGTTATTGAATATGTGATGGAAGGTGAAAAGTTGTGTTGTTCTATGTAGTAGAGAGTGTTTTATTTTAGATTGGGCTTGTGCATAAATCATGGCGTGAGGTTATCTTCTTAATGAAATGCAATACTCCTGATATTGGACTCACTTATGTATATTATATTTGGCATTATTTTTCCTTAATCATGGCTAAAATGATTGAATTTTTATGATTAGAAAAGAGGTATTGAGCTGCCATAGATATTCTTTTATGTTATTTATTCCATTGGTAATACTCACTTGAGAGAAAGGATTAGATTAAAGAAATAGAATAGCTATGATTTGCTATGACTTGGAACTCTTCATTGTAGTAGATTGTATTATTGTTGTTATAACATTGAGATCTTATTCCATATAATCTATTTGGGGTGTGTACTACCTTGTTGTTTTAAGGTTCAATTAATGGCTCATGCTTGATTGCTCTTTTGTAAAAAGGTTAATTACAATAGTAAGTAAATTTGGGTTACTTGCTTTTCTTTATGTGACATTAAATTAGATTGGTTGTTCCCTTGTAGGTCTTATTTTATTAAGATAGAATTTGATTCACATAATGTTTACTTAGAAGGATGAACACATTTCCATCTCTTTGATGATACATGATTACACCATTTTCAGTGCATATTTTTTATCCAGATAGCCATCTCTTGTTATTTGGGTTTCTTGATTTAATTGTTACTTGTTGAAGGCCATATATGTTCTTGTTAACCATGGAGGATGTGGGAGTGATTTGGTTGTTGGCTGAGCTTAATATAATGTTATATAATTATAGTTGGCAATTAATTTTTTGAATGCCTATTTCCAACATTGTACTTTTATGAAAGCATGCCATGTTCCTTATGCATAGGCCTTTGGGTTTGTATTAGTATTCTTATGTAAAATATATCAATCATTGTTCCTTTAGTGTTTCATTTGCATCATGGACAACATCCTTCTTAAGGATTGATTATATATGTTACAATTTTCCTATTGTAGTGATTCAATTATGAGTATGGTTAAGTCCAAGTTTTGGTATTCCCTCATTTTGAGTAGGATTACTCATGTGGTTTGGCTTATGAGGCCATAATACTCATGGCTGGAATATTTATACATGTGTTAATGTTACTTGTTGGTTATAGATATTCAATCATGTATGTGATATGATCATTATATTTACTTTATTATTGGTCATCAGTGGGATGCTTGTAATGTACCGGTTATAATTATAATGGAAATGTCAATATAGGAAACACTTATTACTTAAGCAATTAAGTGTATTAAATATTTTTATATGTGTTTTCATTAAAATTGATAATAAGATCTCAACTTGCCAAGGTGCTGGAATTTATATATCAACACACCATGATATGGCCTTGTAGAACTAGTCTCATGATGTTATTTTCTAGAAACTCTATTTCCACATTATTTTGTAAATCCAACCCTTTAGATGCCCTTGTTTTCATAATCTACCCTTGCTAATATGGAATGTTATTACAACATATTATGTTGATAGCATTATGTCAAGCATTAGCCACTGGCAAGGTAATGAATGGATTATGGTTGCCTTTAAGGATGTAAATTCAGCCATGAAAATCAATTGAATATGTCTTTGGGTAGAGTAAGCATGAAGCCTTGGTCAAACAACAAGCCAATAAATGTTTATTCTTAAATTGAATTACATGAGATCAATCTTGATTTATGATTATTATCTAGATTTGTGGGATAATTCTCCCATGCTCAACGTGCTTCTTTTTGGTTCTTTATTCAGGGTATGCTTGGTTAGATTTATGCAAGCAACATTTTTATGGCAACTGGATATTCATTAACCTAGTTATAGTGGGTCTAAAATTATGACACATTAATTGGCCTATGGCTAATTTTTCATTCCATGAATCATTGCTCCTTTGGGATAAATCTTTTATTTTTCTTAATTTAGAGAATTGGGATGAATATAGTGTGAGGACCCTATGGCCAAGAATTCATTAATATAACCCCAACTGACACCACTATTAATGTTGGCACATGTTAACAACTGGTGTTTATCTCACCTTGGGTAAGAGGCCACATGGATTAGTCCTTGTTTGTGTAATAGGATGGCTAAGGATATAGTGTCCTCTTCAGTGTGTGCACTTACTTAGTAAACAATAATTGTTCATGTTGGTTGGATGTAAGTGGTTACCTAATGCCATGTTACTATAGTAAGGTTGACATCATGTTTTTAGGGGAAAGAACCTAAGTAAACCCTTGCTTATGAGATCACAAGATTATCTGTTCATAAGTTTATGTTGGGTCACCTGGGTAGTGGACCCATGTTAGTTATTGGTGAACCCTAGTATGTTGTAAGGATTAGCTTGATGGTGCCTTAACCTCCCATTATGACCCATTGTACCTGTCATGGTACCTTATTATTACTAGGTGGATATAATCAGTCATAACTAGTCAAATGGCTAGATGCTATGTCAAATCTTACCTTGTGTCATTATCCTTGTTAAGGATACATGTGGGCTTTTTTGAATCATCTTTCTTAGCGAGTTACCAAATCATAACCCTATAGGGTTATTGGACGCTTTTATTATGCCAAATATTCGTAGGTTATTCAATGTAAAAAATTGAGTGCCTTCTAAAGGTTTGAAGGTTATTAATGTGGTCCCACACACTAATACCCCTCAAATGGTGTTCACCCCTTAAGCAACCCCTTTCCCTATGGAATCCTCTAGTGATGGTCATCCTAACATAAGTATCTCATTAACCAAATATTCTTATATATTTTCTATGCACCTTGTGCAAGACTGTGTTGATGTGTCTTGCGTGGTAGAGTGTGTAGTGGGTTCTACACATGGTTCTATTTATCTACTCTGTTAAAAATTCCCAAATTTTTTTGGGGGGTTATTTCATCAGGTATCAGAGCTTGTGATTTGAGTATTTTAAATAATAATATTTAATTTCTCTCACTTCTTAGAAATTAAGATGAATGTAAATTTATTTTACAACTAAGTTAAGTTGTATTTACTTTTTGGTTATTGCCAGTTGTTACTCTAAGTAAGGTGTGTAAATGACAATATGTTTAAATGGGTCCTCCTATTATTCAAAAATCCAAGATAGAGTCAAATTGAATGGTACTTTTATTGAGAAATATAAGACTCAGGTGGCCTAAAAAGTAAGGAGTCCTCTTTAGAATTGTAACAAACTGTGAATCCATTCAAGGCATGTTGTTGGAACATAGGAATATGTGCTAAGTAATCCTAAGAATGTTTTATTGAGAATTGCCCCAATCTAGAATTGATTAGGCAATTAGACATGGAATTCATGTGAGGGTGTTGGACATGGTTGACCAAGCACCATGGGGCTCAAGAAATTTTCCCACCATCTTCTAATACGGGTATAAAAGTAGATGATAAAGCTGATGCATAAGGGTGTGTATACATGAGTATATCCACCTATTAGGTGTGATAGTTATTATGTCTATTTTTTTATTGTTGCATGACACCAAGTTGTTGGAATTTTAATTTTTTTCATAAGGATCATGTTCTCTACCGTTGTCTTGGTTGGGTTAAACCTTTTTAATTTTGGTTGCATTCAGGTCAGCCTCACTTGTTGACCATTAGCTTGTATGGGTGGGTCAATGGGAGATAAGTGGCCAAGACTTCACTCTTAGAGTAAAGGGGAATAGTACCTAGTACCTTTTTATGGGTTATATGGGTAGCCCATCATTAGATGCTTGGAACACTATGACCCTGGGAGGACCAAGGGTTTGACTCTAACCTGGAGGGCTAAATTGTGTAAGGGGAGCTAGTATGTGTGGGTGAATCCATTTGGCTTATGTTTTCCTCTTGATAGAGGAATGTCTTGAGCTCTTATGGAGCTATAAAACATGGATGGTGGTAATAACCATTGATATCCCCATAGGTAAGGTTACTATAATTTGTTGTTTAGTTAATTGATTATCCGATGGAGTTTATTGTAAGAGTGCAATAATGCTAGAATTAAGGAACTAGCATGCCCTTGTAAGTTGCATGGTTGTAAGTGGAGTAAGGATGTCTCCATGGGTTTGATTTGCTCCTAGTTGAGCAATGTTGTTATAAGTAAGATTACCCTTTTTGGGAAACCATGATGGTAACCTTGGTGAAAGTATTTAAACTATTGTGTGTATGCAATTGTTACATTCATAACTATGTATTTTTATCGATTAGTTGAATGATTTACATCTAAATAGAGATTAAAAACATAAATAGACTTGTAAGGAATTTTTATAGTCTCTATGGTTTAATGGGCACCTCAAGGGTTGTTCCTTATTTTTTTTGCTAGTTTTATTAACACTCATCGTGGGTGTGTTGAGGGTTACTAGCTATATTTTTTTATGGTTGAGGCAAACTTTCACAAGTTATTGCTTGGATTATGTGCATTATTGCACCTATTTGGTTATTGAAAAGCAAATAAATTACTAAGTAATGTGGTTAATACTTGAGAACATTGTCTTGTTCTAAGTGATGGACTTATAAACTACGTCTGGACCAAGTTTTATGTTGGAAAGTCAGTTATGGTTAGCTAAATTGCAACCATGATACCCTGGAGGCAAACAAGTATTACGTGTTATAATACTAAGTGCTGAAATTATATATATTCAACTGAAGTTAGGCTTGGATTGCTTTGTGTTGTTGGCCCTTCGAGCGGAATGAAGGAGCTTTTGATTTTGTCACAAAAATGCTAGAAGCTATTGAGTACGTAGACAAGTATTTTGATTCAATGGTGTGGTTATTTGATCATGGGTAGGTATTAATCCCATTAAGGATGATATGATGCCCTGGTTATGTTTCACATTTATGTGATGATTATTTGATTCTTGGGTTGAGATTTGGCATCCACGAGGATATCATGATACTCACAAATACATACATACATACATATATATATATATATATATATATATATATATATATATATTCATGAGGATGTCTTTTATGTTTAAAGTTCTATTGTGATTATCGAAACTATGATTTCCATGTTGATGATGTAATATTCACCTAGAGCCTTGGTTGAGTGCATCCTTTCCCAAGTTTTGGTTGCATTAAAATAAGCATTGGTAGTCAACCTTTGACTTGTTGACACGAGTCGATTGGAAGAGTAGGGATAGAGCTTGTTGTTGGAATCATGAAACCATATTTGATGATTATAGGTGGCTTGTGTGTGTGGAAAATCATATGATGATTAAGATATAATACTTCTGGGAGGTCCAAGGATGTAGCTTAAGCTTGGAGGGTCTAGTGGGTGAATATGGATTACTTTCATGGGCAAGTAAAGAGGTTTTGGAGATCTCTTATTACTAGTAGTTAGCATGAGCCATCTAATCCATGAGACATGAACTTCGTTGGTAACCTTATGAGATTCATGGATGTATATTTATGGGATATGTTAGGACACACCTTTCCTTGGAAGAAGGTGTTGATGGATTTGAGATCCTTGAAACTGAGCATGATGTTTCATGTTAGATATTTTATGTCATCTTAGATGATATTTGGGCATCAAGTAGACCGATGTGGACCATGGACCCTTGTATTTCACTTTTTAGTGTGTTTAAATGTGTGATGTAAAAATACCTTGGTGCCATTTCATAAACCTATTAACCCACATATGTGTCATAATAGTGTATTCCCCTTTAGTGCATGTAAATTTATCGTATGATGTGTAATCATTTTTACATCTTGTTGGTTATGTTAACCATGTAGACTTGTAACTTCTTATTTGTATGAATGAATCTAATTCATAAACCCCATATTACCTTGAAGATATGTATCACTATGCATATTATTGGGTGTTGAGATGTGATCTTGTACTTTTTTTTTATGATGTAATTTTTCTTCATGAATGAACTTCTTTTATTGAAAATCTATCAAGGTATAGTGATTGTGTGGTTTAAATTGATCCCACATCACTACTCTAGAATTTAGTTTTGATGCAAGTAGAAGGTTTAGGATGACGAGAACATTATATCCAAGATGATTAGATCGGGTTTAGGCTAGGGAGTGAAGTCTCAAATAGGCTAAAAACCCACTTCTCCCCTTTGCATAAAGTAGCCACCTAATTTATTTGAGTTGCGCACCATGAGTACCACAAGATGGCCATGAGATCTTTGTTCATAATGGTATCCTCTTATATTGAGTGTTCCTTCAACCGAAGCTTTAAGGTTGTTGTACAAACAACCTTATGAAAATTGTCTATGTAACCTTTTAAAAGCATTATTTGGTCCTGGAATGGGACTTTTATGAAAAATCAGCAAGATTAAACTTGCTAAAATACAAGTACATGTTGGTTTGCAAAGTCAAGTATGTTATTCATATGGTAATAATTAAATTACCTAAAAATAATGTTCTAGTATGAATATTCTAAGTGTTAGCATGTGTTGACTGGTGAGTGCAACCATGTTATGTATAAGGTATTGTTGTATATACCTGATATTATTTTTCAAACATATATATTTTTGATGGTTTAAGCATGGTTGAAATGCATGTTGATTTTATGCTTGAGTAGAGCAATGTTAAGTCTTGATCAGACAGATTTTATTATTTCTATATATTTCTTTATACTTCCATGATGTAAGTTTAGTGTGATGGTGGGATTGTAACCCTTATAACCATCATGTGAGCTCAAAAATTTGTGGAAAATATGCAAAAAACCTTGGGGTTGCATGTGAATGCCTGGTATGGCTTATCTGATGTTCGAGGTGGTTGGTGCAAGATGATACACTAACCCACAAATGGTAAATGGTGAAAGATAATTAAACATGGTTTGATGGACCTATGTTCTTGTTGACATTATATGATGAATGTTACCAAGAAGGTATGCATGTACCACATGTATGGTGGAGACCATAGTAGTATGATTGTTTTTTATTTTCATTCTGGAATGAATGAAATAGGTATGCATGAATCATACTTTAGGTGGTGGCAATGCCACGTACCTATATCAGTATTATATTATTCAACATTCTACAGAATAATATAAAATTATGAGTTTACACACACACACACACACATATATAACTTAAATGTTGTGGAAGGCAACACCTCAATTCCAAGGATTTCATGAAAATATATTGGGTTGATTTTGAGAAACTACTATTGAATTTGTTGATTTTGTGATAATAATTCCTCATAGTGAGGAAAATTTTCTCAAAAACTATTTTTCTATTAAAATTATAGTCATATGTTTGTGACTATGATGGAATTCATGTATTTATATATATATTTGTTTTGTTTTGGAAAATAACTATGAATTTGTGGTTTAAATAGTATTTAAAAACTCTTATGTTGTTAAATATTGAAGTATATTTGATTATTATAGCCTTCGATGCATGTTCTTGCATAAATTGGTTGATTGTCTAGCTGCATAGGTGGCTAAAAATCAGGGATATTTTAATGATAATGTCTTGAGAACAGCAGTTTTTTGATAAGCTTGCCAGGGTAAGGGCAAGATTAAGCTAAATGAAAATGTGTTGCTTTAAGTGTTATTATTGCTTAGCAGAACTATGGCCTTGGCAGGCAAAAAATTCTAGATTTATATGTTATTCTAGTTGCATTTTACAAGAGTTTCATGGTTAGTATAATTGTGTGAAACACCTCATTTTTTCTCACCTTGACCTTACAAAAAGGAAACTCAATCAAAATTTGGCAATTTTCTAGCTTGGTTAAATGAAGGACATGGTTGCCTTAGAGGTAGCTTATGGTTTTCAACAAGATAAGGTTATATGTATACTCACATTGTGAGTTGGTTAAGTTTGATGGTTATACCAATAAAATAAATATATAACCATTTTTCTTGTTTTTAGTGTTAGACTACATAAGCACATAGTAAGCATGACTGTTATGTGTTAATGATTGCTAAAGTTTAACAATCTAGATATTTTTATTCTAGAGCTATTTGTTGAGTCTTGTGTTGTGTGGGAATTTTGTGAAAAGGGTGATGAAGTTTATTTTTAGTATAGCACATTTTTTGGTTGTGGATTATTGTCAAGATGACTCCTCTTTAAGGAGGGGAAGATGACACGACTTCATCTAAGGATGTCATTCATATAATTGAGTGGATTTGATCCTTCACCTACTTTATTGGTCATTGATTAAGGTTAGACAAACCTGCCTTGTGTGTGTGTGTGTGTGTGTGTGTGTGTGTGTGTATGTATGTATATATATATATATATATATATATATATATATAAGAATATAGGTGTGTATATATGTATATAAGAGGCTTGAATATTTAATTACTATATATAGAATTTTAATTATTAAATTTTAATTGCCCTATGTTCTACATTTTGGAATGGGTTTAGAGTGGTGTGGAATATATATATATATATATATATATATATATATATATATATATATATATATATAAGAATATAGGTGTGTATATATGTATATAAGAGGCTTGAATATTTAATTACTATATATAGAATTTTAATTATTAAATTTTAATTGCTCTATGTTCTACATTTTGGAATGGGTTTAGAGTGGTGTGGAATTTTAATAAAGGGCCCTTTTTGTTATGTATTTATAATATGATGTTGGCTATAGGGTTCCATTGGAACTTATGCAGGTTAACAATTTTAAAGCAAGTGAAACCATATATGTTTCTCTAACCACTGATCCAAGTAGGGTACTCATCATGTGACACAAGGTTGGGAAAGAAATAGTAAATGTGTGAAGGAAGCCATGATTCCTCATTAATGCATGTCAACTAATGGGCGAAACTTTAAATATTATTTTTCTTTCCTTTTTCCTCCTTGGCTGCGGATTTGGCTAGGCCCTTATTTTTGGTTTTTGGTTTCTTGGAAGTGTCGACCCCTTATTTAGAATAATTGCATTGTAATTGGAAGGGAAAATGATGAAGAGAGGAGAGAGGTCACTTCCATGGAGGAAGGGAGGAAGGAAGAGTGGGTGAAGAGTTCAGGTAAAAAATAAAGAAGTGCATGCTTATATCTCAGTCATTTCCCAGTGAGGGGAGCATGGAGAGAGTGGAAGAATTTCAAGCCATGTTTTGAGCCACCATGATGGGGGTAAGTTTGGGAAAAATTACCAAATCAATGCCATGAAATAAAGAATGGAGCAACTATTTGAGTGGTACCACCATGGGTGAAAGGCAGAAATTGAAACCCATGCATGATTGTTTCTCCAAGCATGTGTTTTAATTTTCCTTCTATGTTTAATTTTTGGATTTTAAATTATATTTTATTAAATTACAAGTCATTTAAATTTGCCTACTAGGTATATTATTTTGTGAGAATTTTTGTCATTCTCACCCAAGCATATGCCATGGTCAGGTGTGCATATAGGTTTTGTGTGGAATTTGTTGTGTATTCATGCTTTTATGAAAATAGGGTATATTCTTGGGTTACACCTTGTTTCTATTTGATTTAATGGTTGACCTTGAAATTTATTAAACCTTGTTAGATGGTTGAACCTTTGTTTATATTGAAAATGGGTTTTTGATTGATTGTAAAAATTGTTGTTATGACTTTTCTGGTTGAAATAATGACTTGAATAGATGGAAGTGTACATGTGTTGGTTATTTGAGAATGGTTAATATGAGCCAAGTAGGAGTTTAATGCTTATTATAATCTTAGATCTAAATACCCTTTTTAATCCGTTAAGCATTACATGGTTGTTTTTATGCCCTTACCAATATTGTAAGAAAGTATACAACCATTAAGGGATTGATCCAACTTTTATTGTACCCTCCTTAATTTCTATATGATTTTCTTAACTGGATTTAGCCATAGTAAATGTACACATACAACTATGTTAAATGTTCTGTTATGCTATCAAGTAAAGAAAAAAGTTATGTATAACCATATAGCGACTGCCTTAAAATACATCGTGCCTCCCCTTTTTGACATTTGGAGAAAATGGGTTGAAATTAGAGATGTGGTGGTAAGCAATTCCTATTTATCAGAAAATTATGTTATAATTATTCCATATTATATGTTTTTTATAAGTATTCCTAGATGATGATATAACACGTACATTTCTTGCATTCTTTAATATGCTATGTTTTTAAAAAATACATGGGTAAATCCATGGGTCATTTCTTGTGTTAGTTGTAGTAAAGATTTATCAATTACACTTATTTTTATCATCTAAATAGAAATAAATAACATATTATGATAAGATCTTAATATAATATCTCACTTATAATGTTGGTATCCCCATGAGGGAGTTGTGTTGTCAATTATATATATAATGTTTCTTGATGCATGAAATGGAATAGAGAGTTTAATGTAAAATTATTGGCTTGATGTTATTTATAGTAAATGTTGTTGAATATGCGATGGAAGGTAAAAAGTTGTGTTGTTGTACGTATTAGGGAGTGATTGATTTTAGATTAGGCTTGTGCATAAATCATGGAGAGAGCTTGTCCTCTTAATGAAAGGCAATACTCCTGATATTGGACTCACTTATGTATATTCTATTTTGGCATTATTGTTCTTTAATCATGGTTGAAATGATTGAATTCTTATGATTGGGAAAGAGGTATTGAGCTGCCATAGATGTTATTTTATGTTATTTATTTCATTGACAATACTCACTTGAGAGAAAGGATTGGATTAAGGAAATAGAATAGCTATGATTTGTTAAGAGTTTGGAAATCTTGACTGCAGTAGATTCTATTACTATTGTTATAGCATTGTGATCTTGTTCCATATGAGCTCTTTGGGGTGTGTACTACCTTGTTGTTTTAAGGTTCAAGTAATGGTTCATGCTTGATTGCTCTTTTGCAAAAAGTTTAATTATAGTATCAAAGAAATTTGGGTTGCTTTTTTTTCTTTATGTGATATTAAATTAGCTTGGTTGTTCCCTTGCGGAGCTTGTTTTATTAGGATAAAAATTTATTTACAGAATGTTTACTTAGAAGGATGAACACATTGCTAGCTCTTCACTGACACATGATTGCACCACTTTCAGTGCAAGATTTTTATCTAGATAACCATCTCTTGTTATTTGGGTTTCTTGATTTAATTGTTACCTATTGAAGGCCGTATATGTCATTGTTAACCATGGAGGATGTGGGAGTGATTTGGTTGTCGGTTGAGTTTAATATAATGTTATATAATTGTAGTTGGCAATTATTATTTTGAATGCCTATTTCCAGCATTATATTTATATGAAAGCATGACGAGCTCCTTATGCATATTCCTTCAAGTTTGTATTAGTATTCTTATGTAAAATATATCAATCATTGATTCCTTTAGTGTTTTTTTTGTACCATGGGCACATATTTCTTAAGGATTGATTATGTATGTTACAAGTTGCCTATTGTAGTGATTCCACTATGAGTATGGTTGAGTCCAAGTTTTGGTATTCCCTTATTTTGAGTAGGATTACTCAAGCAGTTCGGTTTATGAGGCCATAATACTCATGGATGGAATATTTATACATGTGTTAATGATACTTGTTGGTTCCAGATATTAAATTATGCATGTGATATGATCATTCTACTTCCTTTTTGGTCATTGGTGGGATGTTTGCAGTGTACCAGTTATACTTATAATGGAAATCTCAATCTAGGAAACACTTATTGCTTAAGAAAATAAGCGTATAGAATATTTTTATATATGTTTTCATTCACATTGATAATAATATCTCAAATTACCAAGGTACTAGAATTTATATATCAACACACCATGATATGGCCTTGTATAACTAGTCTCACGATGTTATTTTATGCAACTCTATTTCCACATTATTTTATGAATCCATCCCTTTGGATGCCCTTGTTTTCATAATCTTCCCTTGCTAATATGGAATGTTAATACAACTTATTCCATTGATAGCATTATGTCAAGCATTAGCCACTGGCAAGGCAACAAATGGATTATGGTTACCCTTTAAGGATGTAAATTTAGCCATGAAAATCAATTGAATATGTCTTTGGGTAGAGTAAGAATGAAGCCTTGGTTAACCAAAAAGCCAATGGTTATTATTAAATTTAATTAAATGAGATCAATATTGATTTATGATTGTTATCTATATTTGTGGGATAATGCTCCCATGCTCAACATGCTTCTTTTTGGTTCTTTATTCAGGGTATGCTTGGTTAGCTTTATGCAAGAAATGCTTTTGTGTCAACCATATATTCATTAACCTAGATATAGTGGTTTTAAAATTATGACATAGTACTTGGCCTATGGTTGATTTATCATTCCATGAATCATTGATCCTTTGGGATAAATCTTTCATTTTTCTTAATTTAGAGAGTTGGGATGAATTTTAGTGTGAGGACCATGTGGTCAAGAATTCATCAATATAACCCCAACTTGATACCACTATTAATGTTGGCATATTTTAAAAATTGGTGCTTATCTCACCCTAGGTAAGAGGCCACATGGATGAGTCCTTGTTTATATAACAGGATGGTTAATGACATGGTGTCCTCATCAGCGTGTGCACTTACTTGGTAAATGATAATCATTCATGTTGCTTGAATGTATGTGGTTACCTAATTTCATGTTACTATGGTAAGGCTGATATCATTTTCTTAGTGATAATAACATGAGCAAACCCTTGCTTATGTGATCACAAGATTATTTGTTCATAATTTTATGTTGGTTCACTTGTGTTGTGGACCCATGTTAGTTATTGGTAAGCCCTGGTATGTTGTAAGGATCAACTTGATGGTACCTTGACCTCTTGTTAGGACCTATTGTACCTATTATGGTACCTAATTCTTACTAGATGGATACAATTAGTGATAGCTATTCAGATGGCTAGATGTTATGTCAAATCTTACCCTATGTCATTATCCTTGTTAAAGATACCTATGGGCTTATGTGAATCGTCTTGCCTAGTGAGTTACCAAATCATAATCATATAGGGTTTTTGGATGCTTGTATTGTGCTAAGGATCCCTAGGTGATTGATGGGGAAAATTGAGTGCCTTCTAAAGGTTTAAAGGTTATTAGTGTGGGCCCACACACTAATACCCCTTGAACGGTGCTCACCCCTTAGGCAACTCCTTTTCCTATGGAATCTTCTAGTGATGGTCATCATAACATAAGTATCTCAATGGCAAAATTTGCTTATGGATTATCTATGCACCTTGTGTAAGACCGTGTTAATGTGTCTTGCAGGGTAGAGTGTGTAGTGGGTTCTACATGTAGTTCTATTATGTACTTTATTAATAATTCCCAAAAAAAATTGGGGTTGCTTCAAATTCATTTTATTCTTTGTGCATTGTTTAAAAGAAGTATCTTGCATGCCATTATTTCTTAGAGAAAATTAGTTTCTTATTTTTTTAAAAGAAGTATTTAGTAAAGACCAACCACATAATATAATTCATTTTGTTCTTTGTGTATTGTTTAAAACAAGTATCTTGCATGTCATTATTTCTCATAGAAAATCAAGTTTTTGTTTGTTTAAAAGAAGTATGTGGTAAAGACCAACCAAATAATATATAAAACTAAATATAGAAAAAATTGTGATAAAAAATAGGGTATAGACTATAAATAATAAACCGACTATGGGACCATAAATACACATACATATACTCTGCATTATCTTCAACAAGCTTTCTCAATTTTTAAAACTTTAATTATCAATTTTCATAAATTACACACACACACACACACTTTTCATTATCTATATATGAAAATTGAAAATTAAGGTTTTGAATTTGAAAACTGAGAAAGCTTGTTGAAGATAATGCAGAGAATATATATATATATATATATATATATATATATATATATATATATATATATATATATATATATATATATATATATATATATATATATGAAAATTGAAAATTAAGGTTTTAAAAATTGAAAAATTTTGTTGAAGATAATGTACAGTATATAAATGACCAATTTTGACATAGTGGTTTGTCTTTCATTAAACATTTTGCTGAAATGTTTGAGGAACTTTTGTTCAAAATGAGTATTTGATTTTTGGCATGGTCAAAATTGAAAATATTGGATTCATATTTTTGAAGATAAAGTTGCATGTATGTGTGTGTGTGTGTGTGTGTATATAACTCATAGGGTCAGGAATTTTTATGGATTTGAATTTTATATATTTGATTATGACCTATTCACCATTTTCTTGTAATTGGCATGAGTATTGTGAAATAAAAAATGGGGCAATATCTCAACCTCAATCTTTATAGCTTTAATTCTACTTGCACCACATTCAATGCTAGAAATAAAATAAATATTACATTTGAAAATTATTTATTATTAAGATTTTTAGTTATTAAAACCATATAGAAGGAAGAGCATTTTTTTTTACTCAATTTTATAAATGATGTAAAAAAATATTCAAAACATTTTCATAGTTTTATAAATTTAAATTATATAATAAGGTCTACCAAAATATCTTAACCATATCTATATTAGCCTTTCAAATTATTTTTATTTAAATTTGAAAACCCTAAACCTTAAACAAAAATATAATTATTACCTTAAGTTGATTGTGTCCTAAGTGGTCTTTATCACACACACACAAATTGAACATCAAAATTTTGAGAAATCTTGTTGAAGATAATGTAAAGTATATAAATGATCAATTGTGACATAGTGGTTTGTGTTCATTAAACATTTTGCTAAAATATTTGAGGAATTTTTGTTCAAAATGAATATTTGATTATTTGGCATGGTCAAAATTGAAAATATTAGTTTCAAATTTTTAAAGATACAATTGTATATATTTTTAAAAATATTAATATGAAACTCATAGGGCTAGGAATTTATATTAATTTGAGTTTCCTATATTTAATTATGACCTATTTACCATTTTATTGAAAGTGGCATGAGGATTGTAAAAGAATAGTGCATGGTTTTCTTAGGTTGGTGGTTGTTATTTTAGTATGGTTGTAAAGAGGATAGAATGATTAATTTTTATGAACAATGATGGTTATATAAGTATTATTTGCATTTTGTTTCAAATAAAACAATTTGATGTCTTGTATTTTTAAGATCATGAAAATTAGGAAGTATTTGAGCTCAGTTCTATAAAATACTTATTTTAGCATACTTTATTAGATGTTAGGCTAAAATCCAAGTTCAAATGATTTTGGTAGATATGTTTGGGTTTGTAATGATGAACATAATGAGGTTACTCCTTCACTGGGTAACTCTCAATGTGGCTAATTATTTCAAGGTCGCAAGGCTGTTAACACATTTCCTAGACTATTTAACCAAGAAACTTATATTTCCTTGCATTTTGATGTCAGTGACCCTACATTTAAAAATTTTCTCAACTCTTTGCTTGATAAATTTTTGAGTTTATGTGTAAATAGAATATGGTGGGGATCACATTGGAGGAATCATCCTCATGGATGAGGCACTCCAAGTGAGCCATCTCAACACATGCATGTTGTCATTCACCCTAATGAGCATAATGTTCTATTACATGATCCACCTGAAAATATTCTTGAATTAACTAAAAATTTGTATCCCAATTAAATTTATCCACTTAACACTAATATTCTACCCCTTGATCTTGAAAAACTTGCTTCTTGAAATAGGAAATGTGCTAACGACCCTGCAACACAACCTATGGAGGTTAGAATGTTAAAAAAGGTTAAGTTGGAGGTACATGATTATGAAGGGGCCTTGACCCACTTGATTGAACTTCCCACTACTTCCATGGAGTATAATGAGTTCTTGATTGATAAGGGTGCCCCTTTCATATATTTAGTTTCTGATGTAGACTTTAGTCAAAACATAAATTCTTGTGTTGAAATTTCTATTGATACTTGGTAGTTATGAAATACTGTCATGATATTTTTAAGTATGTTGATATTATTATTGGTGGTTTTGATATATATATATATATATATATATATGGAAGAATTTTATTTCTTATAGAATAATATGTTTGAATGGTTTACTATTTACTAAACAATTATGAAAGCACACTTGGATTTTAATGTTTTAATAATTGATTTTATTTTAATATAATAATTTTTTAAAGTTTTTTTGCATATTAATAATGTTTTAGCCTTACCAAAATCAGTAGATAAATGTATGTCACATGATCAAGATTTAAGATGACCCTGCAGGAGAGGTTAAAATCAATTTTTTTTCTTTATCCTTCATGTCCCAAAAAAATGGTTCTCTGAGGATCTTTTTATGTAGTATATATGGTAAGATCATGTGTGGTACTTAATCTACATTGATTATAGACCTTTGTAAGTCTTTCAAAATAATAATCTAAGATATAAAATGGATATCAATATATTGATATAAAATTGATGTAAAAAAATTGATACATAAAAGACTAATCTATAAGTATACATTAAGTACATTGAGTCTTTTTCTCTGTTGGTTGCTTTCATTTCATTTCTTTTTCCCTTTTTTAATTTATAGAGATATAAAAGGGATATCAGGAGATTGATAAAACACTTTGATATAATCAAAAAAAAATCCTTCAAGAGATTGACTCTTCTATAGGATTTACTCAATTAGATAGGTTAGATTATATTATTTGAAATCTGATTCACATATACATATATTTGATAACTAAGATATAATCTATAAAATGAAGTCTGCCAAAATGTCTTAACCATATCCATAATCAATAATGACCTTTCAAAAAAAAATCAATTAACAAACCATGCCAACCAAAATATAATTACTACCTTAATCTTATTGTATCCTAAGTCACAAGTGGTCCTTAACATATTTATAAAAATGAGTACAAAGACATGATCTTATTTTTATATGGTTTTACTAATTTAAAAATTTAATAATAAATAGATAAAAATATAATTATAAACTTGTAAGCTAAAATTGCTACATCTTCAAGGCTTAAAAAACTAGGCAGTGTTAAAATGGGTTAATGACAAATGAATTCAAATCCCACATTCTCAAAACTAATGTATATTTTATTTCTAGTATTAAATGTGGTGTAGGTGGAATAAAAGCTACAAGGTTAAGGTTGAGATATTGCCCCATTTTTTAGTGAATTAGTGTCGACATATTGAAGGGCCAAGGCAAAATATAATGTTGGTCCAACACATCACCCATGAGATTAATGAAACTTGCTCAAATACATATGTGATAATTTTCTCAATTTTTATAGTCATTTATGCAAACTATTAGCATAAGTGAAGCTATTGGTCTAATATAGATACTTACAATTCATTACACTATACATACCTCAAATAAGTTTGGTATAAAATAATAAGTGAACATCACAATATACTTTACAACTATAATAGAGTTTACAACAATCATAAACATGTTCTCTTAATCAAACAAAAGATAAAAATACACAAATTACCTCTTAATCATTTATATACTTTGTATTATATTCAATAAGCTTTTTCAAAACGTTGATAAAATCAATCACAAAATTTGTTGTCCTTCCTCAATTAACCTTAGATTTTAGATGCCTAAATTTCAAATTTAAATGTGCTATTTTTATTCATTTTATTCTTGATAATTATTATTTACATTCTCTTCGAAAGTTAATGGAATCAAATCTAGTATTTTAGAAATGTAGTGCGTTTGAATAATTATTAGTCAATCCTCTTATTTCAGATGTCGATTACCAAATTGATAGAGCTCTATCAAATGAAAAATTAAGGACATTGTATCTAGTTATATAGAGCCTCAATCAAGTCTCTAATTTTTGTCAACATTATTTCTTAACTTTGACTTTAAAAATGATAATGCACTGAAAATTCTCTCATCTTTCACTGAGCCCAAAATCATTATTTGATATAAATTAGCAAGATTAAAATATTTTAAGATACCATCACATAATATTCCACTCAAACATAAGGTATTCCATAGTCTAGTGATTGATCCATCTTCAAAAGCATGGTCCAAAACTTTAAATTATTCCCACATTGTTGTGGAAAAAATTGAATAGACTGTTCCCATAGCTTTGGTAAATATAAAATGCATTCAGTTTGTTCACCATTCAATTCTACACTCTTGCAGAAGTGTTGGGCCAAGGTTTTGATTTTATTTCAAAAATATGATGAGCTAATATTTTTCCAATATTGAGGGTACATCATAGCCATAGTTTCTAGTAGTTCATCTCAAGGAAAATGATATCTAATCTCTGAAGAGAGACATTTTGTAATTTCCTTCAAGGTGTGATTTATAGAGGATACAACCTCAAGGAATCTATCTCTTGTAAAAATAACTTCTTTGAGTCTATTAGATTGACCAACTATATCAAAAGTGTGAGTTGTGGTCTATAATCGATTTATACTAAGTATTTCACATGATCTTACCATATGTACTACACAAAAGAGTCTTGAACCCTCACTATCATACTATTTTTTTTAAATGTTTGAGGTAATAATTATATTTTGATTGGCATGGTTTGATAATTGAAATAAAAAATATTTGAAAGACCAATATGGATGTGGTTAAGACATTTTGACAGACATTATATAGTTTATAATTTTAAAACTACAATAACGTTTTGAATTTTTTTTTCAATTATGTCATCCTTGCTTTCATAGTTGTTTGCTCTATGGCCCCATACTTGATTTATACTCTATACTATGATTTTTTATCATTATTTTTACTATACTCAATTTATTATATTATTTGGTTGGTCTCTACCACATACTTATTATAAACAAACAAGAAATTGATTTTCTCTGATTAATAAGGACATGAAAGATACTTCTTTTAACAATATACAAAGAATAAATTGAATAAATACAATAAAGCCTCATGATCATATTGTATTTAATTTTTAAATGTTTAAGGTACTAACTATATTCTAGTTGGTATGGTTTATTAATTGAAATAAAAAAATATTTAAAAGGTCAATATGGATGTGGTTAAGATATTTTGGTAGACTTTATTATATAATTTATAATTTTAAAACTATTAAAATGTTTTAAATATTTTTTTAGTTATGTCATCTTCTCTTTTCATAATTGTCTTTCTCTATGGCCCCATAATTGGTTTATAATTTATACCTTATTTTTTTTCACAATTTTTTGCTATACTTAGTTTATTATATTATCTGGTTGGTCTTTTAAGAGACTTACAAAGGTTTGTACTCAATTTATACTAAGTCATATGGCCAAAAAAAATAGCACTTAAAAAAGAAAAAATTAATCTTTAAAAATAAAGACAAATTTAATCATTAAAAAGAAAGAATCCTAAACAAGATATCGACTTTAGACTTATAACCCTCTAACCTCTTTTTCATTAGTTTTTTAATGAACACAAATTATCTATTATAAAATAAATCTACATAAGTGTTTCAAATTGCTTAAAACCCTAAAACCATGAAGCCCTAAAACATAAATTATATAACTTTATTTATATTAAAGTTTTATTCCTTTATGGTCATGAGAATTGTGAAGTGAGTGACATTTTCAAGAGGAGGCCAAGTAGGATTCTAAGCAGCCAAAAATGAAGTATAATACAATTAAGAAATATAAGCTCTACATGTCGTTGGAATCATGAAACAAGTGATAATTACAAGAGGAGGCCAAGGAGTAGTCTATGCATCCAATAATGAAGTACAATTCAAGTAATAAAAACAAGCCCTACATATTTTGGGAATTGTGAAGTGAGCAAAAATTGTAAGAGAATGCTAAGGAGGAGTCTAAACAACCAATAATGAAGTATAATCTAAGTAAGAAATATGAGTCGTACATATTTGCAAATGTTTTCACACTTTTAATTAATTTTACCTATCTTTTAAGGGATTCAAATTTTTTCCATGTTATTTTTCATTAGATATTTGTTTTTAGTGTGAAAACCATTTTTATCTTATATTAAAACCTTTAACATTAGAAAATATTTGGTTATCATATGGGATTGTTTGTTTAGTAATGATATCAGTAAGATATTTAAATTTATTTGGGATTGTTTACTTCGTAATGAGATCAATAAGACCTCCAAAATATTATGAATATGTGTTTGGGCATTTATGTGGTGATGATTTTTTTTAGATTCGCACAAACATGCTTAGGGTTTAGGTTTGGGATGGGTTTGTAGCAATTCTTATTCACATTGTCTCTTATGTCCTCCTTGCTTGGATTTATTCATTTAGGTAAGTGTTTGAAATGGTTTTACTACACCCAATTTCATAAGGAAAAGTAAAATAGTTGTTTTTAAAAACTTAGGATATCCATTGATCATAATCATTAATCCACCTCAAGAATATTTGCCCCATGAATGTGTTTGGGGAAAAGGGTTTAACTATGGTTTTTTTTCATTATTTATTGATTTGAATATGAATTTTAATTCACCAAATATTTATAAGTTTTTTAAAAGTCTAATAGAAAACACCAGTCAATTTGTATATGCATGGTGATTTTGCCAAAGATTAGTCAATAGAATTATACCCAAACTCGAGGATTCATCAAGATTTTATAGTAGGTTTTAGGGGTCCATTCTTAAAATTATCCCTATAATTAAACCATAATACTTGTCTTTCATATCAACCAAATATTTATGAATACTCAACTTATAAACATGAGTTAAGTAAACATGCATGTCAATATAACCTCTCCACATCATATTACCAAAACCCATCAAGAAAACTATTTTATTTGGAGAAATAAACTCAACTACAACAATATAAAAAGTTTACAACATATCTTCCAAACAACCTTGTAATACATACATATCTCAACCACTGTGTATCAGTATTTGTTTCTAAATGTAAACAAAACACAAAAACTTATTAAGCAAGATTCGAATAGATAGACATTCATAACTCGTAATGATAAAACCAATTGAAAATTGTATGTGTTTCTCTCTAGTCCCGAATATATGAGTTTCAGAGTTTCATTTTCACTCAAAGTTCACAGAAATGACAACAAAAAACAAAATAACTACATCTATATATCATTATTGGCTTCAATCTTTTCATAGATAGATCTAGAGGTTCAAAAAAAATAGTGATCTTACAATGATGTAGTTTTAGGATTTATGATACTAAATCATTAATATGGAAGAATCATAAACATGAAATGAATTTCAAAATAGAAGGGGTGATAAAGAAAGGCTTAAAAAGTAGGAAGATACTACACCCACTAAAAAGATATTCGAGAAAGTGATTAAGAATAAGGAGGGATGAGGAGGAAGTGAGTAGGGATGATGAGGGAGTCATTAAGGATGATGAGGGATGGTGAAAATATATTAAGGAAAATGAGGGATGAGGAGGGAGTGATTGGGGATGATGAGGGATGATGAAACAATGGTCAGGGATGATGATGGAAGGCGAGGGTCAATGAGGTAGTTATTAGGGATGATGAGGGAGTGACTAGAGATTATGGGGGATGGTGATGGTTAATGAGGGAGTGATTAGGGATGATAAGGGGTGAGAATGGAGTGTTTATAGATGATGAATTTGTGATTATGGATTATTATAGATGGTGAGGTTCAATGAGGGAGTGATTAGGGATGATGAGGGAGTGATTAGAGATGATGAGGGATGGTGAAGGTCAATGAGAGAGTGATTAGGTATAAGGAGGGAAGTGGAAGGAGTGATTAGGGATGGTGAGGGATGGTGAGGGTTAATGAGAGAGTGAATAGGGATGAGGAGGGAAGAAGAAGGATAAATTAGGGATGATGAGGGACAAGGAAAAAGTGATTAGGGATGAGGGAGGGAATGAGCAAGAGAAATTAACATAAAGTGGTCATTATATGTGCACAAGTCATCAATGTGACCTATGTTTTCCCATTCTCACCACTTTCACTTGAATTCAAAGTGAGTGGTTTGTAAACTTTAATTTTGATAGACCTAAGACTATTAGAAATGTTAGAAAACAATCTGAAAGGCACAAAAACCTTTAAAATGACTATACGTTTACTCAAAATGGACATCAGTTGTAAAATTTATGCCCTAAAATCCCTAAGTTAAATAATGAATCCTTAAAAATACCTAAGTACTAACTAGATTAGATTTTGAAAAACTAACTCCCACATCCTAAAGCGTGCAACTTTGAGACCAACTCTATTAGATGTAGAGTGACCTTAATTTCTTATATTTATGAAAATAAATTTAAAGTATAAGTTGACATTTATATTGTTAAATTTATAAGGAATATAAATGTAAAAATATAAAATGTTAGCTTATAATTAATGTTTACATTAGTAAACTATCCCTGTACTTTCTAATTCATCCCCTTTTTTAATCTACCCCCTTCAATAATTTTTTTGGACTATAACACATATGTGATATAATGCATACGTGTTATAACATGTACAAAATTTAGTTATTTAATATTTCAAACTCCCATGATTTTTTCAATTCAAATTTTCATAGGCAAAAACACATATATGCTACAACATGTACATGTTATAGCATTTACGCATTCTAGGATCAGTGTTTACCAAGCCTAAAAAGCATAATACATACCTATTATTATTATAACATCTACCTATTATGAAATACTACATATGCATTATGTTAAAATTTCCATGTGATTTTCCATCATCTATGTTCACTTACCCATTGATCTCTATATAACGTGCCTTGCATTGTGTATCAACACCTTTACTACTCTACAATGTTAGTAGGCTAAATTTTATTGTACCAACATGTCTCACTCATACGTAGGAAGCTTCAAAGTTCTTTGTATATATAGATCACATGGATTTTCTCAACTTCACTCTATATCAGATTTTTGATATTGGACATCGTACTTGGAGTACACAAAGATCGCTATTCTTGGCATCACTACAACATTGAGGAGATTTCTAAATTCCTGAGTATGTAACATCCATCTGACATGGACATGATTCATTTGTAATTTAATATTTCATATAGTAATTATTCACATGTCTTGATAAGGTAACATTAGAATATGTACTTATACTTCTACATGTTAAGGGTACAAGGATCACTCACATCATTTGGCATTTGAATGCATCTATAGCAGATCCTATAAAGAGAAAAAACACAATGTTTAACAACTTCAAGTGTAGTTTTTCATAGTTACACAAGGATGTATTGAAGATCATTAATATTAAATAAATGTTGAATTATTTTTTTGTAACTTCCTCACAATATACACACTAACTTTATGCACTTGTGCAACATGTGCACATCTCACTTTGGAGTTATCCAATCCATTGTCCTACTTGCACTTGATCATAATCATGTTCACTTCTTTGTGTCAATATTATTATTGATTATGCATGTTTATATCCTAGCCACTATTAATTTAAATTATATGCACCACACATGTTTTTTTGTTTGCCTATGCACTCCCCTGCACTAAACATATTTATATCCCTATGTACCATAGTCGCATTTTTTCATACTCCTACACAATCCCCTACACTAAGATTTTTTCTAGACTTGTGCATCACTCTCACACTTTCTCATATTCATACACAATGACCTACACCAAGATTATTTTCATCCTACACATCACATGTATGCTTGTTCATAGTCTTGCACACTCCCATGCATTAAACTTGTTTGTCATCTTTTGCACCACTCTCATGCATGCCTTTAGTCCTATGTAATACACTAGCACTTAATTTCCATGTCATATAATACACTTGAATTTTTTTAAGTCCCACATGCCTTACTCTTACTTATTTTTAGTCCTAAATTATTCTCTTTCACGCCAAGCCTATCATCACTTGTGCACACTTACACCTGTCAATGTGATGCAGGAGCATCACTCCTAGGCTAGTTTCCTTAAATATTTTGGGTTTCTTGTTAAATTTTGGATTTATGATGGTATAGTATGTCTTAGGATGATTATACCATCCTTATTTTTCAATTCAAGGTGTTAGTCTTAGGTCTAACTTGTCAAAAATTCAAATTTGGCCTTTCCCACCAAAACTAAGTTTTTGAATTGTTTTGCTTAGTCTAGTTGTTACAGGGGTAATTAGAACGAATTGTAAATATGTAAAATTGTTTTAAATATCACTTTAAGTCACCATTATTTGAAACCATGGGTCTTGACTCATAATTGTACAAAATATCAAATTTGGTATGTGTTCTTATTGTCTAACTAGCCTTCTAGTGACCATTTAAAGGTCCAAAGGTAGTTAGATTAGTTACTGGATGTATAAAATGTTTGGTTTTCATGTAATATAATATATTATATTATGTAAAGAATCAATATCCAAAAAAAATAACAAGAGTATTTCTTGACTTGAAGAAAAGATTGACTGTAGACCCTATTTTGTATGTGTGAGCATTGGAGATTGATTGTGTGTGGCCGGTTAGTGAAGAAAGATACAATAAAGAATTGTTTCTTATACTTATTTTGAATTTGGTAATGTATTTACACGTTTTTTTATTGTTCTTAAGTGTTTCTTTTGATTATTTCCATAAATGTTAGTATACATGTACACAGTCAAGCACAAATCATTATGAAAATGTGTATCAAAGGTGTCAAGGATAATATTTAGTGATTTTTTAAGGTGTATAAGGGGAATAAAAAACTATTTAAACCTTAATAATCCATTTAAATTTATTTTATAACTTAAAACCTTCAAATATATCCTCTCGGCTCTGTATAGAGTGCATAAACCCTGAGTTAACGTTTGGAAACCAAACTTGATTTGTGGGAGTTCTAACTGGTGAAAAATCCCAAAAATTTGTGATTGGGTGTGGTTTATTTTACTTTAAAATATTATTGAGGTTTTAGAGATATATGGATAATAGGTGTACATAATAATAGGTATGTGTTGTATTTAGGCCTTGGGAAACATAATTATGACTGATAAGGGCTAAAAAAGTGATCTATATGTGGTTTTGAGACAAAAAAATTTGTGGAGACACGTAAATAAATATAAGGTACTTAGAGAATACTTTATTTTATAGTTCTCAATCCTATATTATTCGTATAACCAGGAAAAATTAAAAAAGGCTAAAAACAAGCCTGTGAGGTTGTGACAAGTGTGTATAACTTGCAAGGTTGAACCTTTGGGAATAGTTTCTCTACATCATTTAGGTATCAGATCCAAAATGAGACATCTAGAAGGGAGTGGATAATTTTATATTATCTAAGAGGAAGAGAAGTTAAGATTTACTTGATAAATTGCCTAAGAGGAGACAAGATGCCACCAAGGAAAAATGCAGCAGGTGAAAGGGAAGCAACCATACAAATGGGAGATGCAATATTACATAAGTTGAGAAATATCATAGTCAAGTTTGATTCTAGGATCATATAAGTTGAGTTTAATTAGAGAAAGGGAGTAGTCACAGGTAAATTGAGTGACTAAGAGGAAGAAGAGCCACATGCACTAGAGTTGGAAGATGGAGAGAGAAAAATTGAAGAGAAGAAATTTGAGAGATTGCTGAAGGTGGTGAAAGGGAAAGGATACAAGCCCAAACTAGATCTTACAGTTTATGCATGCAACCTAAGTGGAGAAGAACTTCTTGATTGGATAGGATGATGTTATGATCCTGATGGGTGGATTTCACTAGTGCCTTGAGGTTTTGGTGTAGCAGTTCGTTACATGTGGTATTAGAGCCTCCACCTAGGTTCAAGTCACAGAGCGGGTGGATACGCTAGTATGGAAGTGTTTGTTTAGGGCTTGTACACATAGGGATCCTATGGTATGGGTGAAAATCTAGCCTAGAGTCTGGGCTTCAGAAGCGTGGTGGGCTGTTATGATCCTGATGGGTAGATTTCACTAGTGCCTCAAGGTTTTGGTGTAGCAGTTCATTACAAATCATTAGATAAATAATTTTATTTTGAAGATGTACCAAAAGAGAAACAAGTGAAGTTTTCTAGGACCAATCTAAAGGATCATGCATCCCTATGGTGGGATTACATACAGGATGAGAGAAGGAAAAAAGAAAAATCCAAGATCAATTTTTGGGATAGAATGGTTGCCAAATTGAAGAGGAAGTTATTGCCTAGTGACTACATCACCAACTTGTACAGGAAACTTCAAAACTTGAAACATAAAGAGATGGGGGTAAGAGAATATACTAAAGAGTTATAAAAACTAAGCATTAGATCAGGTCATATAGAACATGATAATGATAAGGTGGCTAGGTATCTCAATGGTTTGAGATAAAACTTGCATGATGAGTTGAGCCTTGCTAGTCCAAAGACTCTAGAAGAATGATATCAATTGGCTTTGAAAGCTGAAGAAAAACCTAATAGAAAAAACCAACAAAATAAAGGTAGAGGTAGAATTTTTAGGGGTAAAGGTCAACATGAAGGTAGAGGATATTCACAAAGAAGCCAAGGAGAGTCTAATACTTCACATTAGTATCCATCAAGTTCAAGAGGAGGATTTAGAGGTATAAGGCCATATTTTAGGGGTGGATATGCAACAAGGAGTAGATTATTAGGGGGTTTTGTAGGAAGGAGTTTCAAATGCAACAAGTTTTCTAGACATAGGTCATGGGAATGCCTAGAAGATTAGCCAGTAAGGAGTCCAAGAACTAAATTAAAAAATTAGATTGCACAAGTGGTTGAGGAAGAGAGAATTTGTTATCCATAGCTTGTGGAGGAACTTGAGGTAGGATAATCATTGCTAATAAGGATAATGTTCATCAAGATACCCAAGGATCAGGAGTCACCATAAAGGAAAACTCATTTCAGGACTTCTTGTAAATGCCAAGGTAAATGTTGGAAGATGGTCATAGATCCATGAAGTACAGATAATCTAGTCTCTATTGAAATGGTCAATAAACATGGATTGAAGAAGTTGCCTCACCCCAAACCATACAAAGTCTCACGGCTGAATAAAAGTTATCAAGTTTTTGTAAGTGAACAAATTTGGGTAAAATTTCAAGTTGGAAGGTACAAGGACAAGGTCATTTATGATGTTATCCCCATTGATGTTTTCCATGTGCTTCTTGGGAGGCATTGGCAATTTGATAGGAAAACCACTCATGATGGTAGAAGGAATGCCTACACATCGATCAAAGATGGAGTTAGTCATACCTTGATTCCTATGAAGGATGAAGACAATAACCAATAAGTTGGGACAAATGTGATGTTGGTAAGTGGTAAAGAGTTTCTAAGTGCCATGAATGAAGAGGAGTTGGAATTTCAATTTTTAGTCAATCCTAAGATTGTTATGATAACCACCAAGATAAATGAATTTCCTCAATAAATCAAAGACATGTTGGAAGAGTATGCATAAATTGTAGTTGATGAGTTGCTAAGTACATTTCTACCTATGAGGAACATCACTCATCACATATAATTTATTCCAAGAGCAAGTTTGCCTAACAAGATAGCATACAATATGAACCCTAAAGAGAATGAAAAAATCAAAAGATAAGTACAAGATATCTTAGATAAAGGATTGATCAAATAAAGCCTTAGTCTCTGTCACTACCTATAGTGTTGGTGCCTAAGAAGGAAGGTGAGTGGATTATGTGTACAAATTCTAGGGCTATCAACAAGATCACCATTAGATATAGGTTTTCACTTATCAAAATGGAAGACTTGATGGATTTCTTGAGTGGAGCAAGCTATGTTTCCAAAATTGATCTCAAGAGTGGGTACTATCAGATTAGGATCAGACAAGGGGATGAGTAGAAAATTGCTTTCAAAACCAATGAAGGATTATATGAATGGTTGGTTATGCCATTTGGTTTGACCAATACGCCAAGCACTTTTATGAGGTTTATTAATGAATTCCTCAAACCTTTTATAGGCAAGTTTGTAGTGGTTTATCTAGATGACATACTTATCTACAACCCTAGCAAAGAGGAACATCTTCACCATTTGCATCTAGCCATGAAGGATACAAGAGGAAAGGTTGTTAATCAACCTCATGAAGTGTGAGTTTAGGAAGTTAGAACTATTGTACCTAGGATTTGTCATCTCTCAAGGATGCTAAAGATGGATAAGGACAAGGTGAATGAAATCATGGAGTGGCTAATACCAGGTTTCTATAGGAAGTTTATTATAAATTTCAATGGAATATGTGCTCCCATAATAGACACCATTAAGGAAGATAGGAAAAGGTTTATTTGGAGTGATAAAGCTGAAAGGAATTTTTAATATTTGAAGCAAAGGATAATGTAACATCCTATCCTAGCACTACCAAACTTAAAAAAAGTGTTTCAAATAGAGTATGATGCAAGAGGAGTGGCAATAGGGGTTGTACTAAGCTAAGAAAATAGACCCATAGCCTATTTCAGTGACAATTTAAATGATGCCAAGAAAAAGTACTCATCCTATGACTTGGAATTTTATGCAATGGTGAAAGCATTGAAGAGTAGAGGCATTATTTAATGCCAAAGGATTTTATTGTCTATACAGACACTCATATACTTTAGTTCATCACCAATCAGCCTAAGCTAAATCAAAGACACATGAAATAGGTGGAGTACATGCAGTTTTTCACCTTCACCATCAATCATAAGCAAGGATAAAGTAACAAGGTATCAAATGCATTGAGTAGAAGAGTCTTGTTGGTGCATGAGATACAACCTGAGAGTGTTGGTATTAAGTCACTCAATGAAATTTATGAAGATGATGAAGACTTCAAAGAAGCAAACAATGCTTTCAAGCATCCAACTACACTCAACAAAGAGCCATGGTTGGAATATGTCATACAATATGGATTTTTGTTCAAGGGGGTGTAGCTATGTGTGCCAAGAAGTTTAATAAGAGAGAATATGATTCAAGAGAATCATAGTGGGAGTATGGTAGGCCACTTTGGGCTTGATAAAACTTCGAAGTAGCTCACTAGACACTATTATTGGCCTAAGATGCAAGCAGAAGTGAGGAGATATGTTGAGAGGTGTAAAAATTGTTAATTGGATAAAGGGGAAAACACTAATATAGTTTTATATCAACCTATACCATTCCTAAATAGACCTTGGGAATCCATAAGCATGGAATTTGTTATGGGATTGCTTAGAACACAAAGAGATTTTGACTCCATATATGTAGTTGTGGATAGATTTTCTAAAATGGCACATTTCATTCCATGTATGACCACTAATGATTCCACCCATGTGGAAAATTTATTCTTTAAAGAGGTATTAAGGCTTTATGGAATGCCACCAGACATTGTATCTCATAGAGACACTAAGTTCCTAGTTCACTTTTGGAGGAACTTGTGGAGAAAGCTAGGCACAAATTTTGAGTTTCAGTTCACCTTACCACCCTCAAACAGATGGTCAAATTGAGGTGTCTATCTAAGGATAATCTCAAGCAATTAGATCTTGTATTTCCTCAAGCATAATTTGCCTACAATGACTCCTCGAATAGGAGCATTGGCCTGAGTCCTCTATAAGTGTTATATGGTATGCAACCTAGAGGAGTATTTGAAATCAAAAATATCATTCATATGGACAAGAGGAGTTCTAAAGGAGAATAATTTGTAGTGGCCATGAAGGAGGTTCAGCAATATGTAAGGAAGAATCTAGAAGCTAGTGTGGAAAAGTACAAAAATGAAGCAGATGTAACTAGAAAAGAGGTGAGTTTTCAAATTGGATATTTGGTTTTGGATCATCTTAGGAAAGAGAGGTTTCCAATAGGTGAGTACAATAATCTTAAGATGAATAAAATTGGTCCTTGTAAGCTACTTAGGAAGTTTTATGACAATGCCTATGAGTTGGAATTTCCTAGTGGTGTAGGCATATCACCAATCTTCAATGTTGTAGACTTGTAATGTTAAAAATGAGTAAAATTTTAAGACACAATAGAAAGAGTAGATATAACAAGTACATATTGGGTAAAATAATTTCCTCAAGCCAAACCAGATGAATTGGAATGCATTCTAGACAAACAAGTGTTCAAACAGAATAGGGACAAGTAGTATTTCAAATATATTATTAGGTGGAAATAGTAACTATTTTAAGATGATACATGTATGATAGATGATGATATCAAATAGCATGGGATTACTCTAGAAGAACTCATGGAAAATAGTCCCTAAGTCTTTTTCTCTTTCCCTTGGGAGTATGATGTAGGAGCATCACTCCTAGGTTAGTTTCCTTTCAAATTTTGGTTTGATGATTTAGGAGGCCTTAGGATTATTATACCATTCTTATTTTTCAATTTAAGGTGTTAGTATTAAGTCTATCTTGTCAAAAATTCAAAATTGGCATTTCTTACCAAAATTGAGTTTTGAATTTTTGAATTATTTTGCTTAGTCTAAGTGTTGCAGGGTTGCTTGGAAGGACTTGCCAATACATCAATTTTTTGTAAATATATATTGAAGATGCCATGATTTCATATCATGGGTCTTAACTCATAATTGTATAGAATATCAAATTTGGTATGTGTTCTCATTACCTAACTAACCTTCTCTTGGCCATTGAAAGGTCCAAAGGTAGTTAGAGAAGTTGTAAGACGTATAAAATATTTAGTTTTCATGTAAGATAATTGATTAGAGTGTGAAAAGGATCAATATACAAAAAAAATAACAAGAGGAGTTCTTGAATTGAAGACAAGATTGACTACAGACCCTATTTTCATTGTGTGAGCATTGGAGATTAACTATGTATGACTGGTTAGTGAAAAAAGACATAATAAATAATTGTTTCTAAGACTTATTCTGCATTTATTAAATTATTTACATGTTTTTTGGATGTTCTTAAGTTTTTCCTTTGATTATTTCCACACTTATTTGTGAGAAGGACAACACAGTCCTATTGATGCTAGTATACATGTACACAGTCAAGCATAGATCATTATGAAAATATGTAACAGAGATATCAAGGAGAATATATAATCATTTGATAAGGTGTATAAGGGGAGTAAATAAATATTCCAACCTTCACGGTGTATTTAAATTCATTTTGGAACTTAAAATCTTTAAATATCTCCTCTCATGTCTGTATAAAGTGCATAAACCCTAAGTTAGGGTTTGGAAACCAAAACTTGATTTGTGGGAGTTCTAACTAGTGAAAAATCCCAAAACTTTGTGATTGGGTGTGGTTTAAGGTCTTTTAAAACATTATTGAGGTTTCATAATTGCACAGATAATAAGTGTACATAATAATATGTTTGTATTGTATTTAGGCATTAGGAGACCTAATGAGGACTGATAAGGGCTAGAAAAGTGATCTATATGTGGTTTTGAGCCAATAAAATTTGTGGAGAAGCAAAAATATATAGAGGGTACTTGTAAAGTAATTTATTTTATGGTTTTCAATCCTATATTATTCGTACAATCAATAAAAGTAAAAAAAGGCTATAAGGAACCTTGTGAGATTATGACAAGTGTGTATAACTTGTAGGGTTGAACCTTTGGGGATATTTTATCTTCATCATAGCCTCCACTAAATCCATATATTAGCTTGCTTTGAATCCATACATTTCCAAGTGACACTTCTCATCTTATAACTTGTTGTTCATCTAGTGAGGCAGTTAGTCGCCACGTACCTCAAAGTTAAACTATCTCCCATCAAAGAAAATGAAATGATTTGTAATTGTCTTCTTTGTAACTGAACATAGTTGTAACTACTCTTATATCTTATGTATATATATGTATCATATGCATCTAGCTAAAGGGGGATGTTATACATAGTTGTAATGATAGGTAGCATGCTCTAAGTATCTACCCTAGCATACACGTATTATAAGCACTTTTCAATATAGGAAACTCAAAGGAAGTGTTACCCTTCTGATTATAGGATCCTATTCTCCTAGCCTTGTTAAAGCTTTGTATAACTTTTTACTCTTTCCCTATTCATCTACATTAAATAAAAGTTGAATTTTTATAATCACTAGATTTTTGCTATGGTTGAATTGACATTATTGGTTCTATCTAAATTCTTCTACATACTCACTATTTATAACTATGAGTTATCTCTAATGCATAGTTGTCCCCTGCGTGCCTAGTCCTAGGGCCCTCACAATGTGGATCACACATAAATTATTTTTATTTAAAAATATGAAAGGAGTAATGTAATCCATTTTGTGAATTTGGAATCGAACACCTAGTTTATATTAACAAATTGATGTGGTTTAAGGAAAACATGGGACCCATACAAAGCTACACGATACAAATCATTTTCTTTAAATATTTTATCCTTGTGTAGGGGAGAGGGACTAATTATTAGATGGGATCGAATAGTTGTGGTAGGACATGTGTATGAAAGGACTAATTTTAAAATAAAAATGGACTACTAGTTATTATAGAAACATTACATTGTAATACAATTTGTACCCAATAATAGTTTTTAAGATCCAATCACAACATGTGACATAAGATATCCAATAATTGGTCACCTATTTATAGATAGTGGACCCTCTTCTTTTTTAATAAATCAATTCAAAATTATATTTTAGTGCCAATTAAATACAAAATGAAAATGATGATATGGCATAGTCATGTGTTACATAATTAACTAGGTTTTATGTGCCAATGAGGTACTTGCATAATCCTACATACCTATAAATTTAGGGTGCACAATTACTAGTCCTTTTGCATAATCATGCGTACCTATAAAGTTAGGCTGCACAACTACTAGTCCTTCTCCTCTATATAAATGTACATGAACATGTCTTTACATTCTTCTCAAATTTTGGGTTGTCAATTATATGTAATAGATTTTCCATTTAAAATGTCTTTTTTTAATCAAAATCTAATCAAAGTAAAGACACATTTCATCAAATAAAAGTATTCTTTTATATGTATTTACTAAACATGTTCACAACCCTTGTTATGATGATAGGCATAACTTACACTGAAAATGTAAGGTAGTAATAAATTGTAGTGTCAATAACCAAGTTATGTATATGTGCAAAGTCTATATTAAATATGACTTTCATCCTCACATTACTTATTTTATCTTCTTCTAAAATCTTGTCTTTTTCAAATATTTTAGGGACTTGGCATATAACACACTTGGTTTTCAATAAGAGAAGAGTATGGAGATGAAAATAAAAATGATAGATAATTAATGCATTGACCATGTACTTAGAAAATTTGACAAGTATCAAAAAGGTATTTTTTTTGTATTGAATCTTAGTTGAAATCAAGGCATTTAATTACACAATCAATGAAGCCATGTGTTTCTCTCTTTCTTCTTCAATTGTAAATACATAGAGGAAGTGTTTCTATTATTTGGGTTCAAACCCTTTGGATTTGCAATTCTTTTTCTATGCTTTTCATTGTAAAATATCATGGCCTTAGCATTTATCATTATCTGTTTGTACGTTTAAATGCTTTATTAGTGTTTCAAAGGAGATCAATTTCATATAAATCTATGTAGAATTAAAGAAAAATAAGTGAAATTTCCAAAACAATGAGAATGATATATAAGGTGCACTACACTTTGTATACATCTACTATTTACTAAGTTTAGCCTCATTATTTTAAGAACAACCCTACTCTTTTAAAAACGTTTAAATGACTTTGATTTTTTCAAAATTAATTAACTTTAATTTTTAAACTTATTTTATACTATCTTAAAATTTATATAAAAATAAATATTCTTCTAAATCTCCCTCTTATCATTTTGTATAATAAAAATATTAAAAATCTACAATTAAATCTAATTTTATTGTAGGATTATCCATACTCCACCTCCATCAAACCCAAAATAAATTTAAAAATGCAATAATGAAAAGGAGTCCTCGATAGAGACGAGAAAGAAAAAATTATTTGAGAACAATATTATAATAAAAGGTTGACTTTTGACTCAGCGATTCTAGATTGAAAGAAAGTGACATAGAGAGGGAGAATTTTAAGTGTATAATCCTTCACGAGGAAAATATTGAATAAAAATGCTTAGTTGACTTATAAAATATATATATATATTTAAATATTTATATTTTTTATTATTTAATAATAATATATGTTTAATTTAGATTATATAATATATTATATATTGTAGTTTTACAAGTTAGATAGGTTGGGTGAGTTAGATGGTTTCCATCGATTATATCACAGTTTGAATTTTAATTGAGTAAATTTTTAATATTGAGGTTTAGAGGTAGGCGTGATGTTCGAGTATTAGCTTATAGGACTCACCTTACATCCACGCACCGTTCTATGCATTAGGTCATTGAGTCCTCATCGATATTAATGACGACCGAGTTTACCTTGAATATCAATATAGATAGATAGATAGATAGATAGATAGATAGATAGTAATATGTGATGAGAATATAATTTATTATCACAATTTTCTCTATAAGTTATAAAAAATAAATAAATTATAACTCGAGATTTAGATAAAAGTTCAAATTGATTTTTTTGATATTTCTATAGTTCAAAAGAGTGAGTGAGCAGATTTCTAAATAAAAATATATGTTCTGTTTTTTAATGACAATATATAATCAATTACCTTTACAAAATATAATTACTTTTACAAGATACAAAAACAAAATAAACTATAACTTGAAATCTAAACAAATATTCAAATTAAAAATTTTAATATTTCCATAATTTATAAAAACGAGTGAACAGATTTATGAATAAAACTGTTTACTTTATTTATTTATTTTCAGACATGTTTCCAATCATCATCTAAAATAAAACCATATTACAAACTCTCTAAATTACAAAATGAAACTCTAAATTACATAATAATATATTACATATTATATTTGAAAATAATAACATATTACATATTTTATTTGGCAATAATTTTACATTTTATTTAAGAGCATTGATAACATTTATCAAAAACTCCGAAGGTATTCACTTGCTTTATAAGATTAGAAAGACTGGCCCAACTCCCAAATCCGAATCCAAGCACTGCAATAAGAAACACGATTCCCCAATTCAGAGCCACAATCCCTTTTCCTCGTGGCATCCATTTTTTTGGTTTATCTGCAGCTTCCTGCACAAATTAAAAGAACACCCATCCATCCATATTATCAATTAATTATTGAATATGTTAGACAATTACAACGGCAACGTAAACAGAAAAAACCAAAAAAAATCAGAACCCCAGATTTGTTTTCTTCTAACACGAGGAATCTAAGATTTGTTTTCTTCTAACACGAGGAATCTATCGATCCTATTTTGACCCTTTCCATGGACGACTAGACTAACGTTGCCGACATGATTTGTTGATAACAAGTGTATGGCAGAGATGGGGAGATGGGAAGAGAATAGTGATGAAACCTGTCTGGCGGCTTTTGTTCTGTAGACGATGAGATAGGCGATGCATGGAATTATGTAGGTAGAGAAGCTCATGATAATGGAGCCGATTATGCTGTTCAGCGGCCCAAAGAATGGAAACAGCAGTGCCAAGAACCACAGCATAAATGCCACTGGCAGCCTTGCTATCACTCTTATCAGATAATGTGACTGATGTACTCCCAGCACCTTCTCCCACATGAAGTTAAGCGGCATCACAAACAGCCCAAATGCAATTGCCTGCAATATGATTTCAACACTTAAATATTTTGATATATGAGAAATCAGAGGATCAATATCATGAATCTACTGTAACTGTAACTATGGTGTTACCTGGTGAGCAATCATGAAGCCCAATGCTATGCTTCTGAAGGTAGAATCTGGGAGCACGGACAAGGCATTGGAATGCTCCAGAAGCTCATCTCCAAAGGCCCAGTAGAGTACTATACAGTGCGGCATGGTGATTGTCATCACATATCCCACTGTAAAAAGATATACATATTTGTACGCTCTTGGCCGCCACATAGCATGCATGATCTCTCTGATTAGCATTGCAATTGATATTAATTTCAGGGCATAAATCACATTTCATGCTGAAAAGAATTGAAATACATAAAATTATGTGTTTACAGTGGATTACATGGTGATCGCATGGCCACCGAATGCAAAGAGTACATTGGTAGTCCCTGTGAAAAACTTTTCCATCGACACGGGAGCAGAGTGCTTCACATTGGGTACCTGAATTATGAATTATGAGTACAAGAATGATTTCAGAGCATATTCATTTCCTTCATTGATTTAGTTTCTAACCTGGCCGTGATGAAGACCTGCAACCACCATGTACCAGGCGGTATAGGTTGTAGTGAGCACTCCTATGATGGACCATATTCTGAAATTGTGGAATGTTGGGAGGAGAACAGTGAGTGTAGACATGCCCCCAAATATGATTGCCCACTCTCGCTTGTTGTAGTTCGAGTTCAGATAATACGCATTGCTACACACAGTCAATCAGATTGATTACAAAACGTTGCAGATCCAAGAGGAAATCAGATGCAGTGAGATTACATAATTCACAATTTTAGTTACCTTGCACAAGCTATGATCTGCACAACTGCCACAGATCCCATGGTCACAATGTTGAAGAAGAGAGAGGCCCGCTTCAACCATGTTCCAACCAAGTATCCCATCACTTCATGGTACTGATACTCATCAAACACAAGTTAGGACCAGCATGAGTCACAAGAAAATATAATAGCTATGAGTAGCTGATTTTTGGGTGAAATTGTGTGTATTATTTTGATCCTTATTTATTGTCAAAAAAAATTATGACGAATCATGGATGGTGATTCGAAATTTATCGGATCAAAATAATGCATCAATTTCATCCAAAAATCTGGACTCCTTTTTATCGAATGTGAAAACATCAAAACTCTTATACTAACTATTATTTATCAACATCAAAATTCCAAAATGTTTCACACCTGAATGACATGTTTTTTGAAGTTGGCACCTTCCTTCTCTTTCCGAGCTCGGTACTCCATGTACAGGCATGACAGCATATAGCAAGTCCATATACCCACTATAGCATACAGCAGGTGGAAGAAAACTCCAAGGCCTAATCCCATTTGTGAATAGGAATAAGGCATGGACAGGATCACCTGCCCCACCTGTAAATTCAACAATTCAAATATGATTCATGGCATTCGTTAAGAAACATGAATGAAATCCATATCCAATTCAAGTGCCAAGGGGTTATACCTGGCCAGAGACGGCATTGAACCAAGCATCATAATTAGAACCACCATGCCACAAAGTCTTCTGCACCCATTCCTTGAAGCCTGGCACTGCCACTGGCTTCTCATATGCACTTGAATTCTTCAGACTTTCATCCACTGGTATGGTAATCTCCATGGCCTGAGTGATCCCACTTATTGTATCATCTCCTTCTATAGCACCTGGTGCCATGTTGGACTTGGAGACAAACCCAGAAATGGAGGGCACTCTGTCAAACAAACAAATTACAGCAAAAGATGTCCGTTTGATTTTGGAATTTACAGCGCTGTTCTAAATTTATAGGAGTGTTGGGGGAGAGTGGGGGAGGCGTGGGGGAGTGTAGTTTGAAAATTTAACTCAGACATGGCAGCAATTCTGAGGTGGACACCAAATTATGTGAGATAAGGAGGATGCAACAGTAAGGATATTTAGTCAAAAGGAGTGGGCTGCGCCACCGGTCATGTCGGTGGTCATGTGCCACACCGGTCATCTGGTTATTTTTCTGTTTTTCAATTACTTAGCCGTAAAAATATTACATTTTATTGGCAACTTGAACTAAACAAAGTGTCACTTGAACCAAAGCTTGCCTACGATTCTTCAAGACAAACTGCACTCCTAGTTCTTAGAGTGAAGTCAGTCTCTTCTTTTTCTTAAGCTTTTTCAATTTATGTGAAAATTGACTAGAAAATGTCCAATCCCTGTGTCAAAACTTATAATTAATATGAGTTTTCTATGTGGTATAAGGATTATGGTTTATTGAGTTTATATAGTTTAAAATGAGTGTTTGTATTTATATTTATTAAGTTTATATGATTTTAAGAGGGTCGTTTTTGTTATGGTATCATTGTTATTGACAAATCAAATTTATTAATTAATGTGAAAATAAATATCTTAATTTATATATTTATGTTATTTAAATATTTTTAAAAATTTCTAATATAATTATTATGATATGTCATCATCTTTATTCATCAAAATATAATCTTTTTAATAAATAAAATTAATTTCTATATTATAAAATTGTAGCTTTGTTCATATAAATTGTGGCTTATAAATATATAAAGAGGATAAGGGCTATTGTGGGAGAAGCATCATAGAGCATGGCACTAACAATATACCAAACAATGGATAAGGATGGGTTTAATAAATGAAGGGTGGGGTGGACAAGAATAACGATTTAGGTCGTTCAAGTTTTAAGTTTGATATTTAGTTTATCTGTAGTGTATGGAGTGGGGCATGTATGGAGTGGGGAGCGTATGGAATGTGGCATTTGTACACGGTTTGGTGGTTGTAAGGGTTCATCTTGTTAAAAGTTGTGCCAATAAGAGTTATGACATGTCATTGGATAACTGATTCCACAAGTTAACAAAAAAAAATTTACAAATATTGATATTAATGAATGTCACTATTCATTTTGAAGTAAACAAAAATTTATCTTAAATTTTATAACCATGTTGAAGGTACTTAATACAACTTTCATCTAAATAAATATTCGCATTTGCATTACACAATCATGATACGTCAAGTGTCCTTTCCTTGGTTTCATATATAGTTTTTATAAAAATAATTATTTATTTAAAAATAAATATTATTTTCTATAGATTTTATTGGTTGAAATAATTTTATAACCATATGGGATATTTTTAATTATTGAAAATTGGAGTTTTTTGTATGAGCCAATGAGAACACAATATTTGCAAAATATTTGAGTGTGGGTTATAATTTTTAGAAAAATAATTATTTAATTTAAAAAATATTTTTTAGTTGATTTTATTGGTTGAAATAATTTTTTAAAATATCAAGAACTATTATTTCTTGCATGATTTTTGTCTTTAATTCTTGATGTCTTATATGTTGGTGTGCTTATATATTTAGTATATGTCCTATTTTGCATCCAATAGGTCAAGCACGTCATCTTGTTTCTTTTCTATTGTATTCAATGTCATTATCATTTCTAAGTTCACGCTATTTTACAAGTTTATTGTGTAGAGAAAACTCTAAAAGATTTCAATATAAATAAAATCATTGATAATGTGTTATTCTTCTATTCTAGATGTTTTCAAAGTTTTTGATTCTGTATTATTTTTAACAATTATAAAACTGAAATGATATGCAAATAAATACAATATACAAATCTTTATTACTAAAAAAACTTCTTTAGATCCTTAAATTTTTTATTTTAAATATAGTATAAACACAATTTATTTATAACACATATATATTATTTGTGAACAAATCCACTTGTAATTATCAAATGTCTTATTCTTATAGTTGTGATTGTGACAAAGTTACAAAGAATAACATATAAAGAACTCTTAAGAGGTAATAAGAACAATAACACTCTTTATTAATGAAAGGAGGCATAGCTAAGTTTTGAAGGGCTTTGCATCAATTAATCATAGTTGTAATGGTCTTGCATGTAAATGTTATATGCTTGTATTTCTAATTGTAATTCATATTTTATCAATGGTCGTGCATGTAAATATTATATGCTTTTATTTTTAATTGTAATTGATATTTTATCAAATTATAAGATTTGATCAGTTTTTGTGTTATTTTTTTGGTTTATGATATTATAAGTTATTTTGTAGATTGCATCATCAAATAAGTTATGTAATTTGTAATAATAATAGGAATATGTTGCTCTCATTACAGAGGAATTTGATATAGATACAAAAGGATTACATTGAGGTAAAGAATAATAAATCTTCTTCTTTTACATATTAACATGAGAAACCTCTAAACACCTTACTCCTTAGCTTGCCATATAATTGCAACCCATTAACTAATGCTTCCCATGGCTAAATAAATTTAGTATATAAATCCATTGGTTAGAGATGCTAGAGAGAGGAGAATAGTTTCATCATTTTTTTCTCAAAGACTAAAGATAACAATGGGGATTGTTACATTGTGTGGTGATATGATTTTTGAACCTCTTTGCCTTCTTTACCTTTGATAATATTGAAGACTATATATGTGGTCTGAATTTAGAATGGATTGTGTTACTAAGTTGCAAAAGATGATAAAAAGAATTGAACTTCATCTCTCACACCTTTATGTGGATGGGTCTATCTTATGGAACACTCATATGTTTCAAGAGAACAATCAGATTCTAGGGATGATAACATCCTAACAACATAGAACAATATGTTTGGGTTCTTCTTACCATAATTTATGTTAGCAGAGGTTCCTAGAATTATACTAGAACATGCTAATTATAGGGATAGCTTGTGCAATAGAGAGTACAACAAGACATCAAAGTAATAGGAACAATATGAACCATCCATGTTGTCTTAAATTAAATCAAAGGATGGGTCAAAGTTGACATAAACAAAACTAGAACCATATCTAGTATTGCATCAGATTACAAAATATAACAAATCATAGTATGAACTGCACATACACCATACATAAAAGAAAATACAGGAATACCATAATAGGACAATTTCTATTAATCTCTATCAACATACCAAACTAGATTCTATTACATCAAAGTACTATTTATAGCCTTTTACAATCCTATTATCTCTTCACCTTCCATCCTTTTGAGATGCAAATTGAAAGCATCTTCGCATTCTCCACTTATTTGATTAGAATTATAAGGTTGAATACATATAAAACTATACAAAAGACAAAATCAAATACTTCGCACATGTGTTTATCTTATATACTTTGATTTTAGCAAGCTCCATTCTTCATCCAACACTTTCTTGGACTTAATTATTTTTCCCATCCTAAGACAAAGTTGTAAGTTGTTCTGAACTAAGCTGGAAAGATAAGTCATAAAAAAAAGCTATGGTAATTGCTCTAGGTGTCGTTTACCAGTTTTCACCCTTTGCAAACTACTTAGCTGCCCTTTCGGGTTTTTAACTAAGTAGCATACTAACCTATCGCCCTTTCCGGTTTTTAATAGACTATTATCACCAAGTGGTTACCCTTTATGATTTTTCAAGCATTCTGGCCCCACTCTTAATGTTTAGACTATCTTACAAAAATTTGAATCTGTTGGAGGTTACAAAAATGTAGGGTGCAAACCTTATTGCTACAGTTGGGAGGTTGGTTTACTTGGGGACTATGAAGGTTGGTGTTGCTAACTAGCTGCTAGCTTAGTGGCCCCTGATGTATCTATTGCTAAGGTATCTACGAAGATTGTGCCTATGCATTTATCTCCCTCAAAAACTCATCAAAAATTAGTTTTTATTATATTTATTGTAATACCTGTGCAACTTGATACATTAAATTTTTTTCTGTTATAGGGTCAGGGTATTTATCTTGCTAAACTTTTTTAATACCTTAATCCTGGGGCATCTCTAATGGAGGTAAACCTTGTTCAACCCTTTATTGCCTTTGTGATGGCTTGCATAAATGCATTTTTATTTGGATGCACATTACTCATGTTTATCTTGCGCAGTAGCTTCTCCTTTCTTTGTTTCTCTATAATAGTGTATCTTTCATTTGATGTTGACCTTTGATCTTGCAATATACACAATAAACTTGCCTTTGAGGATTTGTAGGATAGTTACTTACATAATGATTAAATTCTCTGCATAGATAACATTACATGGGTGATCAAGTTTATCGATTATCATTATTAAAACTTCATTAATATCTTCTATGATATCCTCTCCTATATCATCATTTATAGCCTCCTTTATTCTATTGATATCCCCACTCTTGGGATTTTTTTCCGTTATATCCTCCCTGTTGATTCATCTGCACATCATATCCCCCATATTGATGTTGAGGAGAACTTGGAGTCCAAGTTTCATGTTATTTTTGAATGTTTGTGGTGTTTTATGGTTGCACATATTGACCAAAATATTGATATGAGGGAGATGACGTATTATTCTAGCTGGCCAACCCTTGTGGCTAGTACTGTGGTGAGGAAGGCATCGTATATTATGGCGGTGAAGGCACCCACCCTAGACTGCCTTGAGTCACATTTTTCATCTCCACATCTAGTCCTAGAATTGTTTGTTTTGTCATGGGTATTTACTGAGCTGAAAGTGCAAAGATGTTCTTTATTATATCTTGCTTTAACTCCTGCAATGCATGACAACTCATCTCATCATGATTTGTAGATTTTTAAAAATTATAATACATGTGTGAATTTTGAATATATTACTAGAGAAGATGGCACTTGGATGTAGGATGTCCAATTACCCTATAGATTTCATAAAATTCTATTTTAATTATTGGGTAGTCATTCCTATGATGTCCCTTGCGGCCACACTCTATGCACCATAAGCCTAATTTAGGCTTATCATTTTCATGCATCTCATTCATCCTCCTCATAAAGGTATCTAACTTAGATTTTAATTTTGATCCTATTAAGGGAAGGTCTGCATAGTCTTCTATCTGTTCAACTTTGATGGCAACAAACCAAGCATCAACATTAGTGGAAAACTTGGTTTACGCAATAGCAAACTATATTCTTGGTTGTAATCTCTCTAGGAACTAAGTAGCCTTATATTTATCGTATAAAATAAAATCAATTTTATTCATTACATCGGAGAACTTGTGATTATATCCTCTAACTATTTTTCCTAATTAAAGAAATCCTAAATCACTCGACTGAAGCATTTTTTTACTTTGAATTCTACTATCAGCAAATCTTTGACTTATTTTAAATTGAGGGCATTGACATTTATTTTGAAAATGAAATCCAAATCAAATCCTCCCAAAGTCAAAATCACATCCTCCCAAAGTCCCTACTAGTTCGTATTTCTTCACACCATCTGATGTTACCCCTTTTACAACCTATTTCATCTCATAGATAAGTATTATTCAAGATACAAAGATCCATCATACAACATTAAAGGTACAAACATACCTACATGAAGTGCCATAGTTGGTGGATTACTAGTTATTGTTGTAATTATTTGAATACTAATAATAGTGACTGGTGGTGTATGTGCACCAGTCATTGCACAATCAAGCAATCATGTAGTGGTTATTGTGACTATAGGTTACTTCACACTATTCTTTTTAGGAGTAACAAGAAATCCTACTTCCTAAAAATTCTTTTTTTCTAACACCCATTTGGTTTTTGTACTGAACCTTCCAAACTTGTCAGTAAAGGAATCAAACCAACCTAAATCAACTTCTCTCTCTGTACTTTTTCTACCTTCTATAAATCAAGTGGGCTTGGGGGATGCGTACCCTTGAAATGAATTATGCTTATTTTTAACTTCTTGTTTTAAACTTGAACTTTTAATATTACTACCTTCAAATTTAACATTTCCTTAGGAACTTTCCTTCCTGGTTCTAATGAAAATCCCCTCAGTTAACTATGACCTACCTCTACTTCCTAATTGATCTACCTCAGCATCACTACTTCCAACATCCTCTTTCTCATTGGGATATTTCTCATATTCTACATACCCTTCTCTTTCAAAAACTTCTACACCTTCTTTCAACAACATTTCTTATCTAGAATCTTTCCCTTGAATATTTCCAACTCTAGCAACTTCTTCTTTACTCCTAGTCCTACTCATAGATACTTCAGGGTCATTTGTCTTATTCCACCTTATACGTTATCATAGCTCTCTTTTGAGTCCCAAAATTTTATTTTCGTTCCGATTATTTTCACATTTCATCTTATGGGATTAGGTTCAACTTCCTCTTACTCATCTCCTCATCATCCACTTTCTCTTGCATGCACCTTCATGGTGCTTCAAGTGACTAATCCATGTTTGTTGGAGTAGGAACCATGGTCTTTTCTACAATCAACATCTTGATCAACAAGGATAGCCACTATAAAAAAAAATCTCTGATTCCTTGAGTAAATTGATCTTACGTAGTCTCACTAGATATGTATCTTTGTACTACAAACTCTGTGATATAGCTATCAATCATAGTCTTCATCCAAAAATCTACTGATTGGGACCAATTAGTATCTAGGTTGCATAATCTCTCTAGTTTATCCTCAAGCTAAATTATAAAATTTTTTCTCCTTAGACTAAATCATTAGTATTCTAATCTGGCTAACCACACAGCTAACAATCTAGGCAATTTTCACCAAAAACTTTCATATATTCACCATAGAGGTGTTTTTGGATGATCTCCTTTGCAGTCTTTCCAACTCTTCACAATTTTTCCTCTATAAAATTCCTAACTCTCTCATCTAGACATCGTTCTACATTTATCGATCCTAGTAACCATCTTAGCGTAGTTCATCCAATTTGGTTCTATGCTCACCACACCATTGTTAGTAGAGGTTCTTAGAATTACACTAGAACATGCTAATTATAGGGATAACTTACATAGTGGAGAGTACAGTAAGGCATCAAAGTGATGGGAACAATGTGAACCATCCATGGTGTCTTTAATTAAATTGAAGGACAGGGCAAACAAGATATAAATAGAAATAAAACCATAACTAGTATTACATTAGATTATAGAATAAAGCAAATTAGAGTACAAACTAAACATACACCATACATAAAAGAAAGTAAGGGAATACCATAACAGGACAATTTATGTTAATCTCTATCAACACATCAAACCAAATTCTATTACATCTAAGTAATATTATATCCTTTACAATCTTATTGTCTCTTCACCTTCCATCCTTTCGAGATATAAATTGAAAGAATCTCTGCATTCTTCACTTATATGATTAGACTTACAAGGCTAAATATGTATAAAACTATACAAAAGACAAAATCAAACACTTCGCACATGTGTTTATCTTATATACTTTGGTTTTAGCAAGCTCCATTATTCATCCAATAATTTATTTTAAATTATGGGGATAATGACGTCCTACAAAGGAATTAGTATTTTAGGTTGAACAACCTAACTGATCCCCATTGAATGGATAAGTGTTTCCTACATTTCAATACTATAAATAAGACTCAAACTATACATAGTTCTCCCCCTTATGTGTGTGGGAAAAATTATGAAAAATATAGAATACAATGAGATGTTTTGATCTTTGAAACTTGGCATCATGCAATTTTTGACTTTGTGTATTTAGACTTAGCTATATGGACTACTCTAGAGATGATAATTAGGTTTTTGAGATGTGTATGATTTTTTTATAATGTCCCAAAGGAGTGCTAATTTCTTCCTCATATTTTCAAGGGATTCTCAACGTGATGGCCAAATGAGTATAACTTAAGGAATGATTTATATTTATAGATGAATCTTTGTTAATTCATGTTATAACCAACCCATGAAACATGTGTAAGTCGACCTATTGGAGAATTTTATATTTGAAAAATAGTTGTTGAGTGCGCTTGGACACTACTAACAAAAATATACTCTATGGCAATTGACACTATGCAAGGGTTACCAGTAATGTCTTGCAATTATAAATCAATGATATGAAATGTAGAGGATGTTTTTCTATAGATTAAACTAATTCTGAATAGGTGTATTTGGTGAATAGAGGTGGGAAAGACAATAGATGGGTAGATGGATAGAGAGAAAGTGTGTTCAAGGGTAAAATGTATGTTCATTTTTCAAATATGTCAATGTATGTCAAATTTAATGTTTCCAATGTGTCTAATACTAGATTTATGTGTTTAAAGATTCCCCATTTCAACATAGTATTGAAAATGCTAAATTAAAGGGATAAAAAAATAATGTTAATACATGTGATAGCTACACTTAGTTTTGATAGGTATGACCATAATGTTCCATTTGCTCCATGTGAAACTGCAATAAAAAAATGTGTAGATGCATGTATTCTCAAGATAAGAAATAAAAAAATTTGAATCATTGAAGCACTTGAAATTAAAAATCCAAGGAAGGAATACACTTGATTGTATGTGAACAAAACTACCACTTATTGAATTTATTTAGAGAATATCATAGTGTGATCATGCCTCGAGGAGATGAAACTCTTGACACCATGAGTTAAGGAGTGTAAATTCCCCAACTATCACTAGAGGAGTGCTAGAATTTAAGAGATGTAGTAATTGTATACACATAATGTTTTCAAACTTTATCAATTACTAATATTTTCTCTCTTGCATGAACCCATCGAGTCTCAATCTCTTTGAGTGCACACCTTAAGGGGTGCACCAAAAAGGGGTAGCCAAACCATTGGCACTTCCTAGGATTGTTGTCCCTATACTACCACTTGTTATCTACACACCCATCTCCTAAAAACATTCCCATAAGCTTTGTCTCCTCCTTTTCACCCTCCTCTAGTCATTTTCCACCTTCATTATCCCTTTCGTAGCCTAAAGTACTTTTTGATGGTTTATGTTACACTGTCAGCCCCATCAACTTTGTACTCTAATTGATAAAACTTATTTTGGGTCTAGGTCAACGCTTGGTCGACCTAGACTAAGACCTAATTTTTTTTGTCAATAACAATACAAGATTGATTGGGTCAACCTTGTCAACATAAAATTTCAAAAATGACTAGGGTTAGATCCACCTATATAAACACATCCATTTTGTCATTTATAAGATAAGAAAAGATAAGAATAAGTGATATATATTTCACATCTGCTTATCCAATTCTAATTGAGGAGTATAGCTTAGGTTTCATACTTTATTTAGAGATACAAATCTTGTCTTATGTAGAAGTGTTTTGCATGCATTGATAGGTTATGTAGACAATAGCTAATTTATGTTTGTCATCCTTACATACCACAATAACCTCTTGTGAAGCACCTTGTCTAAGGGAGAGATTGAAGCTCAGTGTGTTCATCTTTGAATGTAAGTATTCCTAACTTTGTTCCTCCTTTGTAAGATAAGATAAATATGAATTTGTACTTTTCTTCCATCTATTAGGATTTTGTATACATTGATGTGAGTATATGTCTTCTATGCATGTTTACTTTTAATGTTTATTACACCCACTTTGTGCCATAAGCTTTGGTGAGCACTTGATTAGACTTTTCTTTACTTGTTATTAGTTTAGTGAATATGAAAACATAAGACCTAGTTAGGGTTATTGCATAATTTTGCTTGATTGGAGGCTTTGAAACCCTCCCTAGTGATATTATTATGGTAAAAGATCTTTTGGATAGATCTAGTGGATCCATCTTGGTCATGACCCCGAATATCTAAGGTATCTACAATCAGAAGTGTAAGTATGATTTATCTTCTTCGAGCTAGGATTGATTTATAGATCAGTTGCATTTCTCATTACATACATTCTAGTGAATCTAACCCTTGTAGGTTTTATTTTATGACATCAATTTTATCATTTTATTATATTTTTCCATATTTATAGTACTGTATCAAACCATTCGATATAATTCTAACTTTATATATGCATGTTTAACACATAATCGGTTCAAAACAAATTTGTTCTATCTATGAAGGTCTTCATCAACTACAAGTTACTGGATCGAATAGGTTAACATCATACTCTTCTTCAGTTCTAGATTAACAGACACTGTTGAATCGGTCAACTTTATCTACTAATTCTTTTTGACAACATACAAGACAACAAACACTGTTGAATAGGTCAATCATGTTCCTTATTCTTCTTCAGCATACAGGCTTTTGCATAACTTCATCAAACCAGTCGACTCAATTTATAGAATTTGAAAGCAACAACTAAAGAATTATATCACAAAATTTTCAATCTAAATCATCTTCAAACCCACCAAGGTTCCTTCCTTTCCTCTCTATCATTCTCGTACTTATTTTTATTTTGTTTTTCACAAGTTAACAGTCTTTAAAACTACAACCTTACAACTAATTAGGTTGACCTGGTCTACTTATTTTTGTAGTCTATCTTTTGTTTGAGAGACATAGTCAACTTGTTCAACTCTATTCTTAAAGACCTTACTTTTACAGAACAATAGCAACCTATTTGACTTTACTATGTACTTTTTGCATATAGTGTCACATGAACCAACTCTGTACTATTTTTAATCAAGGAATTGACAATTATATGCTAGTAATTAATTCGCATTTCCTTTTCAACTATTTACATGCTTAAAGTAACTCACATAGTCTAAATAGGTGTTTTTTAAAATTACCATTTTAGTTACACTATCTTGCCCTTTTTCACACACTACCAAATCACATAATATTTAAAACACATTTAAATATTTGTCTTCCCAATGCCTACCTACTTGGATTTCATCAACAAGGGGGAAGTTGACTTGGTTTTTTAGCCCAGTATAAATATGTGATTAATGGTTTATATTGAAAAATAACTTGACACCCTTATCACTATGGGATTATGAAGTGATGGGCTAGGCCCCAATACCAAGTCAATACCATTACCAATACATATTTCTTTCAGCCCAAACATCCTAAAACCAACTTTAGACTACTTTATAGTTCCCCATTTCAGCCAAATCTCCTATAACACTAAAATCAAATATTTTTAATAATCTAATAACACATAGGGTGATCACTTAGTTAACATTTACTTTTTAGTTTATTGCTTGCTCTCTAATCATTAGGTGTTGTATTGCAAAAATTTGCATTGACTAGCATTGGTGTAAGGTTTTATGTTATGTGCCCCAATTGGATCAATCATATTGGTCCAATTGTTTGTGTGTTTGCTTTCATTATTATTTCAATTATATTTTTAAAAAATTCCCCTATTTTAAAACACTATCATTCTGGTCGATATAGTCTCTTATAGACTATATTTTTCCTTCTTACCAGCAATAATAGTCGACCTATATGATTGTGTCTTCTTATTCACCCATTCAATTCTCTATACAATAGTATGCAGTTGACTTGCACAACTATGTATCCTTATCATCCTTTTTAATTCCATATTTGTAATATATATTCAACCTGAATGACTATGTATTCTTCTATACCTATTGGGTTACAGAACACAATTGACCTATACAACTCTGTATCCTATTTGATGACTTTGTCTATGCATCATCTTTGTCCTTATTAACCTTATCTCTCATAATAAACTTCCTATTTGAGGATAACATAGAGTCAAACTCAATAGTTATGATGAGCTTTACCAATCTTGATAGCTTTTGCCATAAACAACTTATGGATCCTGCTGTAGACACCAGCAATGTGTATGTGGACACTTGCACTACAAATTATGGGACTCTTCCCCATTCCTCTTCAATTTTTAACCCTCTATTCTCCTTAGAATATTAGCTTGAATTATAGTATACTCTAGAAATGTTTTTCTTCATTAATGAATTTACTCAACATCGAGGAAATGACCCTTCTACTATTTATCACCTTATGATAAGTGGTCAAGCAGAAGAACCCCATTCACCTTCCCCCACATTCTTACATGGATTTAGGGGAAATAGCTTCTTTATCTCTCAACCTCTTCCTTCTCTTTTGACCCCTTATCATACTATGACCTCTTCTTCCTTGATTTCCTCAACCTCCATATCAATTATCTCTACTAACGTGGTAGGTTCAACATATAGTGGGCCTTTTCCTAAACCCACTCTTCTCAATTCCTCCACTAATGCATCACTTTCTACCCATGGTAATCATGTCACTAGTGATTGTTCTTCTAATCCTTCTACTAATGCATCTTTCACAACACAAGCTAATCATGCTATTAATGCCTCCTTTTCTAACAATACCTCTCAAGGAACTAATAGAGCACATGCTACTACTCATAGTGGTACCCAATCCACTAATACTAATGCTAATGCTTTGCATGCAAAAAATAACACCACTCCAACCCATCAACTTTTGTTGAAAAATATTAATCAAATGAATTATTTCAAAGATAATAATGCCAACCAAATGATGCAAAAGTAGAATCACCTTATTCATCTCCAAAATCACCCTCAACAAGTTCCATGGGGAGTGCACAACCAAAATGCCCCCAACCCCGCTTAGGTATTCCCATGGAAATCTTATCCCTCAACCACCTATTATTAATAAAACTATCAAACACCTTCAAAATGAACATCTTACACCTCAAATTACTAACATAGATATAGGATGTATCACCCCTACCATAAGCTATAATGGGTCAACTAATCTTAACTTACACTTAAAAACATTCAAAAATATATACAAAGATTGGGTCAAGTTAATTACTTTTACCGCCACCAAGATTTTAGCAAAAACCCTCTATAGAAATGCTTTAGATTGGTATAACCAACTCAAATCTCATTCCATCACTAGTTTTGAAGATCTAGTTAATGCTCTAGTATAATATTTTCAAACTAGTGACCTCCCTGAAAATTCCTTGGCTCATTTTATTAATTACAATCAACTTAAGATGGAAATCACACAAGATTTCATCAAATGATGGAAGACCTTGTCTAACAAGTGTGAACATAACATGGAAGATGATAAGCTCTTTCATTTATTCACCAATGCTCTCTATCCTAAGTTAGAATATTGGGTCCAAACTCTCTCTCCATGAGCTTTAGAAGAGGCCATCTACCAAGCCAAGCTCCAAGATTTCCTCATGCATTAATTTGACCCATTCCAAACTCCTATGGGCACTCACATGCTCATCAAAAATAAAAATTGTCATGATACTAATGATGGTGTCATTGATTCCCATGATACCATTGATAATATTCAAGCTATTATTCCTGACCATGCTCTAGAACAAGCTTCCCCTCTAAACCATATCCTTAATCCTCACTTTTCTCAAATAAACAACATCAATGTTCATAAACCTTTATCCTTAAGAGAACTCCAAAAGCATATACCAAGGCTTATTCCATGAGATCTTGATCCCACTCATCCTATGAAATCATGGTATGATCCCAATAAATTCTTTTGGTTTCATGTTAGTTGGGATCACTCTCATGAGACTTTTAGGCAATTGCGTAACTTAGATATGGATTTCCTCCTCGGTCCCAATTTTGATGATTCCCTCATTTTTAAACATCAAAAAACCTATGACATAGCCTTCAAAGCCCATGAAACACAAAGTAAAAATCAAGATTTGAACCAGGCTAATACTCATTTGGCCATTTACAAAGACCCTCTTCCAAATCACCAAGATAATAATGATAAGCCTATCGATTCCATTAATAACATTTACAATCCTTTAGACCCAACTCCTAAAGAGATTGTAGTCAATATGACTAATATGTGAGGGGTAGTTTCCTTCATTGATTATGATCCCACCCACATGTACCAATCATCTCACACTTTCTATTTTATCTAAGATTCTTTCCCAACTCATCTAATAATGTTAGGGCAAGAGGACCTTATCTTTTTTGATAAACCAATTCTAACACCTCCATTAGATAACACCTATCATACCATTTCCTCATTTTCTCCAACCTATTTACCCATCACCAATGATATTCAAACTTCTAACACTACTTCTTCAAATCTATAAAAAACTAAACCTACATCAACTACCTCATCCTCTCATGATAATCAACAAACTTATCCCCTATTAAACCTCCCACATCCTATCAACATAAATTTACATGCACTTCTACTCCTCCTTCCAAGGAACTCCTCTAACATTACATCCCTCTATCCAATAGTCCCCTCATGGGTTATGATGAATGAAATCCTATCATGAAGCTTAATAATCTCCCATCTCTAATTCCATTTCTCAAAATCATGTGGACTTCTCTACATCATCATAACTACTTTATGCAACTCCTATTTGAAATGAACATCCCTCATCATCCCCTAGTAGGACGTGAAGCTACCTTATCTGGGTTAGAAGATAGCATCTTACAACAGTGTGAAGAGATGTCTATACATGTTGACAAAACAATAGACACTTATCTCTCTCTCAAATTCCCCATTGCTTCTATGATTCCAAATGAGATTTTCCTTCATGCAGATTATCCTCCCCTCTTTATAAGTGTCCAAATTGGTGACATCCAATTAAAGTGTGTATTGATTGAAGAGGGTTTAGGTACTTATGTTACCTCCCTCAACTTCATTAAAACCCTTGGATACTAAATGTAATCTTAAATCCACATGCAGCATGTGTCCAGGCTATGATCGAAGGCAAATACCTCCCTTAGGTTGTGTGTGGCTCCCTATCACTATCCCACCTATCACTATTTGAGTAAAGGTTATGATCTTCAATTTTCCTCTCTCGTATAATATCTTGCTTGGAAAGTCATGGGCTCATTACTTGAGAGTTGTCTCCTCTTTTGCCTACCAATGAGTCAAGTTCCCTCACAATTGTGAAATCTATAAGATTTAAGGTGACACTAACCTTTAAAATTTTGAAGAATTTTGAGAGCATGTTGTATTCAAATTCCAACCCTTGAACCCTTATCGAGTGTTCCTTTCTAAGAATTTTAACTTTTCAATTTCCCTATCAACTCTATGCAAGGCTACCATGATCACCCCAAACTCATCAAGAATATATGACCTAACCTTTTAGATTTTTATAATGATGAGCCTGATGAGATCAACCTCAAGATAAATACTTATGATCTCTCTCCTCATCTTATTTCCCAGTTTCTACCTTCTTTGTAGACACATTCCCATCAACCACTTAATGATGATATACCCATAGTTTTAACTAAGACTCAACACTCTATTCATCGTGCCACATCTAATGAAAAGGTCATCCCTACTTGCATAATTGATCTTCATACACTTGATTATGATAATGGTTATACCTTAGATGACCCATTTTTAAGAGGTCTTATTTAGGATCGAGATGTTGAGATCCTTTGTTATCATTCTTATTTGCTTTAATATTTATATTTATCTTATTGTATTTTATCTTATATAGTTCCTAATTTTATCATTATTCCTCTTATTCATAGGGTAGAGATGGTGTACACACCTCTAATTTCTTAAAAAACTCTGAGGAGCATGCTTATGGATCATGATATGATTGGTCCCTATCGCTTTGCTAGATATCAGGATCCCTATAGTTGGCTTGCCCTTAAGATGCTTACTACTATCCTTCAACCCTCTATGTATCATGTTCCTCCCTCAACTAAGCCTAGTCTGGATCCCATTCCCACTCTTCTTTTAGCTGAGTCTCTTCTTGGTTTTGATCTCATTTCTCCTTCAGTTGATCCTCTTCCAGTCTCTCTACTAGCCCCACCTCCCCTTAGTGATGGCCTACTTCATTTATGATATATTTCTCCTTTACCCACCCAATGGGTTGATCATATGTATTATGACATTCATAGAGTTTCTAGTCATTGGATTAGATATTGTAAATTATACTAGCCTTCCCTAGCTTTTATTTCCACTCCATCTGTTAGTACACCCACAAAGTCTACTAACAAGTATATTTATTGCTTCCACAACACATATAATCATTCCTAAACTCATTGTTGTAAGCTTCGATAATATATAGATACCTTACATCCTACTCTTCCTCAGCCTACAAACAAGGTTATACCTCCCCCTAAGTTATTATTACCTGAGTATATTCCCAAATATGGAGAGTTATATTGTAAATGGAACCAATATGGTACCTATCACACTGATCATTGTTGCATCCTCTAACATCATCTCTAAGATCACCTTATGACCATTATTATGAATGTTATCCCTCCTCCCATAAGTCACCCACACAAGAAGGCTCCCCCATCTTCCCCCATGGTTCTCCCCACCTGTGGCCACTTCCCCTATGGTTCCTCCACCTATGATCCATCTACTTTTGGATCCTCCTTCACCTGTGGCCCCTTCTCCACCATTGCCTCCTTCATGTCCCATAGATTCCACTCCTATTCCTTCTACTGAGTATCTAATGCAGGATGGATCTCATGAGCATAATCCTTCAACCATGCCTAAATTTTATGTTGAGGAGGTTTGATGAGAGCTATTTTCCCAGATTTCTCTAAAGATTAATGAGATCCTCACTGTAGTTAGAGTCCAACTTCATAGACATTTATCAAAGGTTATGGATAACATTTTTAGATAAATTTACTACTATTTATGAACATAGCATGGTTTTCCATCAGTTTCTTCTTAATTTTGGATTGGACGTGTGCTCCAAGTTTATATTTATCTACTTTATATCATTTGACACTATGTCAAATTTTCATCTATCTTATATGGTTATTTATATCTCATCACATTCTGTGTTATCTATGGTGTCATTTTCTTTCCTTATGATATCTTATGGTTATTTTCATGATTACATGCTTTTTACATTCATTTATTTCCATGGATATCTTGTTATTTTATTATGATTTTTTGCAACCTTATTTATATAACACAAATAATTTTATTGTCATTTGGTTTTACAAACCTTGCTCCCCTTAGTGATTCCTTTATTACCATATGATCAATTAGCAAACAAATCATTCTCATTATAATCTCATTTTACCAGTCCATCTTGGATCTCCATTATTCCCCTTATTTCCTTTCAAAAACTAAGCATACATGTGGTTGAAACTTGAGATAAGATGTTGGTTCATAGGTAAGCCTAAATGTTTTAGTTAGTCATGTCATTGAATATTTAGCTTCCTTTACGCTAAAGTCTAAAGCTCATTTGTGTGTATCACTCTCATGATTGGTCATTCAAAGTCCATATGGAGGAAGAATGTTCAAAGTCATAAAAATTTAAAATCCAAATCATTTAAACAAAAGGCAATGATACAAAAGGAAACATTAAAAAAAAATCCAAAAGTCAAATCACACTAAAAGATGTGATTCAAAACACATCTCATTTTTCTAATCAAAGCTCAAACTCCATAGTTGGCCTCATTATAGAGTTGAGGTCCCTTGGGGTGTGGTAGGCCATTAGATTTTAAAATGAGAATAAAACAAAAATCTCTTAGTGTTACCTACTTTCTCACACAAGTACGCAATCTTTAAAGTAGACTGATAGCTCTGTAAGAGGCCCTGAAGAATGGGGAACACATTGTGGAAAGGTAGGTTCATTTTATTTTTTCTTGTTTAAAACAAACAATATGAGTCAATATTTTTATAGCTTTGTGCTTACTATAAATGAGTATCCTTTGAATAATAATAGTCACTGGTCACTTAGTGTCTATCTATGTCCTCAATGTGCCTCATGTTTCCAAAGGTCTTCTCATAAGACACATATGTTATGATTTTTACATTCCCTCTTTCATTTCCCATAATCCTAATATTTTCCCTTGAGAAGTATTGTTTTGTTCACTGATCACTCCCCCCTAGGGATTCGATTTGTGAGTTGCAGTGTAAGACCTTGGATAGGACTAGGCCTTCCTCACAAATTACCAAAGTACCATTCTAAACATCCCTTTTAACGTATTTTTCTTGTTGTTTCCACATCATTGTTGTTCCCTTTGTGAGTTATAGTTTAAGACCATAGATGAGACTAGGCCTTCCTCACAAATTTTTCCAGTACCCAAGTCACAATGAAATTACATGTGTCAATTTTGGGATAAGTCATGATTGATCATGAGTTATACATTATTTACATGCTTCCCATCCTTGTTATAGTATGTTTTATTCTTACTTCATTGATATTTAATTTTTATCTTCTTATTTTATGATTGCATGTAAGAATATAACCATTTTTACTTATAGCTTTCATACTTCCCAACTTGAATTAGTATGATCAATTTAATTTCATTTTTTCAATTTTGTTTATCTTTTATAATTTTCAACATGATTTAGTATGATTGATTTACTTAATTGTTTTATTTTTATACCATTTGATTTTCTTATGCCTTCCATTTTATTAGATTATTTTTATACTTCCCAATGTGATATAGTGTGATTTTACTTGTTTTAATTTGGCATAAATGTTTGTCATGGTTTAAAAACATTTTGTTATCATTTTTACCATTTTTAGTTTACTATACTTAGTCATATTTTGTCATTACATATTTCCCATCATGATATAGTGTGTAGTACATTTTTTTTGATTAACTCTACTTTTCCAATTCATTTTTACCTTTTTATTTTAAACCATGCATGTGTATCACATAATGCTAGAAAAAAAAACACTCCACATATATTTCTCATAGCACATACACAAAAAACAAAATACATATGCTAGAAAGAAATATATTCATGCATCAACATCTACAACCACATACAACTCATGCGATCAAAATACAACCACCAAAATCAATATATATATATATATATATATATATATATATATATATATATATATATATATATATATAAGAAAACACTCCACATATATTTCTCATAGCATATACACAAAAAACAAAATATATATGCTAGAAAGAAATATATTCGTGCATCAACATCTACAACCACATACAACTCATGCGATCAAAATACAACTACCAAAATCAATATATATATATATCATGTGTTTTATACTTGATACAAGGTATAAAATGCAAAATACATAGCTCCAACTCTATAGTTGGGCTCTATCATGCCTATCATGTGGCCTAACCACACTACCCATAGATGCCTAAGACTGTCCCCTCTATATGGTACATTATAATGAGATAGTATGAGATCTCAATCCTACTACCTATCCATATAGGTTGGCCACCTAGGCCTATACCTATCCAAGCTAGACTATGATGCCATGTGCACTACTCTCTCCTGAGCTAAGGCTTGTTAGGCCTATGCCTCTCCCACTACCACCCCTACTAGTGGCTACAATCCATCCTTGAATGTTTACAACTACCTCATGGCCTCCCCTACTAGTCTGAACTAGCTCACCTAGGCTGGGGTAGATGGTACCACAAGATCATCTAGCGTGGTGGTGTCATATGGTACTAGCACCCCATCCAAAATGTCATATTGCAAAACCATCACCAAGGATCCCCATATGACCTCCTTTGTCATAGGATCTAAAAAACCAATGCCAGATATATATTAGACTACATATATATCTCAAAATCTATCTATCTACTATAATCATATGCAACTAGTATTCTATATTAAAGCTTAAAATTACAACATTTCTCATCAATCTTAGTGTTACCAACCACCGTCTCTATGTCTACTCATCCCCCAATCATCTCCTATATAGATCAACTCCCCAATAGTGCAAAGATAGGATTCACCACTCATGCACATCATGATCCTCTCCTAATAAGTACCTCTATCAACCAACTCTATCCTAGACTAGATGTTGGATCCTCCTGTACTACTACCCTTGCTTGAGCCCACTCTCACTAGCAATGCCACCATCTATGATGTGGCCAAGGTGGTTTTTGCTCATCCTACTTTCATGCATGTTGTGTCACCTGTTTCACCCATGCATCCACATCTATGCCCTCTACTCCTCTAGCCACCTACCTGATCTTAGGTCTCTCGATCGATTTCCTCCTCCTCCTCTCCCCCTTATCTCTATAACATGTGCTCAAAAAGTAGGAAATATTGAGGGGTAATTAGGTGTAAGAGTCCAAAATTCCCTAGTAAGCATTCCACTAGCTACAACTCTACCCACTAGGTATAATGGCATATGATTTGTACCCAAGCCAACCCTTTTGCCATATTCAATCAACTAGACCAAATAGTAGTAATGTGCATGTAAATTTACCATATAATATCACATCAATCATCTACAAAGCTAGCACATGGAGCATGACCCATGCTACCTAGTCCTATTGCCATCTAGTTACTTGAGGTAATTTATCATCCACTAGATGGGTCAACCTAGTTGGTCAATATATAAATAACCTCTCGTATATCCAAGCACTCCATAAAACCACCAATCCCATGGTCTTCTACCCTCTAGATAACATCCCATACATGTCATGCATGAGATGGACTTAGATGACATACCCAAAGTCATATAGCTATCCTTGATCCAAAATAGACTGCCATAAGGCTATCACATATAGTGTTACCTTACTGTCTGACTTGTGACACAATATTCATGATGTCACAAGTTTGATCATAACCTTTTGGATGTCTAGAATTTGCACAATATACACATAAAATAAGTTGACCTAAAAACCTAGGTATATCCTATCTAATCACTTTGCCCACCTAGTTAGTTGTCATCTCTCCTCAAGATCATCTAGTGTCCCTTTGATCACCAGTGTCCCTCTTATCGATAGTCCAAGCAAAACATGGATGTCCTCTAGTGTGCTACCCATGTCTATGGTATCTCCATACACCACCCATAAAAAAGTGTTGGTCAACTATTTCCATTCTCCAAGGAACATGACAATGAGATCAACACTCATTGGGATGCACCTTATCTCCATAACAAATCCAAATCCTAGTGTAATTAGTCATGCTTTATCCATATCTATCAATCACTCTAACAGATTTGGTAGCCATGATGCATCTATCAATCACCAATACCTCTAGTGTCTTTAAAACATATCAAACAATAAAAGATGTATCAGATCTCCATGTCATTCATAAATCAAAATACATTCTAAAAATTTCAAAAAACTCGACTAGTTTGATTTATTTTTTCTATTTTCTACAAAATCAGCCTATTCAATATTAGATAGGCCACCTTCTTTCAATTTTCTACTACATTGACCCTATTATACATAGTTAGTCTCTGTTATAAATACTACATCAACCATTTCAAATAGACTATATCGACCATGTTATACACAATCAGCCTTGTCTCCTTTAGTAACTAAGTCATCCCACTACTACGTAGTCGCCCCCCCTCTTAGCCAACTAGATTGGCATATTGTTATGTAGTCAACCTTATAATTCTCCCTTACCATAAGGACTAAGTTGACTTGGTCAAATTAGTTTATCTATCGCATCAAATTTTTGACCATTTACCATAAATTCGTTAGGCATTTATGGTCTGACTCTTTCCTACCCAATACCCTATTATACCCTTAGTGTACCTAAAAAATTCCTAGCATTCATTTTGGTGCCTAGATTTTTCCTACTAGATGCGTTTATATATTTAGCTCAATTTCAAATCAAAATATTCAAAAATTTAAAATTTCTAGTTGTTTACTTTTGTTGTAATCACTACAGTTGTTATGCATCCTCCCCATCTTAGTTGTTGTCTCCTCACCATGATGGCTCTCTGGTCTCCAACTAGGTCTCTTAGATCTCTATTTTCTCATAATAGTAAAAATAACAAATGAATTATTTTTCACCCTATTTATATTTACTATTCAAAATTATTTACCTCTCAAATATTTACCATCAAATTTTGTATTTTGATCATATCTACGTCTCTACTAGCTCTTTTTCCAAATCATAAAATGTTCTAGAATCCTAACATCATAGAAAATCTTTTCACCTATTATATGTCTATGTTGAAATTTTTTGATTTTTTGCTCTTTTTTAATAATCTCTATAGGTTTGTCTAATATTCTCTACAATGGACACCTTCACATTTCTTGCATCTCCTTCTTTATGTAGCACTATGGTAAGAAAAGGCATGTGTTTTTCAATTCCATCCTTTCACTTATTTTATTTTCTCTTTACTATAATTTATTTTGCTTCAGCATTGTGTGTTACTATGTTCTTTTCTCGAAGCACCATCTCATGTTGTACCTAAGTGACATGTGATAATCTTCGAGTGGGGTATATGTATACATAGAATATTTTTAAACTTCATAAATTACTAATTTTTCTCTCTTGTAGGAATGTATTGAGTCTTAATCTCTTTGAGTGAACACCTTAAGGGGTGCACCAAGAAAGGGGTGGGCAGACCATTGGTGCTTTTTAAGATTGTTTTCCTTATACTACCACTTGTTATCTACACACCCATATCCTAAAAATATTCTCCTAAGTTTTGCCTCCTCTTTTTCACCCTCCTCTAGTCATTTTATGCTTTCATTAGCCATTTCCTAGCTTAAAATCCTTTTTAATAGTTTACATTACACTATTAGCCCCATCAACCTTGTACTCTAATTGATAAAACTTATTTACGATTTAGGTTAGACCCTGGTCGATCTAGACCGAGATCTAAATTTTTTTTTTCAATAATGATACAAAGTTGATTGGGTCAACCTTGTCAACTTAAAATTTTAAAAAGGACTAGGGTTAGCTATGCCTATATAAACACATCCATTTCATCATTTATAAGAGAAGAAAATAAGAATATATATATATATATATATATATATATATATATATATATATATATATTGTGCATCTACTTATCCACCATTCTACATGAGGAGCATAGCTTAGGGTTCCATACTTTCTTTGGAGATACGGATCTTGTCTTCAAGAAAATATTTTTGGATGCATTGATAGGTTGTTTACCCTAGATACGATTTATCCTTGTCACTCTTACATACCACAACAACATCTTGTGAATCACCTTGGCCAAGGGAGAGATTGAGGCTCGATGGGTTCATCTTCGAAGGTAAGTACTCCTAACTTTTTTCATCCTTTGTAAGAGTGTGTGTGTGTGTGTGTGTGTGTGTGTGTGTGTGTGTGTGTGCATTTTTACTTCTCTCATATGCATTGGTATTATGTATACATTGATGTGAGTATATATCTTTTATGCATGTTTACTTCTAATGTTTATTACCCTGACTTTTTGCCACAAGCTTTGATGAGGACTAGATTAGACTTTGTTTTACTTGTTATTAGTTTAGTGAATATGAAAACATAGGACCTAGTTAGGGTTATTGCATAGTTTTGCTTGAATTCAAGCTTTGGAACCCTCCTTAGTGATATTATTGTGGTAAGAGATCCCTTGGCTAGATCTAGCGAATCCATCTTGGTCATGACCCTAAATATATAATGTATCCATAATCAAAAGTCTAAGTAAGATTCATCTTCTTTGAATTAGGATTGATTTATAGATCAGTTGTGTTTACATTGCATACAATAACTAATCTGAATATCATAATAAATCTTTTACGTAACCTTGAAATTAGGTTCATATATCAAGAACCATTGAAACAAGTTCGTATGTAAAAGTGAAACCCCAAAACAAGTTTGTATGTAATTGGAACCCAAAAATAGGTTCATATGTAGAAATATTAATTGTTGCATATAAATATAAACCCAAAGTTCTTAAATAATACCATCATTCACCATTGATCATCAATATATAAAATATAAAAGTGTTTATATGGCCAAATTCTTAATGCCCCAATATGACTCATTTGTCCCTCATGCAATATATAATGCCAACATTTGTATTTTAAAATGTTAAAGAATGTTTCAATTTTTCCTCACAATCATGTAGAATGCCCCATATATGTCTTAATCTAGTCAATATAACATATTTGAATCCTATAATCCATCTTATAATGTGAACTATATATTTATCATTCCATGAATATCTAAAACAAGCCACTTGTATGACTACATTTTTATATAAGCAATGAAGCCTAAAAATCACTCGTCTCAAAAGAAAGAGTTATACATATCATGTGTTATATATAAAATTTTAATCATATAAATTACATATAAAAACATGATGATATGTGTCGTCATACAATAATTTTGATCATTCAAACACGTATGAAACATGTAATCCAAGGAAATACTCATACAAGTGTTAATGTCAAGTAGATATTTCAATTAAGCATGCATTAATAAGAGTCATAGTTGATGCAAGATATAATTCATGAAAAAATCATCAGATCACATAATATAAATATGAGTGATAGAAATCACAACACCAAGATCATATAAATAGTCAATATTTTCCATAGAACATATATGTAACCACACATGCTAATACAATATAATGATCAAGAAGCATACAAATTATAAACATACAAGACAAGAAATAAATATGGCATGACATGGACTAGATGTTCTTCCAACACAAATAAAACACAATGGGACAAGACACAATAAATGTACCCATAAAACAATTATTATACCACACATAAATTATCAAGAAATGTCACAATCACCAATATCAAGCACACACATAGCAAGCAATGTTATTCTACACAATCAATAAATGTCATCATCTAGTATATAAAATTATGACATCCATGAGAAATAACACTATAATTTATGAACAAGAACAAGTCATGCATAATAATATAAAATTATTAATGGACCAATATAGAAAGATATAACTTAGAAAGTGTATGAAGATATCCCCAGTATAGGCATGCCCCTAATGTAAAAAGGTTGCCCAGGGTTGTGAGCAATGTCATGCATTTGTATATCCATGTATAATATGTAACCTGAATGTCCTACATCTAACTCAAGTATACAATGAAAAACATGTGTGTATAAATTGGATATGTAACTCACCATGCATATGATAAATAACATCAGTTAGTTGTGTGCGGTATAAAAACATGTCATGCATAGGTCCTAGTTTTGGATTTTTGAATATTTGAATGTTTTTGATTTTTTGAATATTTGGATGTTTTTAAAATTTTAAATATTTTAACTTAAGAAATAATTTATCTAATCAAGCAAGTCCAAGAGGAAAGGCCTCAAGAATAGAAGAGATCCAAATAATCTATTGCACATATCAATGTATAGTGTGCACTAAATGTAATAGTAAAGTAGTATTGAAGAAGTGAAGACAAACAATATGCTTCCATTGTATATGTGAATCACAAGTAATGTCTCAAAGGAGTATGTGGAAAAATAAAAGTGCATGTAGTCAATTTAATCTGGTGAGCACATAAATTTTATAAGATTTTTGGGTATATAATATATGTGATCATGTACGCTCAATGTATTCCATGACTAAAAAAATCATAGATAGTCAATATGGAAGGGCGGGCAAGTAGTATGCAACATCAAAATCTAATTTGCATCAAAGAATGTGCACTAATATTATACAACTTTAAAGTGTGTGTCATCATAGGATAGGTATCATGAATGTTTACATTAAGATAAACAAACAAAAGGCAAGGGCCAGTGAAAACATTAGAAGAAAAGAAAAAACAAGGGCTAGAAGAATGGTCAATGCAAAAGAATATGTACACATGCATTGTAATGTAGAAGATTAGAGGAAACAATTAGTCAACTCATGATAAGGTGATCAAACAAGCAACCAATAAAAACTATATACAAGACTATGATATAATATTTGTTTATGTAGTGAGGGCTAATATATGTCTTGATTGCAACTATCCAACAATTTCATCACATTTAGAAATATCGAATGGGATGAATTGATTTGACCAATTATGGATATGCAATTATTTTATAAAAATTATAAATTATAGAAAAAAACTAATCTAATGTAGACAAACTATTAACTAAATCAAAATGTTAAGATATTCAATAAATCACACAAACTGATATAGAACTTACTATTTTTAGAAATATGCTAAAATGAGAAAGTAATAAAGAGATATGACTTAGATAGAAATCGTACATGAAGTATTGTGACTGTGATTGTGAAATCAATTGTATGGTTGTGTGAGGTCACTATGAATCAGGAACATGGATTTTCATCTACCTAGGACAAGGTTATGTTATTAACTAATGTCTCGTAAGGTTTTGTGTGAAATCTGATAGGTGCACCTTTGCCTATAGGTCTTGTATGACTATACATAAGATTTTGATTTACTGCAAGAGCTGTTGTGTAGCATATGTTAGGAATAGCCTAACTTTAGTTCTCACATTTTTATGTTTTTGTAAATTTTATTATTAATATGAGTTTCAAATATAACTCATTATTAATATAGAGTTTGTGTGAGTGAATTATTCTCACAACTCATGTACATAGGCTTGAGTGAGAAAATAAAGGGATTAGAGGAGAAGATTATGGGATTAGATGATGAGCCTTGACTCCTTGATAATAGGAGACCATTGAGATATATAAATGTAATGGCTCTCCTTATTGTAATTAATTTGGAATAATTTATAAAATCTTAATTGAATATATTTTTGTATGGATTCACATTTATTATGCTATTTCATTATTTCATGTGTGTTTAAGTTATGATAATCTAAACTAGAATTATTATTTGGTATTAGAACAGGATATTTGTAGAGCAAGTTGTTTTCAATTGTTAAATTATTTAATCAAATTAAATGGGAATCTTTCTCATGCATTACCCCAAATAATGGCAAACTGTAATTTTTAGAACAATCGCAATAGTGAGAATGTGAGACTAGGTTTGTAAGCATTATTTGTAGTAATTAAGGTATTCAAGTATATTATTTTGGTGATATGTCTTTGTCTCTTTGTTATTTGTTGATAACAGAAATTGGATGAGTGAATTGACTCAAGCACTAATATTTGTGTTTTTTTATTTTTGAAAGACTGTGTGGAGAATAGAAATAACCACGTTGTCAAACATTTTGGTGATTGCATTCTTTATTATTACCAATTAGCACCATTACTAATAGAAAGCACTAATAGTAAGTCCCTAAGATTCCTTTGTGCTAATTGATCATGTCATTTGCATGCTAATGATCTATTATGCAAAGTGTAGTTGATTCCAAAGAAAGGAGGAGATGTCATGGTCAAAAAAAATTGTCAACATATAGCATTGATTTCTTGCCTATCTTGTGCCCAAACATTAGCTCTTTTTACTTAGCACTTCCCCATAATTGTGTACATCTACCAAAATTTTTAGCACCACATCTGTTTGATCACATCTTCCACTATTTAAAGTTATTTGTTTATTGATCTCAGTCAAGTCATGCAAATAACAACAAAGTGGAGATAAAATTGAGTTGTTTTACACTACAAAGGTGTTTTACTTTCTAACTATCAACTTGAGCTATTACCTCCAACTTGAATTTTACCACGTTTGGATCAAGCACAAACCTATGAATTCACAGACTCAATTTCATCCAAATACTCATCTTGATATCCATCCAATGTGCTCTTGAAATACAATGATGTTCAATCTATGTTTGTGTAGTAGATCATGCATCTTTAAGTGTGAATTCGTCACTAATTTTGGAATTCTTTGAGCTCACCAACTTGGCACTTAGTGTTCACTTGAATAAAACATCTATCTTTGTACAATTATCCCTCATTCTATCATGCCAACACAAAATAATGTGCTCAACCAGCATGGATTAATATTATTCAATTAGATTTAGTTTTTGTTCATTTTATGTTAATGATCTTGAAGATTTAATCCATAGTAAGATTTATATTTGAGAGTCTTTAGACATAATTGAGTAGTATTTAGTTATCTTAATATAGTTTTAGTTGCTAAAAAAATTATATTTATAATTTTTTATAAATAACATTTAATTCATGTTATTTTATGCCATCAAATGTTAATAGTCATTTAATGTTGAGTTTCCAATCTCAAGGTCTTTTTTTATCTTATTTGAGTCTAATATAGTTAGTATTCTAGTCATTTTATGTCCAAAATCCAAAGTGTTAAAGTCATCTTTATGTTAAAAAAGTTAAAAGTCATTTTTTCAAGACTCATATTTTATAGTCATTTATATTCACTTTTCAAAATTTTAATGGATGCACTTTCGATAGAAATTGACATCCAAAATATGCACTACCAAGACATTAAAATTTGAAAGAATTTTAAAGCTAGATATGAGGTGGACACCAAACAAGAGGATGATCAGCCATAAAAATGTCAATTCTTGATATCACATCAGTATATACATCACCTAAAGAAATAATCTAGTTATTGCAGGAAGATGGAGGACACAAGAGGTTGAAGGACAAATAGCGTCCTCTTGTCATCCACAAGAAATAGGGCTACATAATATAGCTATGGCTTATTTTTCAATTATGTTTTTACCTTTTTAAAATAAGAATGAATGGATCATACCTTTTAAATTACTAAAATAAGTGAGATTATTTATTTGTATTTGTCGTTGAGGTCAAATAATGATGAGAACTAATAGAGTAATGTAACATCATGAGGTATATTGTTGTTAGTTAACCACATGTAAAACCAACTTGGTTATTTTTAGGTTTGTGGTTGTCCTATTAAAACATATTTGTAGGTTATTGATTATCTAAGTGTAAACCCATCCTTGAGGTTGTTGATTGTCTTGATAACATAATCCATAACATGAGCAAGTTTTGTTGGTTGTAATTGTAGTATATAATTAATGTTTTTCATAGGTTCACACTAAGGGGGTAATGTTAGGAATAATCTAAAGTTAGTGCTCACATTATTATATTTTGTAAAGTTTATTATTAATATATGTTGTGTGTGAATGAGGTGTTCTCAGAACTCACATAGATAGGCTTGAGTGAGAAAATAAAAGGATTAGGGGAGAAGATTATTGGATTAGATGATGAGCTTTTACTCCTTGATAATAAGAGCTCATTGATTTATTTCAATGTAATATCTTTCCCTATTATAATTAATTCAGAAAATCCTTATTGAATTATATTTTTACATTCAGTGCAATATTATTTTTTCATGTGTGTTTAGTTTATGATTATATAAACTAGAGTTATTAGCTTCTTCTTCACTTAGAGCCCTATCTAAATAAACCATGAGTAATAAATATAATAAATGAGAAAAATAGGTTGGTTGTTGAAGTTGTATTTAACCTTAACACCCCATATGTTGAGTGTTTTATACATATTAATACGTTGAAGAGGGATTAAACTCCATGTAGTTCTCTCATAATATGATGGTGTTTGTATAATATTGGTGTAATTATGCTTTAATAATGGATTGTGACCTTAGAGGTGTATTCAAACTTAGCTTGGGGCTACTTGGGCTATGTGGACTTAGAACTAGGAAGAATAGATGTTTTCTTCTCAATGTGCAATTAGATATTCTAGTATTTTTCAGCCATGGGAGCTTCTTACCAACTTGTGAACAAATGAATGGAAAATATGATTTTATAGTGGTCTTTTAGGAAATTCCTTAGATAAGAATTATAAATCATGTGGGATGACCCATTAGATGAATTTAAATTTGATAAATTAGTCGTTATTTGGAAGGAGGATGTGGCTAATGGATTTAGACCATATTGATGAACAATATAATCCTAAAAGAGTGGCCCTATCTGAGGAGAAAAGATAAATAAATTAGACGTGTGGATCAGTCTATTAGTGAATTTAGGATACTTAGAATGAGGATTAGGAATATCAAGTATTATAATTTATTAGGGATATAGATTTTTTCAATAGAAGTAAATGAATAAGAATTTGGAACTATGGTATCGAGCAAGACCTAAGGTGTAAAAGGATGGTCACAAGTGCATTTTTTTAACGTTAAATGTTAATTTTAGTGACGATATTTACCCCTCTTTTATTATAGTAATGTATCAAAGTGAAATTAGTAGAGTAAATAAAATAGAAATTATACCTGCGCTTACATGTGTTGAGTAGGCTTGGATGTAGACCACACACTAAATTGTGCTTCATAAAAACTCACAATGAAGCATGTATAAATCAATTCTTACTTAGAGTGAAAATCTAAAATTTAAGACCATAAAATTATATATTAAATAACAAGGAAAAAATAACCTATTTGGGTATGTGAATCATTGTGTTTTATGGTGAAAAATTGGTGAATGGAGAGGGTAGGACCCTTAGAGATTTATTTTTGCTTAAAAACTTGATTTGGAATGTGTATGCCCCAAAACTCATTGAAAGGAGAGTGTGCTTAAGAACTCAAGATTTATTTGACTCCACCATCACACAACTTGAGGTACTATAGTGGCTTGGAATCCATATATTAATTCCAATAGATCAGTCTAATGTAAAATTAGTGTAAAAAGGGTGAATCAACCAATGTAGACAAAATAAGACTCATTTTTAGGGCAAAACTAATGAAAAAATCATATGATTTAAGTCTAATGTATAAAACATAGATATTGACATGGATTTTCATTCTTTCTATGAAAATTGGTAAAAAAAAAGAGCAAGACAGTGATCATGGGTTGCACACATGAACCCAATCTAATATCTAAGTATATTGATTTTGATAATTGATTAAAATTAACTAAATTTATGAGTAAACTTACATAATATAATAGAACACATGCTGCACATGATGCCCCTAATCTGATAAAAAATCTAAGATGATCATGTGTATAAATTAGAATCTTTTTTTGGGCAATATTGAAAATTATTTTGTAGATTGAGTGTAGTTTTGAGAATTATGAAAAACATTGTTTTTAATTCTCGAGACAAAAGCTTGATATTCTAGATGTCTACAACTTACGTTGATGTCTAAATATGATTTTGAGTAGAAAATGGACATGAATTACGATCAAATGAGTAAATTATATCTTTTATTATATGTGAAATGAATTATTTCAGCTTAGTATCTAAAAAAAGCTATTGTGTATTCCCCCTCTTTTGAGGTTAGTTTTAAAGCATGCACAATAAATTAACTCAAAAGAAATTTTTTTTGTGACTGGTGTTATATAAAATATTTAAATATGAAGTAGTAATTATAACATTGGAGATCATGGCATCATATTGATAATCTAAGAAAACTAGATGTATGATACATGTATACCCTAACATATAGAGTGTCATGTATAGATAAATGTTAGCATTGTGAAACACATTGAATAAATGATCAATATTGGTTATGTGAAACTGAATAAAACTCATCAGGGGGAGATGCATAATGTGGATCATGACATTGAAAAATTGGGGAGATGCATGATATCTATCATGGCATCAAAAACTAAGAAAATAAACGCAAACAAGATTCATGGGCATGACACACACACAAAGAATACATATAAAGACACAAAGCAAATAAGAATTCCAAGGGGATGCATACAAGGGCCATCTTCAAATGTCACTCACATGTATAAAAACACACAATAAGACTTAGAGATGCAAACAAGGACATGTTCAAATGTCCATGATCTAGAGAAGGGAATACACACAAGCATGAAGCAAATAAAGCAAACATGATAAGCATGCATTGATAAGTGTTACATCCTGATTTACTACTAAGAAAATTTACTTGATTATCCATGGATTTCTATGGTTGGAAAATTTGATTTGATTATTATTTGATTAAGTTATAAGTCATATGATATTATGGGATAGTTGTATGTTATTTTGATTTCATGATGGCATTGCTATGAGTTTAGTTGTATGGTATATTCTTTATATTATAATTATAATCATTGTTATAGTAGTATTTTATGACATATATGTCATGATGTTATGGACTAACTACCTACTTTTTGTGAGTTTGATGCAGGAGAGACTCATCCCTCAAAGCATGACAAAGGGAAAGCATCGTCAAATAGGGTGACGTAGATGGAGGTGTTGAGAGACAACAGAAGAACAGATAGAACCCTTACACACACCACATTAATGGCACTCATTATATGCATAATTGAATGCTTAGCATTAGTACATTTTTTATGTTATTTTCATTTAAATAATTATTTGTGCATGGTTAGTTATGTGTTAGTTTAGTTTAATGATTATGTGGAATTAATCTTTTAAGATTTATGTTGTGGTTGTTATAATTCAGATTTGAATAATAATGTGTGATTTACCACTTTTGATTTAGAAGAATATTATTAACTTCATATTAGCCATGTTATCATTAAGCTAGGATGATTGTTTACCTATGCTAAGTTAGTAACTAATAAACTAATTTCGTTATAATTGGTAATTATGTTATAACTAGAAATTATAGTGGATTTTTATAATTAAGAAATAAAACAAAATAAAAACATAAAAAGAGAAAAATCATTGAATATATAAAAAAAGGCAACTTTAAAGAAAGCATAATACTCATACAAAGAAAGAATAAATGAAGTGAAGCGTAGCATAGAAGGAAGAATAAGAGGAGAAGAAGAGAGAAGGAAAAGAGGGTAGAAGCATTGAGGAGGATAAAATACTAGCCAAGCAAAGGACTTAGGGATTGCACCATACTAGTTTAGACACTTTCACAAGGTAGGTGGCATCTTGAATTTCATAAAATCTAAGATACAGTGACATAAAATATGTATATCAATGCTTACTCAAGTCTGTGTATTAAATTAAAAATATTGAAAATGGAAATATGTAGGTTTAATGTATGGCGATCTATGTATGGAGAGGTTGCCTAAGAATTAAGTCACCTAGCTTTTTAAAAGCTATGTATTGAATTATGTCGCCTAGCTTTCTAAAAAAAATAGCTATAAAGTAATAATAAATTTGTATACTTTGTAGTTTAGGCTATTGTATTACATTTATTCTCATGTTTATACAATATAAAAAAACAATATAAAACAATGAATTTATTATATGGTTCTAATCTTATTTCATTGTATTCCAGTTATATGTTATCAATAGTGAATAAATCAGAAAATAAGCTTGATTTGGTTGTTAGCTATTGGCATTTACATACAATGTTGTCTATAAAAACCTCCCATAACAATGATATAGTTATTTATTATGATATGTATACAGTGAATGGATATACAATGAAGGTATTTAAATAGATATTTATAACGAATAGATATTTAAAGTGATCTGTATACAATGGATTGATAGATATATAGTGGCAGATTTATTTATATAATTGTCTCTGTATTATGTATTTAAGATAGTGAACTACCCATTATATAGTGAACGAACTGTATATCATGTACCTTTACATATATTACTGTGTGTTTAAATCATGAGTGTATAAATCATTGTATATTTAGGATGTTATATACTTGGTGAACTAACTTTCTATTACTTTTAATAAATTAGGGATAATTTGCAACATGTTTGTAATTATATATACTTAGTGAAATATGATTAATAATCTAAAATTAAATGATATTGTAATAGGATAGTTTGTAATTATCAATTTAAATATATTAGGGATGTTTCATATATTTCATACTATCCCAGATTTATTTTAGAATCTAATTCCTCATGCATATATAATTAGAAAAAGAAAAAAAATAATGATACAATATCATTCTTATGTATAGCGATCTGAGGAATTATAATATGGTGATTTACAAATTGTGAAATTGGCTTATATATTATTCATGAACAGATATTGTAACATAGATTGTCATCAAATCATTTCATGTCTTTATTTAGCGATATATGTATATTAGAATATTAATACAGCAAAGTAAAATACAGTGATGTATATTTTAGATTATTAATTTCACTCCTTATATACAAAAATTATATAAGGATTAAATATCTATATACGTGAATTATATATTCCAACATTGAGTTCAAATTGTAATATTTTATATGAATATCTAGGTACAATAATATATAAAATATGCTTTGCTTTCATAAGGATATACTCTTATTATATTTATAAAGTATGTCCTTATATCGATGGAATCAGATAATTTCATGACCCTCACTTTGATCACTAATTTAGGCTAACATGATTTACCTAGAGTCCATGTAATAGCTTCATCTAAATCATTTATATATATAGTAATATTATATATAGATGTTTGTTGTGACCATAGCTATAATATTCCACATATTGGATACTTGCATATGTATAGGGAATATATCTATTTGAAGATTTAGGTATTCCTCTAAGAGTATTATATAGATATATATATTGGTGTAATGGGTCATGTGTTTATATCTTTAGTTCTATTGATTGTTAAAAACTAAGTTATAGTTTTCTGAAGAATAAGACACTATTTTTATATAGTCTCCTAAAAATATAACAAGTTGTTTAAATGAAAGGTTATGTACTTGTGAGAATTATCACTTCCTTATTATGATTGGTTATTATAATTCTATAGTGTATACATGAAAATGATAGACTCTGATATTATTGCTTGTCATAAAATATACTATGTATTTAAATCTACTTATAGAAATTAGATAATGCAGTCTAAACATAGATTATACCGATTGATATAAACTATACTTGTTTACTTATCATTTATGTGATAGATGATATTGTGGAGATTCATTCATACATTTAACAGATTAAATGTATGCATTTTGATTATTCCTATGCTTATCATGTTTAATGGTTGATAATAAGAAGTAATTTGTATGAATTTACTGGTTATATTTATATTAACCAAATCTCACATTTTTAGTACTAAGTAGTGAGACAAACTTCTCTAGCTTATGAGCATCACCAATGCCAAATAAAGGTAATCTGATCAAGGGGTGCATATGAATTTGATTAATCTTATAGATCAATAACTATTGAAAACTTTGATCAAAGAAATATTAGTTAGATATTGTCATTTCATATATATGATTTATAGGTGTGTGCGATATCATGTTAGAATGGATTTCTTTATGGTACACTTCATGTTCTTAAAAAACATACAACACATGGATACTAGCTTGTCTCTCTAGATTCTCACATTGTCACTATCTACTCATCCATGAAGGGAGTCCCATTCTCTGATGGGGGATTGTATGGAGGATCGATGGTCCATGATTAGTGTATAAAAACACTCAGATGATGCTCTCCCTCCTCAGAACAGTACTTATTTGAAGACTACACTTGAGATTTCTATAGATATTAGAGTTCAGAGAACTCATGCTCCATGGAGCCTTATATCCTGTATCTTATAAATTGTATTAGATTTATTATTATTGAGACATTGGTTCTGATGAGATGTAATTATATACTTATCTATGTATTTACAATAGTGGATGTATCATTATACTAGCTATTTTTGGATATTTATAATTACTTTCTATATTCAGTTATGTTTTGTTTCATATGATGCTAGTGATCAGTAACAGGTAACTGTTACATGCTTATTTTATAGATAATATACTTAGTGTATTTAGTTAGATTACTAATTAGATTTTCATGGTAAATTCTAATAAAATAATACATTGATTAAAAATAAATTATGTTACTCAAAGTGAATCCTAGTGGGAATGTTACATGTGGTATCAAAGCTATAGCTCAAACTCTAGGACTTAACGAGTCCACTAAAATTTTTATATTTTTATGTTTACCAAAAAGGATAATGGTGAAAGCTAGAGTATCTCAAGAGGGTCCTTCAAATGTCAATGACAACCCTCCATTTGATCTTAATCGATTTACTATTGAGCAAATAGTAAAGTTGGATCAAATTCTTACAGCCATGAATGAGATCAGTGATCAAATTTCAGCCCTAGAGCAAGAGGTTCATGGCCATGAAGAGGATTAATAATATGATGTTCTTGAAGATCATCTCATTAATCAAAAAATCCCTCAAGATGTGAGAGCCTAGGTAGTTATAGAATTAGCTAGAGATATGAAAAAGGTGAATCCACCTAAGTTTGATGAAACTATTTTGGGTGACAAAGCTAAAGTTGACTGAGATAAATAACTATTTCAAGATTCAAAACTATTATGAGGTCACTAAATTAGTTTGGGGAGCTTACCAGTTGGTTGGTGAAGTAGCTACATCATGGGCCAATAAGAATTTGAAAATGAATAATAACTCAACCACCACTACATGGGAGTAGTTGATGACACTATTCAGATCATGGTGGCTTCCTCAGTTATATTTTGACCAAAATCTTATAGATTTTTAGAATCTAAAGTAAAGAGACTTATCAGTGAATCGTTATTGGGAATAACTCACCAAACTTTTGAAGTATGTACCTTAGTACCAGGTAGATGAGAGGTTCAAGATTAGAAATTTTATCATGGGATTGAAACCCCATATTGATGGAGAGGTGGGTGTGCATGGGTCATCTACCATGCACCAGGTCTTTGAGAAGGCAGTCAAGCAGGAATAAAAGTTGAAATCTCTTGATCAAGCTAGGGACAAGTTTAAAAAAAAGTTTAGAAATTCTAAATGAACTTTAAAAAAGAATAATTAGAAGTATAGGAGTGGAGACTCCAAGAGTCAGTTCAAAAATCAGAATGTTGGATTCAACAATGGTTTAGGTAATAATAAATTGGGTAATGCTTTCAAAGGTGGTTTCAAGGGAAACCAACACACTAATAGGAAAAGACCATCTAGAGGTTGATTTATTTGTGTAGGTGATCATTATGCTCATGAATGTACATAGGATAACTCAAAGAATAAAGGTTCTACTCCTTAACAAGGAACTTTTCAATAATGTATTCATGCGGTAGTTGATAATTGATAAGCTAAATTCTAAGCTTCACTCATAGAACTATCAGGTATTTTATTTGAATATCTAATTTCCATTTTGATAGATACAAGGGTTATAAAATATTTTATAACTCTTAAAATTCTAAATAAGTTATCTAGAAGAGATTGAGTAATGGAAAATGCATGGTCAGTACAATATGGGAGTGATTCAAAAGTCAAAGTTGACAAGTGTTTAGTTAAAACTGAGGTTAGGTTGCTCAAATTCATAATAGTAGTGGATATTTATGTAGCACCACTAAGGTCATATGATGTGATTCTAGGAGTCAACCATCTTGCAAAGCATAAAGCCAAGGTCGACTTCTATCTTAAGAAAGTTGAGTGTCTAGATGATTTTGGAAATCAGAAACAAATTCAAGGCAAGAAAAAAGAGTTAAGGCTTAGGTAGATTTCTGCAATACAACTCAAGAAGCTCAATGAAAAGGGTGACAAGCATTTATCATCAAGGTAAATGAAATGGAGGAATCTAAATAACCATCCCTTGAATATTAGCTATTCCTTAGGAAATTTTATGATATGTTTCCAAAGGAATTACCAAGATTGCCTCCTAAACTTGAGTTTGATTTCTCTATCAATATCATACCTAGATCAGAACTTCAGTATAAGGCACCATACGGGATGATAACTATGAAATTGATTGAATTGAAGGCTCAAACTTAGGAATTATTATTGAAGGGGTTGATCAGACCAAGTGTGTCACCATGGGTTACACCAATTGTCTTTGTCAAGAAGAAGGATGGTACTCTTTGGCTTTGCATAAATTATATAATGTTGAATAAGGTAAATATCAAAAATAGGTATCTTTTATCTAGGTGATCTTTTTTATCAGATGAGAGGGGTAATGATCTTTTCTAATATCTACCTTAGAGCATAATAAAATTAGCTGAGGATAAGGGATGAGTATATTCTTAAGACAATGTTTATAACTCATTATGTTCACTATGAGTTCATAGTATTACTATTTGGGTTGACAAATGCTCTGACAACATTCATGAATATCATGACCAATGTGTTCAAAGATTATCTAGTTCATTCTACTTTGTATTTTTTGATGACATTCTTATATACCCTAAGAATGAAGAGGAGTACCTTAAACATTTAGAACTAGTTCTACAATGGTTGTGGAAGCACAAGTTGTATGGCAAGTTGTCTAAGTGCACATTTTTTTAGGAGAGAGTGAAATATCTGGGACATATTATCTCTATGGATAATATTTCAGTGTATCTAAAAAAAATATATCTAATAGGGAATGGTTGGTACTGAATAATGTGCATAAAATAAGGAGTTTCATGGGATTAGTAAGCTATTATAGGAAGTTTGTTTTGAATTTTTTTTAGAATAGTTAATCCAATTAGATTTTTTTAACTAAAGAACCAAAGTTTTATTTGGTCATATAAGTGTGAAATAGCTTTTCAAGAATTGAAAAAGAGGCTTAATTAAACACCAATGTTAATATTTCCTAACCCCAATGGTTAATTTTCAATGATCATAGATGCATCTAGGGATGGAATAGGAGGAGTCTTTATGTAGGATGGTGCAGTGGTAGCTTATGAATCAAGAAATCCAAAGCCTTATGAGGTGAACTATGCCCCACATGACCTAACACTTGTGGTAATTTTGCATGCTTTGCAAGTTTAGAGGTATTATCTATTAGGAAAATTATTTGAGCTAGAAATTGATAACTTGGGACTCAAGTACATCTTCACCCAACTGAATCTGAATGCTTGTCAGAAACACTAGCTAGAGTTCTTATCTGATTGTGATTTTGATATCAACTATATCAAAGACAAGGAAAATAGAGTAGTTGATGCCCTTAGTCATAGAAGGTACATAACAATTATGGCTACTATCAGGAGAACTTTTAGGGATCGAGTGATCAAATTTTCATCAGAAGATGAATTTTATGATCAGGTCAGGAAAGCATTGTTTGAGAATGCTCATAATCCTAATTATAAAATATTCAGATTAGAAAATGATGATTTTTTATGATACAGTGGAAATATGTGTGTGCCAAATCAAGAGAATATGAGGATCACAATGTTAAAAGAATTACACAATGCCCCATATTCAGGACATCTAAGAGTAAACAAGCTCATGGCAAAGCTTAGACTACTGTATGTATAGAAGAGAATCAATAAAAATGTAGTGGACTTTTTGTCATGTTGGTTGGAATGTCAGTGAGGGAAAGTTGAACATGTGCATCCAACTGGATTGTTATATCTGCATGACATACTAGAATGGAAGTGAAAGGTCATTAGTATGGACTTTGTCCAAAGTTTACCATTGTCAAGAAGTAGGCATGACATGATCTTGGTTGTATTTGATAGGCTAACCAAGGTAGCTCATTTTATACCAAATTTTTTGATAGATGATGCACCTACTCTTACAAAGAGGTTCATAAATTAAGTGTATTAGTTGCATAGATTTACAAAGAAGATTATTTCAAATCATGATAAAAATATGACTTCTAGATTTTCGGTAACTCTGAGTTCAGCTTTGGGTATGCAATTAAACTTTAGCACTGCATATCATATAGAGACTGATGGTCAAACTAAACGAGTTAACTAGGTGTTAGAATATCTTCTTTATATGTATCACATGGATTAGTAATACAAGTAGGAAAATTATATTATATTGATTGATTTTGATTATAATAACTCATACCAATTATCTTTCAATATGGCACCATTGAAGCACTATATGGAAGAAGGTGCAGGACACCAATCAATTGGGACAGGGTAGTCTTTTGATCTGGATGCTTTCAGAAATGGAAGATCAAGTCAGATTAATTAGGTAGAGATTGGTCAAGGCCAATGATAGGCAGAATAATTTTGATCTTAAGAGAATAGATAAGTAGTTTTAAGTTGGTGATAAAGTGTTCTTATGGATTGAGCTATAAAAAAGATTGATTAAATTTATGAAGTTAGTGAAACTTTCACTGAGATATGTGAGACCCTTCAAGGTTTTAGAAGTGGTTAATCCTATAGTGTATAGGCTTCCATTAACACTAACACTAACTCTACTACATAATGTTTTTCATGTTTCTTATCCTAAACATTATAAAGTTAATCTTTTAGATGTGTTGGATTAGAATGCTTTGCAAGTTATGGATCCTGGGATGGTCATGGTAAAACCAATCAGAGCAATTGACACTTGCAAACTTTGTTTGCATAATAGATAGATGTCATAGTGAAAGGTCTTTTGGGACCCATACTCTAAGGATAGAGTTACATGGGAGGATGATGATGAGTTATATAGGCACTTTCCACATTTATTTACTTAATTTGATACTTCATACTATGTTATTTTTTCTGTTGAATAATGTGTTTTAATTCAGAACTAATATTTGAATAAGTGTCATTGAAATGATGACCAAATTTAGGGGGGAAAGATGTTACATCTCAATTTCCCACTAAGCAAATTTACTTGATTATCTATGGGTTTCTATGGTTGAAAATTTGACTTGATTATTATTTGATTAAGCTATAAGTCATATATTGTTATGGGATAATTGTATGTTTCTTTAATTTCATGATGGCAATGCTATGAGTTTAGCTATATAGTATATTCTTTACATTATGATTATGATTATTGTTACAATATATATATATATATATATATATATATATATATATATATATATATATATATATATATATATATATATATATATATCACAATGTTATCAACTAACTACCTGCTTATTGTGACTTTGACGCAAGAGAGACTCATCTCTCAAATCATGATGAAGGTAGAGAATCGTTGATAAAGGTGATGTAAATGGAGGTGTTGGGGGATGATAGAGGAATGGATAGAACCCTTGGACACACCACATTAATAACACTCATTATATTATAATTGAATGGTTAGTGTTAGTATATTTTTTATGTTATTTGTATTTAGATAATTGTTTACACATGGTTAGTTGTCTGTGAACTTAGTTTAATGATTATGTAGAATTAATCTTATAGGATTTTCATTATGGTTTTTATAATTTTGATTTGAATAATAATGAGTGATTTATAATTTTTGATCTAGAAGAATATTATTAACTTCATATTAGTCATGTTATCATTAACCCAGGATGATTATTTACCTAGACTATGTTAGTAACTAATAAAGCAATTGTGTGATAATTGTCAATTATGTTATAACTCACAATTGTGGTGGATTTTTATAATTAAGAAAAAACCAAAATAAAAACATAAAAAGAGAAAAATCTTTGAATAAAATAAATAAATAAAGAAGACAACTTTAAAGAAAGCACAATACTCATACAAAGAAAAAAAAAATGGAGTGAAGTACATCATAGAAGGAACAAGAAGAGGAAAAGAAGAAAGAAGGAAAAGAGGTCAGAAGCATTGAGGAGGAGAAAATATAATCGAGCAAAGGACTTCGAGATTGCACTATACTAGTTTAGACACTTTCACAAGGTAGGTGGAATCTTGAATTTCATAAAATCTAAGATATAGTAATATAAAATTTGTACATAAATGCTTACTCAGGTCTGTGTATTGAATTTAAAATCTTACAAATAAAAATTTGTAGGTGTAATGTATGACGACCTATGTACAAAAAGGTAAACTAAGAATTAAGTCGCCTATCTTTTTAAAAACTATGTATTGAATTAAGTCACCTAGATTTCAAAAAAAAAATTAGGTATAAAGTAATAATAAATTTTTATACTTTATAGTTTAGGCTATTGCATTGCATTTATTCTTGTGTTTATACAATATACGAAACAATATAAAATAATGAATTTATTATATGGTTATATTCTTATTTCATTTCATTCCAATTATATGTTATCAACAATGAATAAATTAGAAAATAAGCTTGATTTGGTTGTTAGTTTTTGGTGTTCACATATAGTGTTATATATACAAACCTCCCATAATAGTGATATAGTTATTTATTACGATCTGTATATAGCGAATGAATATACATCGAAGGGATATATATATATATATATATATATATATATATATATATATATATATATATATAGCAAACAGACATTTAAAATGATCTATATATAGCGGATCAATAGATATACAATGAATGGATCTATTTATATTGCGGTCTATGTATTATGTAGTTAAGATAGAGAACTACCCATTATATAGTGAATGAACATTATATCGTGTACCTTGACATATATTACTGTGTGTGTAAATCATTAGTGTATAAATCATTTGATATTTAGGATGTTATATACTTAGTGAACTAACTTGTTATTACTTTAAATATATTAGGGATATTTTGCAACATGTTTGTAATTATATATACTTAGCGAAATATGATTAATAGTCTAATATTAAATGATATTGTAATAGGACAATTTGTAATTATCAATTTAAATATATTAGGGATGTTTCATATATTTCATACCATCTTAGATTTATTTGATAATCTAATTTGTTGAGCATATATAATTAGGAAAAGAAATAAAAACAATGATATAATATCAATCTTATGTATAGCGATATGAGGAATTATAATATGATGATATGAAAATTGTGAAATCGACTTATATATTATTCATGAACATAGATTACAATATATATTATCATCAAATCATTTCATGTCTTTATTTAGCGATTTATGTATATTAGAATATTAATACAATGAAGTAAAATACAATGATGTATATTTTAAAATATTAATTTCACTCCTTATATATGCAAATTACATAGGGATTAAAGACCTAATACATGAATTATATATTCCAACATTGAGTTCAAATCGTAGTATTGTACATGAATATCTAGGTACAATAGTATATAGAATATGTTTTGATTTCAGAAGTATATACTCTCATTATATCTATAAATTATGTCCTTATATCGATGGAATCAAATAATTTCACAGCCCTCCCTTTGATCACTAATTTAGGCTAACATGCTTTATCCGGAGTCCATATAATAGCTTCATTTAAATCCTATATATATACAATGATATTATATATAGATGTATGTGATGACCATAGCTATAATAGTCCACATGTTGGATACTTTCATGTTTATAGGGAATATGTCTATTTGAAGATTTAGGTATTCATATAAGAGTATTATATATATTGGTGTAATTGGTCATGTGCCTATATATTTAGTTCTATTGATTTTTAAAAATTAAGTTAGAGTTTCATGAAGAATAAGACACTATTTTTATACAGCCTCCTAAAAATATAACAATTTGTTTAAATGAAAGGTTATGTACTGATGATAATTATGACTAGGTATTGTAATTCAATAATGTATACATGAAAATGATGGACTTTGATATTATTATTTTTCATAGACTATACTATGTATTTAAATTTCCTTATGAAAATTATATTATGTAGTCCAAACATAGATTATATGGTATAAATTGTACTTGTTTGCTTAATTATTTATGTGATAGTTAATATTGTGAAGATTTATTCATATGTTTGATAGACTAAATGTATGCATTTTGATTATTCATGTGTTTAGCACATTTAATGGCTACTAGTAGGAAGTAATTTGTATGAATCTGTAGGTTATATTTATATTAACCAAATCTCACATTGTTAGTACTAAGTAGTGAGATGGACTTCACTAGCTTATTAGCATCACCAATGCCAAATGAAGGTAATCTGATCAAGGAGTGTATACAAATTTGACTGATCCTAGAGATTAATAACTATTAAAAACTTTGGACAAAGTAATGTTAGTTAGTCATTGTCATTTCATATGTATGATTTACATTTTTGTGTGATATCATGTTAGAACGAATTTATTTATGGTATATTTTATGTTCTTAGAAATCATACAGTACATAGGTATTAGCTTGTCTCTCTAGATTCCTGCATCATCGCTATCTAATCGTCCATGAAAGGAGGTCCATTCCTTGATGGGGATTGTGCAAGGGATCGATGATCTATGGTTTTGTGCTTGGATGATGATCTCCCTCCTCACAATAGTACTTATTTGGAGACTACACTTGAGATTGCCATAGATACCAGAGTTCAAGGAACTTATGCTTTGTGAAGCGTTGTATCTTATACATTGTATTAAATTTATTATTATTAAGACATTATTTTTTATGAGATGTAATTATTTAATTATCTATTCATTGACAGTTGTGGTTATATCATTATACCAACCATGGCTAGAAATTTGTAATTACTTTCTATATTCAGTTATGTTTTGTTTCATATGATGTTAGTGATTAGTAATAGGTAGTTTTTACATGTTTATTTTATAGTTAAGATAATTAGTGTGTTTAGATAGATCACTAATTATATTCTCATGGTGAATTCTAATGAAAGAATATGTTGATTAAAAAAAATTATGTTATTCTAAGTGGATCCCAGTGGGGATGTTACAATAAGCGAAATTGGTCTACATGAGCAATTTATAACATTAGTATATTTAGTAACTCAAGTATCCATTAAGATATAAATGTGAAAGTAAGTGAGTAAATATCAATAGATTTTTCATGATGAAATGTACTATAATATGAACTATAGGGATATTCATATATTGATTAAAATTGTGTAAAAGATGCCCCTAGTGAACTTGTTGAAATGTAAAAAAATTGTATAAGGCATGTGGTTGGTTTGGATTTGAGAAATTAGAGCCTATGTTCACTAGGAAAAGTCTGGTGGAATCAGACAAGAAAGCAATGTGTTATTGTCTAGATTAGAGTGGTTTTTCTATGCAAGTTTTATAGTTCTGAGATAATATCACCACCTATAACTACATCTGAAAGTGACAACCTTGTATGTTCTACACCACACCCATGTACACTTGTGAAACATTTTTTTTATATAAAATTGAATATAGAGAAGTACTAAATATACTAAAGCAAAAATCAATTGATGTATATAAACTACACATATCATGCATAAGTCCCAATTTTTAGAATTTGTGAAATAGTATATTTTTTGTATTTTTAAATATATAAATCATGATAGTTTAAAATTCAAACAACACATCCAAGGGATGTGGATAATCGAATAGTGGGTCTGGGGGAAGATTATCAACTTTTAAATATTGAATTTTATCAAATTCCCATAGATCATCATCATTATGATCATCGTATCACTCATGTTCTATAATTTTATCCTTATATTTTTATATTTTGCATTTTTTACAAATCTTATGCATGTGTATATCATGTTGCTCTATTGTGTAGGAAGCCTCATGTGTGGTTTTGTTAAAAATCAAATTTGAGCCCTGATTATCATTTTTGAATCTAAGATTGCCATCAATACCATCATGAATAATACAGATTATATTATCCTCAAATGTGAATGTAAGACAATGCTTTAATTTATCAACTATAGCTTCCATTTCATGCAACCATTGTTGACCCAATGTGGCAATTACTTGTCTTCATATTTGTATAAATAAAAACAATGTGTCCACAACTTTGGGACCACATGCAACTAGTATTTTAATATTTCTTATTGAATCTTGGAAACATTTCTAAATTCATATTGATCATGGCCTATTTGTTGAATAAATGCAAGTGTACATAAATTTGGTTCTATGTCCTCATTAATTTGTGGATTATGTTTATACTCATTCTCAATAAATGATTCCTTCTTGGATTTTTATAATTTATACATATTTGACATTGATGTTGAGTTGTAGTAGATGGTATCATGGGTTACATGATTTTAATAGTGCCTTTATCCTTATATTTATTTATTTTTTGTTGTAATGTTGAACAAATATCTATAACATGCTATTTTATTTTTTGAAAATGATAAAAGTGTTTTCCCTCTTGATTTGATAATTTACTAGTAGATCTATGCCTTATTATTATCAAAATAATTAATTCTTTGTCAATTAACATATGTAACATAACATGTGATCTATTATGTGATATATTAGATTGTATTATAATAATTGATTCTATATTCATGATCTCCACATTATTTACTAAATTTACAAATGGTGACATGTTTTTACTTGTAATGCATTGGTCTATGTATTGTGCCTCTTGCTCTCTAGAAATGCTAAGTTTGACAAAAAATGTTAGTCCATGGTATACTTGATAAAATAATATGGTTTTTAATATCTATATTACAACACATATTATTTCCTTTATTAAGATCTAAAATCATTGTTTTTCCTTTATCTTTGTTCACTAGAATGATTGCCTTTGAATCATATTTGTATTTACCTAGGCCAACTTGTGTAAAATTAAAAATACACAAATAATCATCAATGTTCATGTGCATTTAATTCTTATCATCATCAAAACTAGCATAATAATCATCATCAATGTATTATATAGATATGAAGTTTGGAACTTCTGAATTTACTAGTAAACGTAATGGACATCTTCCTTTTATTCTATCTTTTTAGGTGAATTTTATTTTGAAACATTTATAGAATACAAGTTTTGTTCATTTTTACTATATTTTCAGACCTCATATGTATGAATTTTCTCTATAGGTATGATCTCTGGTGGTGGAACTATAGTAGATTGAGGTGCTTCTAACTTTGATTGATTCTCAATATTAAGTTTTGTAATCTTAAAATATTTGAATGGTTAATTATCAACAAGGCATGTGTATAAGTATCATCATGTATAAATTTGACACATGGATGTAGATTAGAAGGTACAAATTTTGTTATATGTGTCTATGGCCTACCTAATAATAAATTATAGTGTAAATGATCAGGTATTACTTGAAATTGAATAAATAATATTTTGGACCCTACCTTGATATCAAAAGTGATAGAACCCAAAGATTAGTGAGTGTTAGGGTGTGGAGCTAAAAGCTTCAACTGTTGTAGACATGAAGAAACAGGAGGTTGCTGAAGATCCAGAAGTACCGGCATCGACAGCATGATCAACGTCGGTCATGACCAGTGCAGAAGGCAACCAGCGTCGGTAGGAAGTTGGCCGATGTCGGTCAGCACCAGACAGATAGGGACCGACGTCGGTCGCCTGTGGCAGTTCCAGAACTGTTGTTGACGAACAGTCAGTTAAGTGAAGCGAGTGTTTGCATGTTAAATGACTAATTATAGTCATGAGCTGCGTGTCTAATTATTGTAATTAGAGTTCTATTTTTGTATGCATGGGATTCTATTTAAAGACCCATGAGGCATGTATTGTAAATCAAGCAAGCAAGTAAAGCATTGAAGCAAGGTCAAGGAGATCTACAGGTTTAAGGTCAAGGAGATCAGCTGAAGTATTCAAGGAGGGGATAACAACTCAAGTTGTTGAGTTGGTTGTGTTGAGCAAGAGAGAGAGGGAAGAAGGTCTTGAGGTGTGGCAAGCCTTTGAGGTGGAGGAAGAAGTGGCATCTTCCTTATTGTATTTTATTCTAGTAGTATTTAATACAAGAGTGTGTATTGTCTCTCAAATTCTTTGTTGTCTCAAGTTTCTAGTTACTTAATCATTATGGTATAATTTCATGTTTAATTACTTATAAGAAAGTAATCAATTGTGCTTCCGTTGGATAAGGGGTTCCTAACAGTTGGTATCAGAGCTACGGTTGAAGGGAGTAGGTTATTGTTTGATTATAGATCATTCACAGGGGTTTCTGTTTGAGTGGGAGTTCAGCAATGGCAGAAGAAAGTAAGCTACGAATGGAGAAGTTTAATGGCAAGAATTATCAACATTGGAGGATGCAGATAGAGGATTATCTGTATCAGAAGGATTTGTACTTATCGTTGGGTGGGGTTGCATGCAATCCCATAGATATGAAGGATGAAGAATGGAGTGTTCTTGATCGAAAGGCTCTGGGATCCATAAGGTTGAGCCTTGCATCGTCTGTGATTTCCAACTTATCACAGTGCAAGACAACGGAAGAGTTGATAAAATCTTTGGCAAATTTATATGAAAAGCCCTCGGCTTCTAATAAGATATTTCTTATGAATTAGTTATTTACTTTGCAAATGCAGGACGGTGGATCGATACATACTCATCTTAGTGATTTCCATGGTTTGGTAAACCAGTTAGCTTCAGTCAATATTGTTTTTGATGATGAAGTAAAGGCTCTCTTGATTTTATGTTCTTTATCTGAAAGTTGGGATAGTTTGGTTATGGCAGCAAGTAATTATGCATCTGCTTATAAAATCTTAAAAGTCGATGATGTTGTGAGTGTGATCTTGAATGAAGAAATACGCAGGAGAAGCACAGGTGAATCATCAGGGAATGCTCTAAGTGTAGAAAGTAGGGGAAGGCAAAGAGAGAAGGTCGAGCAAAGGAAATCAAGGTCAAAGGTGGAAAGGAGATCCGAATCCAGAGGTGTCACCTACTAGTTTTGTGGAAAGAGAGGCCACACAAAGAAAGAGTGTTGGTTGAGGGATAAAGAAAATCAACATGAAGGTAATGAAGAAGCAAAGGATGCAAATATTATGGTACAGGATGCTCTCATACTTTCTTTGGATAGTCAGGTAGGATCTTGGGTTTTAGATTTTGGTTCTTCTTTTCATGCATCCCCAAACAAAGATTTGTTCCATGAGTATGAACAGGGAGACTTTGGAGTGCTTTATTTAGGAGATGGTATGCCTTGTCAAATAGTTGGCAAAGGGAAAGTGCAGTTGAAAGTGCAGATGGACAACACATGGGTGTTGAAGGAGGTTATGCATGTCCCATTTTTGAAGCAGAGTTTGGTTTTTGTAGGAAGGTTGGGTGATTAGGGATGCACAGTAACCCTCACAACAGATTCTTAAAAGGTTACCAAGGGTGCACTTGTTTTAGCAAGAGGTAAGAAAGTAGGTACTCTTTATCTATCTACTTATATTACTGATTCTACTTCTGGTTTATCTACTTCAGCTGTAGATTTGAAGATGTGGCTTAATAGGCTTGGTCACATGAATAAGAAGGGAATGGACGTTCTTGATTCAAAAGGTATGAGTTCAGATTTAGAAGGCATAGATAGAGTTCATTGCAGGAAAAGGAAATTTGATGCTTTTGACAAGAATAGAGAAGCCTTAGTGTTTATGGAGGAGATGAAGGATAGAGATCAGTCACAAGGGCTGAATAATTCTAAGCAAGGCTAAATGGATAGAGGTTTGATCCAAGATAAGCTCATGGATGAAGATTTCATCACTTACAGGAACACACAGACACCGATGTCAGTCACTTGGGACCAACGTCGATCAGGCAGATACTGACATCAGTCATGTGCAGACTAGCAGGGTCAGTAGAGTTAGGTAGGAGAAGTCTAACGTTGGTCAGGAAGGAACTGATGTCGATAGGAGGGACACCAGCATCGGTCAGAGAAATGACGTCGGCAGTTAGGGTCAGTGCAGGGAACCGACATCGATCAAGAGCAGACTAGGAGATGGTCGAGATCGGTCACTAGAACAGATGTTGGGTGGACAGCAAGCTGTCAAGGAGTCTCAAACACCCATATGGAGGTCAAAAAGGGTAAGTGAACCTCATATTCATTGTTCACCTTCTTTTTATTGCTCACTGATGGTCAAGAACTAGAAAGATGTGAAGAAGCAATGCAAGTAGAATCCAGAAACAGTGGGAGCTTGGCATGGATGAGGAGTGTGAGTCCTTGGAGAAGAACCAAATAGGTATTTGTTGGTGGAGTTGTCAGCTGGAAGAAAGCACTGGATGAGGATGGATTCCCAAGTTAGAGAAGAGAGTGGATGGACATGTGAGACAGAAGGCTATGGTATATGGTCTTGATTAGGCTGTAGGACAATAGAGGTTTGACCATTGCATTTATCTTTACCAGGTTGGATAATATTAGCTACAGTATCTTGTTACTGTATTGTGTTGCTTGTTGCAGGGTTTCATATACAGGGAGTTTTTTGAGCTAAGGGTAAATTTGGTTCAGAAGTATGTCATGAAGAATTTGGGAGCAGCAAAATTCTTTTGGCATAAGTGACAGGTATAGCATCACAAGTTTTGTGGTGGTTGGTCTTCAAGAGTGACTTTCAAGAGGGATACAGAGCCAAGGGAACAAAGTAGATGGTGTACAAGTACAGGTACAGTTGCAGCTATTTATCTCCAAGTGGGAGATTGTTAGGGTGTGGAGCTAAAAGCTTCAACTGTTGCAGACATGAAGAAATAAGAGGTTGTTGAAGATCCAGAAGTACTGGCATCGGTAGCATGATGGACATCGGTCATGACCAGTACAAAAGGCAATCGGCATCGGCAGGAAGTTGATTGATGTTGGTCAACACCAGATAGACAGGGACCAACGTCGATCGCCTGTGGCGGTTCCAAAACTACTATTGACGAACAGTCAGTTAAGTGAAGCGAGTGTTTGCATGTTAAATGACTAATTATAGTCACGATCTGTGTGTCTAATTATTGTAATTAGAGTTCTATTTTTGTATGCATGGGATTCTATTTAAAGACCCATGAGGCATGTATTGTAAATCAAGCAAGCAAGTAAAGCATTGAAGCAAGGTCAAGGAGATCTACAGGTGTAAGGTCAAGGAGATTAGCTGAAGTATTCAAGGAGGGGATAACAACTCAGGTTGTTGAGTTGGTTGTGTTGAGCAAGAGAGAGAGGGAAGAAGGTCTTGAGGTGTGGCAAGCCTTTGAGGTGGAGGAAGAAGTGGCATCTTCCTTATTGTATTTTCTTCTAGTAGTATTTAATACAAGAGTGTGTATTGTCTCTCAAATTCTTTGATGTCTCAAGTTTCTAGTTACTTAATCATTCTGGTATAATTCCGTGTTTAATTGCTTATAAGAAAGTAATCAATTGTGCTTCTGTTGGATAAGGGGTTCCTAACAGTGAGGCACATAATCAAATCCTTTGATATTATTATATGTATTTTTAAGATAAGCCATGTCAATACCTATATCATGTAAGAATGTCAAATTGAAAATATTTAATGTTGAATCATTATCAATCAAAACCCTTTTTATTGTTGTAATTTTGATTTGAACTTGTATTAATAAAGTAAAATTATAATCAATAGTAGATTAAGGAGGAAAATCCTCATTTCCAAAATATATAACATCCCCAATATCCTTTAAAGTATTTACAAGATATGTAAAATAAGAATGTTATGTGTCACGAGGCATAAGTTTCTATTTCAATGCTTGATATAAAATATCCTTGAACACAATAGTTTAATGCAGTAATTGTAACATGGAAATCTTAGCTAGAGTATTCCTCAACTGATCAATAATATCATGCCTTTTTATATGACTAACTAGTCCTATTGGATGGGGTTAGGGATGGGGAAAGATTTATTTAGTTTGTTCCTCTTGTCTTGCCTAATGAGGGACCCATCCCCATCTAGTGACAACAACTCAAACTTCACAATGTACTATAAGCATAGGGTGAATGTTAGAGGTAGGATATGAGCTAAGACAATTGTGAGGTCTAGTATCAAGAGGAAAAAAAGGAACCATATGATCCCTCTAACATATATTAGTAACATGTGGCAGCTAAAACTAAGACATACAAAAATAAATGACATATAACTATTCATTATTAAGCTCTTGATTAATTTGATATTTTATCCTTTATTTTAAATTATGCATCCATGGAATTACATGTAATTGAAATATTTTGCACATGAGAGGCAAACAAAATATAAATGAGACCAATTAATTTTTTACCAAGAAATAATAGATAGACCAATCATTATGATCATGATTATTATTAAAAAAATATGAAATGTGAAACCCTAATAGTAGTGTTAAAATGATAGATGGAGAACCTTAGGACAAACTAGGGTTTTGAAATATTCAATAATAAGTGGGTTCATTAATATATTTTTATCAAAATTAGATATTATAGAATAAAACTAATCTAATTTAGATAAATTATTGAGTAAATTAGAATGTTAAGATACATAATAAATCACACAAATTGATATAAAATTTACTATTTATAGAAATATACTAAAAGGGGAAAGTACCAAAGATGAATTACTTACCTTGAAATAAGACATGTAGGACTATGATTATGACTATGAAAATGATTATATGGCTATGTGAGGTCATTGTGAGTTAGGAACAAGGCTTTGCATCTACTTGGGATAAGGCTACACTATTATAACAAGCTTGGCCTACATTGGCCTCTATAGGGAGTCTTGTCATGTAGTAGGGTTTTCCCCCTCTATGTGAAATATGATAGTTGTCCCTTCACTTATTGGTCATGTGTGATTGTGTAGAAGCTTTTAATTTTTTTCAAGAGCCATTGTGTACGTTTTTCCTCGCTTGGAACTCTAGCTCAATAGACCATGAAGAATAAATGAAACAAATGGGAAAGAAGGGGTTAATGGCTAAAGTTATGATTGACCTCAACACCCCATGTGTTTAGTGTTACTACATAACAATACTCTAAAGAGGGATCAAACTCCATTTATTTATCTCATGCTATGGTGGTGTGTGTGTAATATTGATGTAATGTTATATGTTGATAAAATCTTGATGTAATTATGTGCTTCAACAATGGCTTGTGACTTTAGATGTGTATTCATACTTAGCTCAAGGCTAATTGGGTTGTGTGGAATTATAATTGGGAAGAATATGTGTTTTCCTCTTAATGTGTAGTTAGATATTCTGGTGCTTTTCAATCATAGGAGTCTCTGTCTAATTAGTGAACAAATAAATGAAAAATATGATTTTATAGTGGTCTTTTAGAAAATTAATCGAATGGAAATTTCAAAATGTGTGAGACAACTCATTAGGTGAATTCAAATTTGGGATATTAGTCATCATTTGGTGGGAGGACACGATCAAAGAATCTAGACACTACCAACAAGCGAGATAATCCTAAGAGAGTGGGATTGTATGAGGAGTAGAGACAACTAAACTGGAACTGTGGATCAATCTAATAATGATTTTAGGCTACTTGGAATGAGGAATAGGATTATTAAATATCAAAATTTCTTAAGGATAGAGATTGTCCATATAGAAGTAGAGGAATAGCAGTTTAGAACCATGGGACCTGAGCATGAGTTAAATGAGTGTAAAAGGGTGGTCATAAGTGCATTATTTTATCATTAATGATAAGAATGTTTTATAGCATTTTGAGAATTACATAAAGCTTGGGTAATTAGAATAACATATGGTTGGACTAAGAGATAAGCAATAATCACAGATATAAAGGATGTTAGCCTTTTAGTATTGGGAAGGTCTTAGGAATTGAAGGGTATAATCATCAGAGGCACTTGCCAATTATACAAGACTGAGGTGTTATATAATTCAATTTTATTAAACACAATCATAGATGTAAAAATAAACAATAATTCTAATGGTCAATGGCTAGGGTTTTAGAAAGTATATCTAAAATTTACACTAAAATCATAGAAAGATAACAAAATTATAACACACAATAAAACAAACTAGGTTTTGAATATTTTTCAACAATGGAAATAACCTATGGCTTGGAATCAATAAAATAAAGAAAAAATAGTAGCTATTAATTTTAGATATATGAACATGAAATGGAATTAACCCTATAAAATTTTAAAAATTAAGATCTAATGCAACATGGTTAAGATATAATTGTATAACCCTAAGTGGTTTGACACAAATTAAAGACACCAAAATATGGCCCTATAAGAGGGGTCTTAGATATATCATATTCACGAAAAGATGAATCTATTAGAAGCATGAAAGAGATTGACTTTACAAAAATATTTTACAAATAAATAGATTGTCACTAATGTGACATCATTAATTGTAAAACACTTAATTAGGCATGTCAAACAGAGGCATTTGAAAAAAATAAAACAATAATACCTAATTGAATATTTAAAATCCAAAAATAAGGCATTCACATAAAGATTCAATACTTAGAATTTAATAATGCAATATATGATGGTAGTCATTTGATTCTTAACCTTGAAATGTGCACATCGAAATGATATGAACCTCACCTAGTGATTTGGATCTGATGAGGGATTACTATTAAAATAATTGGGTTGTTTTTGACATGTATGTAATGCTTGAATGTTTGTGACAAATGTATGAAGTGTTGGGATGTTTATGACATGTGACATATAATGTCCAAAATAGCTATGAGTAAACATAAAAAATGGTTTCATGATGCAAGTATTATTGAAAATAGTTATTAATTCAATGTAAACATATTTATGAGGCTATGTTGCTTAGAAATTTTCCTTTTTGAACCCCATAAAATGCCCTAAGGGTTTAATCAACTAGTGCAAAAACCTCCACAAGGGCAAGGGGAGGGGTGGGAAATTAACCTCGAGAAAACATGACTAGTGTGATGTGGATGAACTAAGGCCCATGAGAAATAATGGCACAACAATGGTCAACACTACTAAATTTAAACAAGGAAAAACCCTTGGTCATGTTTTAAACACCTAAAGTTTAATACCATAATTGGTTGTCCAAGTGTTATGAAAAAAAGTGTGATTTATATTAACATGCCAAACACTTGTTTATGTCATCAAGCCATAGAACAAAAAACCCATGAATGCCTATTAATGACTAACTCTAGGCATGTCACACCACCCAAAACATCTCACAAGATGAACAAAAGTGTTAATACATACATATATAGATGGACTATGGTTTACAACAATAAAATCAACCATAAATATTACTTGGGGGGTAAGGCCTCAGTGGTAGTGTTTAAATCCACATTATATTTATTGATCATTTCCAAACAACCAATTTCCACCACCCAACAAGCAATGATTCTATTAATTCACGTCCCCCAAGAGGAAGTCATATTTTTAGTTTATAATATCCAACTAACAACCTCTAAACTATCACAACCTCCTTTCAGGTGAATGATTCAGATTTGGTGTTTGATCACAAGGCAGACTAGATGTAAATTCATAAAGGATAACCATCAATCCTACCTAGATAATAGTTTTTCATTTTAGTCAAGATTGATGATGAACCCACCATGAAAACTAGGTTTGGTCAATGATTATTTACTCTCGGAATGTTTGAGACCTCACCGACAACCTGAAAGTATATTTTGTGGGATATGTTTAAGTTTTTAACAATTATAAAAAAGTTGTTTTTACAAGTTAAAATTTATAGTTTATCCCTCACCTCCTCTTCCAGATGAATTTCAATTAGTGTAATTTGACAAATTTTAAACCATGATATGGGATGTAGGAAATTTTTCAACTTAATTGATCCCTCTCTTTCACATCATGTTGTTAGTTGGGGTTCATATCATACTCATTGGATTATGTGGACCCTATTGTCATTCCCTCAGTATTACCAATATTTATGCATCCAATGATGTAATGGAAAGGGTGTTGTTTTGGTTTTGTTTGGATGACTTTGTTCTTGACACCAATTGGATCCGATGTGGTAATTATAACATGATTGAATCTTGCAAAGATAAGGAGGGGTTAATCCCTATGCATTGGTGTATCAAAAAAAAAGAGGTATGGTTTTATATTCAAAATAAATACACGCTCTTCAACCCAAACCACTACTACCACCTTCATGCCACCTTTCCATGGTTTTCATGGTTCAAAATATAGCAAGGACATGATTGGGTTATAAAGAGGTTTAACAAAGCTAATCTTACAGAGTAAAATGTATTTTACAATGTGAACAATTTTGACCACCTTGTTACTGTCATTCTGGATGATTTGCTTTCAGACCATCTTCCCATGAAGTTTGAAATTAAATGTCTCTCCCCTATCCAAGGGTTTCTAAGATGCAATTTTATCTTAACATGGGTCATTTGTACCCCATTTGGACAAAAAAACACATTATTGAATTTGGAATATTTCACCTCACACTATTTGAAGATTCTAGATGGATATAATGGTGTGAAAATGCCATTAATCAAACAATTACATCTCTTTGCATATAGATAAACATGTATTTATTATTGTAATTCTCATGAGGCTTCACATCTATGGCAGTGCAAACTCAAATTTGAAGAGCATTATCAAGCTAGGGGAGCTCAAATTTGACTATGAATGCACTAGTTAAATTTTGGAAATATAGATTATAAAGAGTTTTTCACTCTCCTATTTTCTAGGCAAGTGATTGATAACATCAAAAGTATCAAGGAAGCTAGATCCCACCTTACACACCTTCTTGATATTTTGAAAACTTTTATTTCTCATTACCATAATGTTTTCACTTCTCAACCTTCAATGCCAAAATGAGAACCTGCTTTGCTCCAATACCTCTAATTTGTGCCTTGCAAGCTCATTGAAGAATAATGAGTGTCATGTGATTTGTGCATATCCATTAAGAAGCTTCAGGAGGCCATAATGATAATGGTTGTTGATAAATCCCCTAGTATAGGTAGGTTTCCTTAGAAGTTCTACTTGGAATTTTTTGGATATAGTGGATTTTGACCTACACTAAGTCTAATTAGAAGATGTCTAAACCAATTCCCTCAGTAAAATTTTCAATGCAAGTGATATCAAATTTATTCCCAAAGCCATAGATTCTAAGCTCATAACTAATTGGCGTCCCATTACCCTTCTCATTGTATCTTACAAGATCATTGCTAAGGCCCTTGCTCTTAGGATTAGATATTGTCTACCCCTCATAATTCACCCTGATAAAACTGTTAAGTTGTGGAGCTAAAAGCTTCACTGATGCAAATGTGGAGGTTGTTGAGTGTTAAAATAACCAACATCAGTCATATTCAGTGTACAGAGCAATCAACATTGGTTAGGGGTCGGACGGCATCAGTCAGATAGGAACCGATGTCGGCAACTTGTGTGTGTGTGTGTTTGCATGTGTCTCCAGAACTAGTCTAATTTTAGACAGACAGTTAGTTTGCATGTAAAGACTAATTTTAGTCTTGTAATTGAGAAGTCTAATTATTGTTTGTATGGGAACTATTTAAGAGACCCATGGGGCTGTATTGTAATCAAGGACAAGGAAGAGATCCTAATGAGTGTAAGATCAGTTGATCTACAGGTAGCAAGATCAGGGAGATCTACATGGTAAGTAAGATCAGTTAGATCTGCAGGTGTGCAAGATCAAGGAGATCTACTTGGAGTACTTGGTGGACTGGAAGTAGGCAACAACGGTTGAATTGATGTCACTTACTGGTGGAGGGAACAACTCAGTGTTGAGTTGTGGTTGTAATTGAGAGAGAGAACTCTTGAGGGAGAATTATTGTACGCCCAAGAGGTGTGGGAAGAGTGTGATTTCTTCATTGTATTTCTTTCTAAAAGAGTGTTAATACAAAATTGTATTGTCTCTCATATTCCGTGTTGTTTCTAAATTCTATTTACATATTACTTCTGGGTAAATTCCATGTTTAGTTGCTTATACAAAGGTAATCAAGTGTACTCTTAAGGAGTAGGATCCTAACGATTGGTATGAGAGCCTTTGTGTGTAGATCCTGACAAGTGGTATCAGAGCTTGGTTCGGAGCAGGTTAGTGTTTGTTGATTACAGGTCACTCACAGGAGTTTCTGTTTGAGTGGGAGTAAAGCAATGGCATAAGAAAGTAAGCTAAGAATGGAGAAATTCAATGGTAAGGATTATCAATTATGGAGGATGCAAATAAAAGATTATCTATATCAAAAATATATGTACTTATCATTGGGTGGGGTTGCATGTAAGCCCACAGATATGAAAGATGAACAATGGAATGTTTTTTATCAGAAGGCTTTGGGATCTATAAGGTTGAGCCTGGCATCGTTTGTGATTTCCAACTTATCACAGGCAAAGACAATGGTAGAGTTAATGGAATCTTTGGCAAATTTATATGAAAAACCCTCAGCTTTGAATAAGGTATTTCTTATGAAGCAATTATTTAATTTGCAAATGCAAGAAGGTGGATCGATACATAGTCATCTCAGTGATTTCCATGGATTAGTAAATCAATTAATTTCAGTAAATATCATTTTTTATGATGAAATTAAGGCTCTCTTAATCTTATGCTCTTTACCTAAAAGTTGGAACAGTTTGGTAATGGCAGTAAGTAATACTGTGTCTGCTTCAAAAATCTTGAAAGTTGATGATGTTGTTAGTGTAATCTTGAATGAATAAATTCGCAGGAAAAGCACAAGAGAATCATCAGGTAATGTTTTGAGTGTTGAAAGTAGGGGAAAGCAAAGAGAGAAGATCGAGCAAGGAAAATCAAGGTCAAAGATAGGTAGTGGATCCAAATCTAGATATGGCAGTATAACCTGCTGGAATTGTGAAAAGAAAGGGCATGTAAAGAAAGATTGTTGGTTGAAAGAAGATTAGCATGAAAGAAATGAAGAAGCAAAAGATGCAAGTATTGTTCCACAGGATGCTCTTATATGTTCCTTGGATAAAGTGGAATCTTGGGTTTTAGATTCTGGTGTCTCTTTCCATGCAACCCCAAATAGAGAATTTTTTCATGATTATGTCCATGGAGACTTTGGAAAAATTTATTTAGGGGATGGTAAGCCTTGTCAAATGGTTGGCAAAGGGGAAGTGCAGCTAAAATTGTAGAATGGAAACACATGGGTGTTGAAGGATGTCATGCATGTCCCGGTCCTAAAGCGGAATTTGATTTCTATAAGAAAGTTGGGTGATGAGGGTTGCACAGTAACTCTCACAGTGGAATCTTGGAAAGTTTCCAAGGGTGCACTTATTTTAGCAAGAGGTAAGAAAGTAGGTACACTTTATCTATCTACTTGTATTATTGATTCTCCTTCTATTTTATCTACTTCAGATGTAGATGCAAAGATGTGGCACTGTAGGCTTGGTCACATGAGTGAGAAGGGAATGGATGTTCTTAAGTCAAATGGTAAGCTTTCAGGTTTGAAAAGCATAGATCGAGATTTCTATAAGCAATAGAAGAAAGTGAGGTTTTTTGAAACTAGGTCAACAAAGAAGGGAGCTTCTATTAGAGGATCACAGTATTGCATAAAGAGGAAATCTGATGTTTTTGACAATGACAAGAATAGGAAAGCCTTGGTTGTCAAGGAGAAGATGATGGATAGAGATTAGCTCAAGAGGTTGAATAATTTTGAGCAGGGCAGTGTTGATTTGGACAAGGTTATGATCCAAAATCAGCTTGCAGGTAAAAATCATCACTCACAAGAAAACATAGTTATCAACATCGGTCAGGTGAAAACTAACATCGATCAGGTAGGGACCGACGTCGGTCATGTGCAGACCAAAGTCAGTGATGTCAGGCAAGTAGACATTGACATCGGTTAGGGAACCGACATCAGCGATCAGGTGGAATCGACATCAATCAGGTGTAGATTGAGGTCAGCCAGAGGTGACCGAGATCAGTCATTGTTAAAATAGATTTTGGGCAAATAACAAGAGTCTCAAATGCCCATGAGGAGGACTAAAAGGGTAAGTAATCCTCAAATTCATTATTTCCATTCTTTACACTACTTGTTGCTCACTGATGATCAAGAACTAGGAAGTTTTGAAGAGGCAATGCAGGTAAAATCTAAGAAATAGTGGGAGCATGGCATGAATGAGGAAATTGATTCCTTGGAAGAGAACCAAATAGGAGATTTGGTAGAGTTGCCAGCCGGGATGAAAGCACTGAAAGACGAATGGATTTACAAGTTAAAGAAAGGAGAGAATGGACAGATGAGATAAAAGGCCAGGTTATATGGTCTTGAGCAAGCTACAGGACAATGGTGTTTAAGGTTTGATAGGTGTATGACAAAGCATGGCTTTAGTCAATGTCAATGTGACTATTGTGTTTATTTTACCAGGTTGGATAATATTAGCTACATTATCCTATTACTGTATGTAGTGTATACACTTGTTGCAGGGTCACACATGCAGGAGATTGTTGAGCTAAAGGTAAAATTAGTTCAAAGGTTTGCCATGAAGGATTTGGAAGCAGCAAATAAAATCCTTGGCATGAGTATTTCTAGAGACAGGGAAAGTCACAGGTTGATTTTGTCTCCAAAGGATTATGTGAATACAGTAGTGGAGAGGTTCAATATGTAGGATGCAGAACTGATTAGCACACCTATGGTTGGACAATTCACAGAATAATGTCCTAAATCACATGATGAGGTTGAGTACATGAGTACTAGACCTGATATTACCCAAGCAGTGGGAGTTGTCAGCAAGTTAATGACCAATCTAAGAAAGGAGCACTAAAAAGTAGTTCAGTGGATTTTCAAGTATCTGAGAGGGACCAGCAACAGGTATTTATGCTATGCAGGGTCAAGCACTTCTCTACATGGGTATGTAGATTCGGATATGGCAGGTGACTTGGATGATAGGAGAAGCACCACAGGATATGTATTCACTATTGGTGGTACGGCAGTTAGCTAGATTTTAGAGATGCAGAAGGTTGTTGCAGTCACAGAGGCTAGCAAGGATAAGAACCCTGCAAAAATGTTAACAAAGCCGGGAACAAAGGAGAAGTTGAATCTTCATTCAACTTCTATTGGTCTTCAAGATTAAACTTGAAGAGGGATACAAGCCAGAAAACAAAATTAGAAGATGTACAGGTACAAGTATAGGTGTAGTTGTTTATCTCCAAGTGGGAGATTGTTAAGTTGTGGAGCTAAAAGCTTCACTGATGCAAATGTGGAGGTTGTTGAGTGTTACAATAACCGATGTCAGTCAGGCCAATCGACGTCGATCATATTCAGTGTACAGAGCAACCAACATCGGTTAGGGGTTGGCCGGCATCGGTCAGACAGGAACCGACGTTGACAACCTGTGTGTGTGTGCATTTACATGCGTCTCCAAAATTGGTCTAATTTTAGACGAACAGTTAGTTTGCATGTAAAGACTAATTTTAGTCTTGAGTCTGCGTTTCTAATTATTTTAATTGGGAAGTCTAATTATTATTTGTATGGGATCTATTTAAGAGACCCATGGGGCTGTATTGTAATCAAGGACAAGGAAGAGATCTTTCCGAGTGTAAGATCAGTTGATCTGTAGGTAGCAAGATCATGGAGATATACATGGTAAGTAAGATCAGTTAGATTTGCAGGTGTGCAAGATCAAGGAGATCTACTTAGAGTACTTGGAATACTTGGTGGACTAGAAGTAGGCAACAACAGTTGAGTTGATTGTCACTTACTGGTGGAGGGAACAACTCAGTGTTGATTTGTGGTTGTAATTGAGAGAGAGAACTCTTGAGGGAGAATTACTATATGCCCAAGAGGTGTGGGAAGAGTGTGATTTCTTCATTGTATTTCCTTCTGGAATAGTGTTAATACAAGATTGTATTGTCTCTCATATTCTGTGTTGTTTTTGAATTTTAGTTACATATTACTTCTAGTTAAATTCCATATTTAGTTGCTTATACAAAGGTGATCAAGTGTACTCTTAAGGAGTAAGATCCTAACGATTGGTATCAGAGCCTTTATGTGTAGATCCTGACAAGTGGTATCGGAGTCTGGTTCAGAGCAGGTTAGTGTTTGTTGATTATAGGTCACTACAGGGGTTTCTGTTTGAGTGGGAGTAAAGCAATGGCATAAGAAAGTAAGCTAAGAATGGAGAAATTCAATGGCAAGAATTATCAATTATGAAGGATGCAAATAGAAGATTATTTGTATCAAAAAGATCTATACTTACCATTGGGTGGGGTTGCATGCAAGCCCACAGATATGAAAGATGAAGAATGGAATGTTCTTGATCAGAAGGCTTTGGGATCTATAAGGTTGAGCCTGGCATTGTCTGTGATTTCTAACTTATCACAAGCAAAGACAAAGGTAGAGTTAATGGAATCTTTGGCAAATTTATATGAAAAACCTTCAGCTTCGAATAAGGTATTTTTTATGAAGCAATTATTTAATTTGTAAATGAAGGAAGGTGGATCGGTACATAGTCATCTTATTGATTTTCATAGATTAGTAAATCAGTTAATTTCAGTCAATATAGTTTTTGATGATGAAATTAAGGCTCTTTTAATCTTATGCTCTTTACCTGAAAGTTAGAACAATTTGGTAATGGCAGTAAGTGATACTGTGTCTGCTTCAAAAATCTTGAAATTTGATGATGTTGTTAGTGTAATCTTGAATGAAGAAATTCGCAAGAAAAGCACAGGGGAATCATCAAGTAATGCCTTGAGTGTTGAAAGCAGGGGAAAGCAAAGAAAGAAGGTCGAGCAAGGGAAATCAAGGTCAAAGATAGGCAGTGGATCCAAATCCAAGTATGGCAGTATAACCTGCTAGAATTGTGGAAAGAAAGGGCATGTAAAAAAAGATTGTTGGTTGAAATAAGATCAGCATGAAGGAAATGAAGAAGCAAAAGATGTAGGTATTGTTGCACAAGATGCTTTTATATGTTCCTTAGATAAAGTGGAATCTTAGGTTTTAGATTCTGGTGCCTCTTTCCATGCAACCCTAAATAGAGAATTTTTTCATGATTATGTCCATGGAGACTTTGGAAAAATTTATTTAGGGGATGGTAAGCCTTGTCAAATGGTTGGCAAAGGGGAAGTGCAGCTACACATGGGTGTTGAAGGATGTCATGCATGTCCCGGTCCTAAAGCGGAATTTGATTTCTATAAGAAAGTTAGGTGATGAGGGTTGCACAGTAACTCTCACAGTGGAATCTTGGAAAGTTTCCAAGGGTGCACTTCTTTTAGCAAGAGGTAAGAAAGTAGGTACACTTTATCTATCTACTTATATTATTGATTCTCCTTCTATTTTGTCTACTTCAGATGTAGATGCAAAGATGTGGCACTATAGGCTTGGTCACATGAGTGAGAAGGGAGTGGATGTTCTTAAGTCAAATGGTAAGCTTTCGGGTTTGAAAAGCATAGATCGAGATTTTTGTAAGCAAAAGAAGAAAGTGAGGTTTCTTGAAACTGGGTCAACAAAGAAGGGAGCTTCTATTGGAGGATCACAGTATTGCATAAGGAGGAAATTTGATGTTTTTGACAATGACAAGAATAGGAAAGCCTTGGTTTTTAAGGAGAAGATGATGGAGAGAGATCAGCTCAAGAGGCTGAATAATTCTAAGCAGGGCAGTGTTGATTTGGACAAGGTTATGATCCAAAATGAGCTCATGGGTAAAAATCATCACTCACAGGAAAACATAGTTACCGACATCAATCAGGTGAAAACCAACGTCGATCAGGCAGGAACCAACATCAGTCATGTGCAGATTGAAGTTAGTGATGTAAGGTAGGTAGACACTAATGTCAGTCAGGGAACTGACGTCGGCGATCAGGTGGAATCAACATCGATCGGGTGCAGACCAAGGTCAGCCAAAGGTGATCGAGATCAGTCACTGTTAAAACAGATTTTGGGCAGACAACAGGAGTCTCAAACACCCATGAGGAGGACTGAAAGGGTAAGTAAGCCTCAAATTCATTATTTCTATTCTTTACACTACTTGTTGCTCACTGATAGTCAAGAACCAGGAGTTTTGAAGAGGCAATGCAGGTATAATCTAGGAAACAGTGGGAGCATGGCATGAATGAGAAAATTGATTCCTTGGAAGAGAACCAAATGGGAGATTTGGTAGAGTTGCTAGTCCGGATGAAAGCACTGAAAGATGAATGGATTTACAGGTTAAAGAAAGGAGAGAATGGACAGGTGAGACAGAAGGCTAGGTTATATGGTCTTGAGCAAGCTACAGGACAATGGTGTTTAAGGTTTGACAGGTGTATGACAAGGCATGGCTTTAGTCAATGTCAATGTGACCATTGTATTTATTTTACCAAGTTGGATAATATTAGCTACATTATCTTGTTATTGTATGTAGTGTATATGCTTGTTGCAAGGTCACACATGCAGGAGATTGCTGAGCTAAAGATAAAATAAGTTCAGAGGTTTGCCATGAAGGATTTGGAAGTAGAAAAAAAAATCCTTGGCATGAGTATTTCTAGAGATAGGAAAAGTCACAGGTTGATTTTGTCTCTAAAGGATTATGTGAATAAGGTAGTGGAGAGGTTCAATATGCAGGATGCAGAATCGGTTAGCACACCTATGGTTAGACAGTTCACAGAAAAGTGTCCTAAATCACATGATGAGGTTGTACATGAGTACTAGACCTAATATTACCCAAGCAGTGGGAGTTGTTAGCAAGTTAATGGCCAATCTAGGAAAGGAGCACTAGAAAGCAGTTCAGTGGATTCTCAGGTATCTGAGAGGGACCAACAGTAGGTATTTATGCTATGTAGGGTCAAGCACTTCTCTACATGGGTATGTAGATTCGGATATGGCAGGTGACTTGGATGACAGGAGAAGCACCACAGGATATGTATTCACTATTGGTGGTACGACAGTTAGCTAGATTTTAGAGATGCAGAAGGTTGTTGCAGTCACAGAGGCTAGCAAGGATAAGAACCCTGCGGAAATGTTAACAAAGCCGAGAACAAAGGAGAAGTTGAATCTTCATTCAACTTCTATTGGTCTTCAAGATTAAACTTGAAGAGGGATACAAGCCAGGAAACAAAATTAGAAGATGTACAAGTACAGGTATAGGTGTAGTTGTTTATCTCCAAGTGGGAGATTGTTAAGTTATGGAGCTAAAAGCTTCACTGATGCAAATGTGGAGGTTATTGAGTGTTACAGTAACCGATGTCAGTCAAGCCAATCGACGTCAGTCATATTTAGTGTACAAAGCAACTGGCATCGATTAGGGGTCGGTTGGCATCGGTCAGATAGGAACCGACGTCGATAACCTCTGTGTGTGTGTGTTTGCATGCGTCTCCAGAACTGGTCTAATTTTAGACGAACAGTTAGTTTGCATGTAAAGACTAATTTTAGTCTTGAGTCTGCGTTTCTAATTATTGTAATTGGGAAGTCTAATTATTGTTTGTATGGGATCTATTTAAGAGACCCATGGGGCTGTATTGTAATCAAGGACAAGGAAGAGATCTTTCCAAGTGTAAGATCAGTTGATCTGTAGGTAGCAAGATCACGGAGATATACATGGTAAGTAAGATCAGTTAGATTTACAGGTGTGCAAGATCAAGGAGATCTACTTAGAGTACTTGGAGTACTTGGTGGACTAGAAGTAGGCAACAATGGTTGAGTTGATTGTCACTTATTGGTGGAGGGAACAACTTAGTGTTGATTTGTGGTTGTAATTGAGAGAGAGAACTCTTGAGGGAGAATTACTGTATGCCCAAGAGGTGTGGGAAGAGTGTGATTTCTTCATTGTATTTCCTTCTGGAAGAGTGTTAATACAAGATTGTATTGTCTCTCATATTCTGTGTTGTTTTTGAATTCTAGTTACATATTACTTCTGGTTAAATTCTGTGTTTAGTTGCTTATACAAAGGTAATCAAGTGTACTCTTAAGGAGTAGGATCTTAACAAAAACTAGTGTTATTTGTAACAAATATATCCTTGATAACATCATTTGTTTAGTAAAATTGAATTTGAAAAGGTCTATAATAGAATTGAGTGGCCTTTCATTTGGCCATGCTTTAAGCACTCAGCTTTGGTTCTAAATTTATCAACAAGATTAAAATAATATTCCAAGATGTAGGTGCTTATATCACCATTAATGGCATCCAATTTGAGAAGTTTGGCCACTTTCATTCTATTTGTCAAGGGCGCCCTCTAGCCCCTTTCCTATATGTGTTGGTTGCTAAGGGCCTCAATTATCTTCTAGCTAACTACACTTCTAGAGGGTTGATTAAAGGCATCTCTCTTACTCATTCTCATAAGAAAATGGTTAATAGACACTTTCCTAATGATTCCTTCCTCATTTTAGCAGAGGAGGAGATTTATGTTTCTAATGCAATGGAATGTCTAGATATCTTTTGTTTAGCTTCTAGGTCATCCATCTAATGAAGGAAGACCCAATGATATAGGCAATATATCTCCCGCATACGTAACATGATTCTCTACTATAGGTGGAAATGAATTCAATTGGGTGAACAATTAAATTTTTTCAGCATCCCATTTACTTTTCAATCCACTCCTTCAAATATCTGAGGGTATGTGGTTCAAAAGGTTGAGAAAAAAGTTTTTCAAATTTGGTCTAAAGTGTTGGTTGCTACTCATGTCTATTATTATTCCTGTTGGGATCTTAATAAAGTTTCCTATGTGAAATTTGAAATAATCTTGAGGGATTTCTTGTGGGCCAACTCCAAAGGCATGAAAAGATTTCATTAGGTTTTTTGGGATATCTTTCTCTCCTAGACATCAAAATCCAAGGCCACACCTTGTGTGCCAAGTGGATCATTTCATGCCTTAGAAGGGGATGAAGAATGGAAAGTTATGCTTATAAATTACATCATACAAGGTAATATGTGGGAAAGGGAACTTGGAAATGTTTAAATCTTTAAAATATTCTTATCACTCAAGTCATTGTTATCATTGTTGGCATGTTTGTTTCTAAGAATATTTAGAAGGCTTGGAAACTTCTTGAAATACACTTGGATGGAAATGGTTTTAGGTTTGGGATCTCTCTCAATTCCCACTTGTTGTGGTGGTCTCTCATCCTTACATTTTTTGAAGTGTCATACACTCTTGTGACCTATATTAAGAGCCTTTGGATATTCATAAAGGGCATCAAGGTCATTTCTAACCTATTTTATAAGCAAACCAAGGACTGGGTTCCATGACAAATTCTTAGGGTTCAGTAAAATTTGCATGCTAGTGACCAAGAGTATATCTTACAAATTTAGAATTTTATAGTTTAATTACATCTCCATAAAATTGGAGTTTTATCTTCCTCAATATGGTGAATTGATTGGCAATGGTCTATTTAGATACCATTCCTCTAGTACTGACTGTAGTTAGGTTATCAACTCTTTTCCCCTTAGCACCTTTAAGTTGATGCTCTCAATGCCACGTGGAAAGTCACCTCCACAATGTAAGTTTCAACATGTGTGGGATACCAATACTTATCCCAAGCAAACACACTTTCTCTGGTGTATTCTTCACCATGGGCTTCCAATTGGCCCCTAATTTGCTCACATGGCCATGGCTCATCCTCTTTGCTCAGTTTGCAACCACCCAAAATCCTAAAAACATATTTTTTAGTTATATAAGCATACCCAGTCAGCTTGGATTTAGATTTGTAACCTTTTTAAACCCTTATGTCCATAAATGTTTACCTAGAATATGGTGCTTTTAGGGGACTCAGTCATGGTTTGTGAAAAAATTATGCAAAAATGGTATATTTTTCAAGACCAAATTCTCTTTCAATATTGGAAAAATAAGAATGGTGTTATATTTCTCATGATTATCTTAAAGATTACTTCCCTACTTCTAATAGGGTTAATATTGCATCTAAAATTGTCCTTGAAATTCAAGTTCAAGTAGAGAAATTACCCTTGGAGGTGGAACATCTCTAGACTTTACTAGATCATTGGGGTAATGCCTTTTGTGCACTTAGTTAGGTTACTCTTGACTCTCTTCATTGTCGATCACCCCCATAAGATTGTGGTTTTAGATAGTGTGGGATAACCCATTTATAGATCAGACACCGTAATCAATGCCCTTGACAATGTTTTCCACCACCCCTGAGAGTCCTCCTACTGCTAGTGGGTTTGGATGATCAGTTTTTCCATAAATAAAATTCCTTGAGTTAGCACTTGTCATTTCTCCCTCTAAAGTTGTTGATAATAAAGACAAAGAAAAAGACATTGATGGTTTGGATCCCATACCTAATACGAAAAACCCACCTACTAGAAGTGACTGGGGGAGTTGGAGAAATAAACCAAATGACCTACCACCTCCTCTACCACTACTTATTGTTGCAACTATTGTCAGATCACTCTAAAATATCTAAACGTCTAATATTGCATGAAAACTCTAAGAGTAGATGAGAGAAATGCAAATCAAAGTGAGTTTTATATTAGTCTATTAACTAAAAGGTACAAAGAAAGTACATTATATAATGAGAGATTAGGTCATCAAAAAGGTAATAACTCGACTCACTATTAGAAAACACATTAAGTGTATTTTTATTGATGACCTTAATAACCATAAGTAAGTTGATTAAAAACCATGTAGCTAAAATTGCAAATATAAAAAATCTTACACTAACACGCCTTTGAAGCGTAACTTAGATGGGCAAAAAAATTGGATCCTAAAAACAAGGCCTAATTAAGTACCCAAGCACAATGCAACTCCCATAAGGCATAAAAACAAGAAAACCTGTAGGAAAAAAATCCTCTCTAAAAAGAGAGCAAAGAAGAGACGAGGGATAAAAATACCCACTAGATTCTACAACTCCATGTAGCCATCATGTATCATGTAATGAATATCTCGAGATTGACTGTGGATCACCCTAGAATAATTGATGTGTCCACCGAGTGCCTAATGGATCTTCAACCAAGGTGTGATCCCTATATAAGGAATTGTTCTCCTCATGCAAGGTAAGAATGCCAACTACTTTATGCAATGATGGTGAAATGGGAGTAGAGGCTAAGAATGACTATATAATGCTTTTAAATTATGGAATAGACTACTTGATATCTAAGATGATCTTGAATCACTATACATATCCCTTGTAATGTTTGAAGTGGACTAGATGTAGGTTGATCAAGAAATAACTCCTCAATATTTATAAGGTGACAAGGAGATGGTGTATGTGTGTCTTCATCACTACTATAGTCATCTTTAATAGAATAAGACTCATCAATATCAAAGGTGTGCTCAAACTCAAAAATATCATCAAGTTTAGGTGAGTTCAAAGAAAAAGAATATGAAGGAGAGTCAAGATTAAAGTGTGAGAAGTTATATAGTCAACTTTAATTATCAACTATTCCCACTACCAATATAATATCACTGTGCAACTCTCTAACATACATTGAATTTAGACTGAACTCAACTCACATGCTCGAACCAAGGTGAGTGATCTGGTAAATTGATGAGAGATTAGTTGAAAGTGAGGCAACACTTAGAATATCATTGAATGTTCTACCACTCACTTCAATAGGCCCTCTCCTAATAACTTTTTTAGAAATGTCATCACCCATTTGTATAGAAGATGTGTCACATGGTTCTAAGGAACTGAACTCTATCTATGAAGAGGCCATGTGATAAGAAGTACTAGAGTCAATGACCCATGGAGGAGTTGAAGGTACAATTATAACTAGGGCCTTGCCCTTTACTTCCCATTATCATTTTCTTTTGTCTTTTCTTTACCATTATCATTTTCCTTAAAGGATTCATGGGTTGATGAACTCTGATTGGAAGAATCATGGACACTGATATTGTGTTTCTCGAGCATCTTAGTCAGTTAGTCAATCTACTTATTCAAAGTAAAACCCACATTTGATCCTATCTTTTTTTAGGCTTAACATTGGAAGAAGAGGTCTCATTATTTGATTTGTAGGTGGGAGAATTTACATCCTTCTCTTGATCTTTTTTGTTATGTTTCTTCTCTTTTTTGTTTGAAGCCATTTTTTCTTAGCAAAAAGTGCATGAGATTGTGAGGACTTCATTGTGCCCATCTATATCAGTTTATCTTGCTCCTGAATCAAGTCAGCAACAAAGGTATCTAAATAATGCATTTTTTATATGGCTCCAAGAGCACTTTTTATGGCATGGAAAGTGGACACAAACACATAATAGTCTAGACCTAGTTTGGAGAGTATAGGCAAAACAAGTTAATCACCATTATTATCTATTTTACATTTTTTTAACTACAACCTTAGAGAACTAAACTTGGTGAATAAATCATGTAGAGTTTCAAAGTCACTTGGACTTAACTTGATGAGTCCAAAATGATGAACTCATTCTCCAATTTATGACCTCTCATCACATCATGCTTCTTAAAGAGCTTTTATAGTGTTTTCCATACTTTATTAGGTGTTGTATCAAATTATGTGTAAAAAAGTAGATCATGAGAGATAGAAAGACACAATAGTCCACAGACTTTATCACAACGGTTAAACCATTTAACTTTATTTATTTCTATCCTAGGTTTAATCTTTTTACCTATTGTAATTCGATGAAAACTCTTTGCTTGAAAAATTATTTTCATTATAGATTTATATTCATGATAATTAAATGGTGAGTGGACTTAATGAACTTGAATCCATAGTGCAAAAAAGAGGTTGGTGTAGAAAGTCAAAGATAAATGCAGAAAATAAAATTGCACAGCACCACACAATACCCCTTTAGAACTGTCAGAGTGACCTCCTTTAAATCCGCAAATACAAGCACATTCATATAGATGTCAGACACAGTCGAGAATGCACCTTGAGTAATCAGTGCATAAGTACAAAGAACTGGGAAGACATCAGACTCAGTGGATAGTGTGTTTATGAGAGTATAATTGTTGATTTGAAGTGAGTTGTAATGGATCCAAGATAAACACTAATGCGTAGACTATGAAAAAATGAGTACTTTTGAAGAAGATGACACTAAAAAAAGAGTTACCAATGAAAAGTTATAGCCATTCTAAGATTTGAGCTCGCATAAAATATCTCCACTCAACATAAATTTGAAAATGTTTGGAGACACCCAATGTAAATTTGAAAATGTCTGAATTAAAAGGGTAATTGGTTGGGTGCTAAGGTTAAGTCCCCACTATTAGGAATCAAGATTTAAGCCCCTACCATGTAACCATACCATATGACTGAGGGGCTAAGACCTCTTGTGAGTGCTCACCAAAAAAACTCTGAAACCCTAAAAAGATCAAAAAATCGCTATCACGAATATATGTCGTGTTTACAATTAATTTTAAGTTTTTGATGCCTTCTGAATCCGATGATGCTATCTATTTTGTGATTGGAGACTTCAACTATATAGTTTGCATGGATTTTTATGAAATCCCACCAAACCTATGAAACTGCCGAAAATCAAAAAAACCAATAAGAATGCCGCAAGAAAGATCTCACTGAGGATATCAGAAATGATAAAATAACCGTCAGATCAAAACTTGGATGCCATGTCGGAGCACTTCAAGATCTTTCAACGTCCAAGATTGTACAAAAACTTTAAGAACATGTGACAGTAATGCAAAGCAAAGCGAGTTTCATATTAATCCATTAGACCAAAAAATACAAAAGCTTTTAAATATATTTTTTCCAAAAGTACATTATATAGTGAGAGATTAAGTCATCAAAAAAGTAACAACTCAATTCACTATTAAAAAACACATTAAATGTATTTTTTCCCAATAACTTTAATAATCATAAGTAAACAGAGTATAAAACTAACTTGTGATATCCCTATCGACCTTAAGCAATGTGACTTCCATAAAATGTGGGTCAATGGAATCACTTTTATACTAATAATTTTATAACATAATATTTTCCGAATCATGAATATAATCTTGGGAAAAAACCCAGGGGAAAGAAAAAATCGACAGGGGATGACTATAAAACCACTTAAAGTTGTCCCCTGGGCCACATTTAGGACACACGAGGACGACTTGCCTTCAATAAAACTCCGAATATTCCTTTCCCCTCCTCAATAAAGTTTTTTTATTATTTGAGATAATATATAGATGACTTTTAAACCAGAAAAGGAAATTTCCAATGAAAGAATTAATTTATCACACGCGAGGGGGAATATTCGCAGAAAAAAAAGGGAATGGAAGGAGGAGAAATATGAAACGTGAGGTTTTAAAAAATGAGGCGGAGAGAAGGTGGCAGGTTCGAATTCGAAAACGAGCACTAGCAGTTATACAAATTCAATTATCCAACGTCATTCAATCATCACTAACGACTTCCATACTCATCGGCTGTGGATAGAATAATAATACAGTCATCGCTCCACCTTCCGAGCAAACAGGATAAATTTTTGTTAATGGCTGCCACCGAGATATTCATGATAGTCGGACTGAGAAATCCTTCCTGTCACCAGTTTTTCGTCTGGATGATGTGTAAAGGAAGGAAGATTTCGTTGCCGTTCTCTTCAATGGGTGGGAACGGCGAGTATTTGGCGTTGAAATCTTCCAAACCCTACTCAAAACCAAAAGTTTGCTTTTCCAGAGCGGTTGTCAGCTAAAATAATAAATTAAAAGACAGTTGATCTTTATACGGATTTAATTCTTCCGATTTTCCACAGATGAAATTATGAATCCGACATGATTCCCATTTTCAATTTTTTCCAACAAAAGGTGAAGTGATTGTTTTCATCATCGTAACTGGATAAGAGTGACCACATGATTCCATTAAACCCTGATGCAAAAGAAATATGAAAGCTTAAAAAGGAAATAAAAAATCTTAAAATCTTAAGGGAAGGCTTAGGGTCTGTCGTGCTCAAAAGAAAGATTCGGGTCGTCATAATGTTTTAACTTATTTTCGATTTAGTGAATATAAATAAGTTAAAATTGTTAAAATTCAAATTGTATAAGATAGGAAATTCCACATACAAATATGAATGTAAAAGAGAGATTGATAACACGTACTAGTTATAAAAATGATTAAGTTGTGAGAAGAGGAGATACTTATCTGATATTATGTTTTACACTGCTCATTTCTTGTGCTATAGTCCTTAAGATGACTTTGTGTAAGCTTTGTAACTACTCAACTCAAGAAACATATTGTGAAAACTGCTAGGAAGGACCAAAACCCTGTAGAAATCATTATTGTCCATTGTTTGTCGGTGTTATCTCTATTGATGTTATGTTTCGATCATAGATCACTATCCCTACCTTTTGCATTGATTTATGGATGTTTGATTGTTCTCAGTGATGTGCACAGATTCTAATTTTGTCTCTCCTTGCATAGAGAATCCTAGATACCTGTGGCAATGAGATATACCCACTATCAATTGAAACTGTCTAAATTGATTGTATCAGTCTATTTTGCCACACATCGCTACGGTTGCCTTTATACATGATTTCTAAGTGTTTATTTTTCCTCGATCTTATGTGCAAATCTTGATTTTATCTATCCTTGCCTTGAAACCCTAGCTTCTCTTTTGACACCAACTAAACTTTAAAAAATGGATTAGAAAGATGGGTTGGGCATCCCTAACCAATCCCCATTGAGTATTGAGCATTGCTTACATTCCAATACTTCGAAGAAAGCTCAAACTAACCGTAGTTCTCCCACCTATATGTGTGTGTGCCCAAATGTGATCCAATAGAATGCAATGCAATGCTTTTGCTTATGATTCTTGACAACATGCAACTTTGACCTTATGTTTTGTATTCATACTTGGCTTTAGGGGTGTTCGTTTAAGAGTTTTTTTAGATTTGGATTTTTTTTAATAATGTGTGACGGGTGTGCAAATAGATCTCTCAAAGTGTAAGTGGTTTTTAATCTATTTGCCAAGTGATTCTACCCATTAGAATAGATTTGTTTTTATAGATGACACTTTACATTTCCCGTAAAACTAACATAGGAAACATGTTTAAGCTAAACCAAGGGAGATGTTTAAATTTGAAAAATATCCATTATATGTCCTATGCCACTGTCAGTGAAGGAGGACGCCTATTGTAACTGCCAATGTTTGAATGTTGTTAACACTATCCAAAAAATAAATCAATGATCTAAAATATGGAAACGATATGTTTAAGATAATATAGCATTATGACATAGATTAGGGAGATCCATGAAAGATAGAAAATTGGGTTAGCTAAGATAATATATAGGTACAAAGATATGGGAAAGTGTGAACAAGAGTCAAATGTGTGAACACAAGTCATGTACATTAAATATATGTCAAAATTGATGATGTGAAGTGTCTAATACCAAATCTATGTGTCTACACTATACTTGTGAGCCGTATAGTATCAATATATTTTTATATCTAAAATGTGATTAAAGTTTTTTATTTTCCTTTGTTTAAACTCAACATGTCTAAACTCTCTTGATAAGTCCCAATGTTGATTTATGTAGACTACATTGATGGTTTTGTATCATGGGTCCTATAATTTTGTTGTGTTAGAGGATGGCGTTCTCAACATATAGTTTGGGTTTAACTACCAATGTTTCCTAATTCATTTTGGGTATTTCTAGATGAAATAAGTAGGCTCCTATGTCCTCTTATTTTCCATGAGATTGGTAGATTTTATTCAATTTGACCTAATAAATGGGTATGTATCGAGTTCCACCTCATCAAAGACTTAAAAGAGTCTATTGATACTCAAGTGGGTACCCATCATTTTTTTCAAAAAATGTTCTACATAATTAAGTTACCTAATACTTTATTTTGTTATTGATCTCTTGACCAAAAGATTCAAGATTGTCTACAGATGACCCACCTTGATCCCATTTAATCAACCTCCAATTCACCAATGACAGTCAATAAATATGAGGGTTGGAGAGTCTTTGGTGGTTTAAAAAGAACTTTGGTGCCAAAAAACCCTAAGTCAGGAGTGGAAAAGGTTAACCCTAAACTACCATACTAAGTTTGCAAAAAATTTAAATATCGTATATTTTTTTCCATTCATATCTCTTCAAGCCAAACTCCACAAATATTGTTAGTTCAATGAAAATTTATAAGTGCTAGAACATTTTATGTGATTATTTGAACTATTAGAAGGTCTCATAGCCTACCTCATGGTGGCAACAACTTTATTATAGGGGACAACGAGGGGGAACATGACTCAATTTTTCTTGGTCATTTCCTACCCCCAAACTAATAGGGTCTTATTGGTAATTAGGTTTTTCATTTGGCAAAATTAGAGGATGTTAGAGGATATTTATTCATAGAGGACTCCTCCATGTCAATATTATCTCCTCGAATATGCATGGCATCATATAGACTTCAATAAATTTCTCTGTTCATGTTGTTTTCCAATGACTAGGATCTTTCAACATTACTTGTAGATGCAAAAATCTAAAGTTTTTGGTTTTATTTTCCAAATGCCTTAAAGTGTATTTGCCTTGATGTGTCATAGTACACCATTTCTCATGAGGAGCAGTGTAACAAAATTACCATACTTATTTCTCTAAATAATTCTTCCTCCAAATAATTCTTCCTCCATGATTTCTTGATAGCAAGACCTAATGCATCGCTTCAAATCATGGATCACATTTGATATTGACAATCAGGATTTAGACCTTATGAATATTTAGGGACCTAATGATGGTCTAAAGCTTGGGTAGGGTTATGTTGATGGATTGCAGATAACCTTCCCCTTTAAAAGTAGCTTATCTACATTGAATGTAATATGGTTGAGGCATGTAAGGATAAATAAGGATACATGCCCATGCAATAGTGTGTTTGTGATTATGAAGCCTAATTATTTTAAAACATCATTGGGGGTTTTTTAGACCCTAACTATAGGACAAGATTTGACAATATGCATATGTGGTTCACATGGTTTTATTTTTTTGTTATGGTTGACCATGTTATCAAATGGTTATATTGTATCATGCTTGTAAAACAACACCAGTTTAACTTTCAATTCAATGACTATAGTGCCTTTAAGGTCCACCAAAAGTATGGCATTTTTTACCATTATATTACCACATTCTAGTATTCTAGGGTGATGGGTATCAAAAAGTTCCTTGTACCTAATTTTTCATGAAGATATCTTTTCTTGAACATAATGGTTCCATTTAACTCACTGACAAAGTTTTTAATTTGGCACCATGGCCTCCATATGTGTCCATTTGGATCCTTTGGTGGAATGAGGCCATTAAAAGTACCAAGCTTACTTTCTCAAAAAGTATAGAAAGAATGTGGATAAAGTATGGAAGCAAGTTGATAATGCTCTCATAATTAAATTATCAAGAATTTATTCTTAGGTTGAGAGTGTAGGCACCCCATTTTGGTCACAATCGTATTCTAACTGGACTTCAGATTGATTTCTCCCAAACAATGTGAATTAAGCCTAAGAATAATTGAATATCCCAATTTCATCTGTACATCAGAATTAGTGCCCAAAATCATATTAAGGCATCTTTATTTGGGGTATTATCATATACACAACAATGACCTCCCACGGATTCATCTCCAGTCAAATTGTAGTTGAAAAAATTAACAAATTAGCCTTTGGGCCCATTAAGTGGGGCACTTAACCAATTCCTACAATGCCAAAACCCTAAGCAGAATGAATTAATTAAGTAAATCCAATTAATTGTTTAAGTGAAAATTCCATGTGCAATTAGTGAATACCAATTTTGTAAAAAATAAATTTTAATAAATAATGAGGTCATGATGATGTCATCATCCTCAAAATCAAGGAATTGAAAATATCTCCATTAAAGCCTTAAATTTAAAAATGGAGAGCCATACTTAATATGTGCGATCTCTATCCCAAATATAAATTGATTGTCCACTCCTTAACCTAACCATGGTTAAATCTAACCTAACTACACTTGAGTTAGGGTTAGTTGGAGAACCTATAAATATAATTGCCAAGGTCATTGTCTAACAAGCTTCTTTGTATTGTGTTATATTGTTAAATTGATTATAGAAAGCTTTATTTTACCAAGCCAAGCCACAAGTGGATAAGGAGAGGTGTTGACAACAAGGTAAATATATTGACAAAGGACTCCATTGCACACAAAATTTGAGCACAAACACACTTATATGGTAATGAACAAGTTCCATTTGACAAGGAAGGTAAAGGTAGTTGTTTTCTTCACCTTCTAGTTGTAGTTAAGCTTAGTTACGTTATTGCTCACCCAATTACTTAGGCAAGTAGATGTTTCTTTCATTGAGTTGTTTGATATTGGTGTTTTACAATTCCACTAACAAGAGAAAGCTAATAATATCCTTTGTAATCCTATACTACATAATGGTACATACGGTGGGACCACGCACCCCACATGCACTAAGGAAGTGATATTGGACCTTTAAGATCCAAGAAAAGTTCACTTACAACTTTAGTTTTTAGATTTTTTCTATTAAAAGTCTTTTTTTTGTTTGAATGCATTTTGATAACTTCGTCACTGCCAATCAGTGACTTCACCATTTTTCCTATGTCTTGTTTTCAACTGTGTTCTTCAAGAAATGATGACTTCACTACTAGGTTTCAATGACATCGACAGAAACAATGACATTGCCCCCTGTGTTTTAGTGACTTCAACCTATGTCATACCTTTCTAAAAACTGTAAATTTGATAGAAACAATGACTTTGCCCCCTATGATTTAGCAACTTCAACCTACAACATACCTTTCTATAAACAATGAATTCATCCAATATAAATGACTTCATTCCCCGAGAATGATGACTTTATCAAGTAACTATCATATGTGTTTGCATGATTTACTATGGAAAATGATGACTTTGGTTAATCTAATTAGTTACTTCGTACCTACTAAATGGTGAATTCACCTAAACTATGTTTTATCTATGTTAGTTTTGTAGGAAAATGATGACTTTGCTCTATTTTGTAAATGACGACTTTGCCCAATGTCAAAAAAATGAGAGCTTGAAAAGTGAAAGTTGTTTTTAGACTAACTATTTTAAACAAACACAAGTGAATACCCTAACATTTCCTGTAGCAAACTAGGTCAAAGGGAAGATATTTTAATCATTTAAAAAGTCAATCACACTTGTATTTTTGGTGCTTAAAATTCACTTGCAAAAATAACTTTACTTTGTGTTTTTCAAAGTTACAAGTTCAAACACACAAAGGGCCAAACTTCATTTCACATTTCCTTAAGTGTTAAAAAGGAACAAAAACATTAGATTAGTGATCCTAAGAGCTTTTTGTTTTCTTCTTTGGTAAAAATACTTAGTTTTTTTCTTAAATTAGTTTCCTTTTTAGTAAAACTTTGCATGTGTGCTCTCCTCCCGTCCCATTTAGGCAACTTGGGTGATCAAAAGCACATCATTTTTATTTATTTGGTTGAGCATAGAAGTGAAGAAAAGTTGTGTATGCTCTCCCCAAGATCCAAGTGACTTGGGTGACTCATAAACAACCCTAAAGTTCTTCTATTTTTATTTTTATTTGTTAGTATTGGCTTGTGAGTGGGATTTCATAGCCTCCTCATGAGTTCTCTAGGAGGACTTTGACCTGGGGTTTCATCTCCCAGCATTGTTCCACCTTCATTCCATGATGGGGTATACAAATTGAGCATACTGTGGGATGGGATAGTGTTGATCGATTACCCTGATTAGTCCAATAGGTCCTCAGAGCATGCACGTAATAGACATCAAAATTCACTAATAAGTACATGGATGAATTCATTATTCAAAGAACTAGACCATTTCATAACAAGCTAGGCAGTAACCATCCAAATGACATGATTACTCTTTTGTGTTAGCCAAATGTGTGAAACATCTATAATGCATTGAAAATTTTAGATTTAGATCAACCCCACTTTTCATGGAATATATAGACAAATGCCAAGTTGTTTTGACATGTTAAGTTCGTTCCACATACCAATGCTTGAGACACAGAGGGGGTCTAAAAAACTCTACCTACATGTGCTCTTACTTTTTTGGATTTACAATTAACTATTTTTTAGCATTGATATATCGGTGGAAACTTTGGCAGAGACTATGCAACCTTGTCAATTTTTAGGGTAAGATGTACACTTAAGTGTTTTTATTATTATTTTGCTTGCATTTGTTTTAGGGTCTAAATTGTTTTTTATGTCAAAACACATCCAAAACTTCAAAATAAAGCACATGTTACACACACTACTTTGGGTCAAGAAGTGTTACATTGTTATAATCACTCCAAACATTTGCCTTATATATTTTCAAAACCACTTTTGTACACTTGTTCAAAGAGATGTTATGTAACCTAATTTGTTCCAAGACATTTACCTTTGTTCAAAACTGAGTCCTGAACCATTTGTGTGCCTTTGTTCTAAGAAAGTGTCATTATGATACCCATTTGAGTCTAGGTCATTATTCATTTGAAAATTTGAGTCTTTTATACCAGGTTCACAATTCATCTTGCAAAGTTCAGATCTAAAACTAATTGGTCTATGCCAAAGTTTTATCTAATTTAGGCTCAGGTGTTCACCTTTTACATTTGAATTGTGCAACTTGGATCAATTTCTCACTTGATTGAAAGCCCTTTACCAGGGAAAATTTTATTGGCCCATATAGAAATTAACTTGGGTTTTTTTGTCGAATCTCTAAGTATGTGTTTTGAAAATCTGGGAAAATTTAACATATGGTGTTTAGGTGAGAAGGCAAATGGATAGGCAAATCACAACAGGGTGTATAAGCTAGATGGTCATGCGACTATACAAAAAACCAATAGACACTTCATCCCTTTTTTGCTATTGAAAGTTACCTTGATGAGTATATGGGTGGAATTTTGTTTGCATACAATCGTGAATAAACTCATATTGACTTATGACGGAGTGGCGAACTATATTTATATGTATGAAATGTAAACTAACTTACACCCAAAAAATTTAGGCAAATCCATGTTATTTACCACCCCCTAAAATAGCCAAATGCCAATTTCTAAAACTGAAATATTCATGAATTAATCAATGATAATCACTAAAATTTACCCTAACCTTTGCCTAGACCTGGGAGTGGTTTTACTTTTGTGTGATTGAACCAATTTATCACTAACGACTTCCATACTCATCGGCTGTGGATAGAATAATAATACAGTCATCGCTCCACCTTCCGAGCAAACAGGATAAATTTTTGTTAATGACTGCCACCGAGATATTCATAATAGTCGGACTGAGAAATCCTTCCTGTCACCAGTTTTTCTTCTGGATGATGTGTAAAGGAAGGAAGATTTCGTTGCCGTTCTCTTCAATGGGTGGGAACGGCGAGTATTTGGCGTTGAAATCTTCCAAACCCTAATCAAAACCAAAAATTTACTTTTCCAGAGCGATTGTCAGCTAAAATAATAAATTAAAAGACAGTTGATCTTTATACGGATTTAATTCTTCCGATTTTCCACAGATGAAATTATGTATGCGACATGATTCCCATTTTCAATTTTTTCCACCAAAAGGTGAAGTGATTGTTTTCATCATCGAAATTGGATAAGAGTGACCACATCATTCCATTAAAACCTGATGCAAAAGAAATATGAAACCTTAAAAAGGAAATAAGAAAATCTTAAGGGAAGGCTTAGGGTTTGTGGTGCTCAAAAGAAAGATTGGGGTCGTCATAATGTTTTAACTTATTTTCGATTTAGTGAATATAAATAAGTTAAAATTGTTAAAATTCAAATTGTATAAGATAGGAAATTCCACATACAAATATAAATGTAAAAGAGAGATTGATTACACGTACTAGTTATAAAAATGATTAAGTAGTGAGAAGAGGAGATACTTAACTGATATTATGTTTTATATTGCTCACTTCTTGTGATATAGTCCTTAAGATGACTTTGTGTAAGCTCTATAACTACTCAACTCAAGAAACATATTGTGAAAACTGCTAGTAAGGACCAAAACCCTGTAGAAATCACTATTGTCCATTGTTTGTTGGTGTTATCTCTATTGATTTTATGTTTCGATCACAGATCACTATCCCTACCTTTTGCATTGATTTATGCATGTTTGATTGTTCTCAATCATGTGCACAGAGTCTAATTTTGTCTCGCCTTGTATAGAGAATCCTAGATCCCTGTGGCAATCGGATATGCCAACTGTCGATCGAAACTGGCTAAATTGATTGTACCAGTCTATTTTGCCACACATCACTACGGTTGCTTTTATACATGATTTCTAAGTGTTTATTTGTCCTCGATCTTATGTGCAAATCTTGATTTTATCTCTCCTTGCCTTGAAACCCTAGCTTCTCTTTTAACACCAACGGAACTTTAAAATATGGATTAGAAAGATAGGTTGCACATCCCTAACCAATCCCAAATTGAGTATTGAGCATTGCTTACATTCCAATACTTCGAAGAAAGCTCAAATTACCCGTAGTTCTCCAACCTATATGTGTGTGTGCCCAAATGTGATCCAATAGAATGCAATGCTTTTGATTTTGATTCTTGACAACATGCAACTTTGAACTTATCTTTTGTATTCATACTTGGCTTTAGGGGTGTTCGTTTAAGAGTTTTTTTAGATTTGGATTTTTTTGAATAATGTGTTGGGTGTGCAAATAGATCTCTCAAGGTGTAAGTGGTTTTTAATTTGTTTGCCAAGTGATTCTAACCATTAGAATGGATTTGTTTTTATAGATGACACTTCGCATTTCCCCTAAAACTAACATAGAAAACACGTTTAGGCTGAACCAAGGGAGATGTTTAAATTTGAAAAATATCCATTAGATGTCCTATGCCACTATCAGTGAAGGAGGACGCCTATTGTAACTGCCAATGTTTGAATGTTGTTAACACTATCCAAAAAATAAATCAATGATCTAAAATATGGAAACAATATGTTTAAGATAATATAGCATTATGACATAGATTAGGGAGATCCATGAAAGATAGAAAAGTGGGTTGGCTAAGATAATATATAGGTACAAGGATATGGGAAAGTGTGAACAAGAGTCAAATGTGTGAACACAAGTCATGTACATTAAATATATGTCAAAATTGATGATGTGAAGTGTCTAATACCAAATCTATGTGTCTACACTATACTTGTGAGCCGTATAGTATCAATATATTTTTATATCTAAAATGTGATTAAAGTTTTTTATTTTCCTTTGTTTAACCTCAGCATGTCTAAACTCTCTTGATAAGTTCCAATGTTGATTTATGTAGACTACATTGATGGTTTTGTATTGTGGGTCCTATAATTTTTTTGTGTTAGAGGATGGCATTCTCAACATATAGTTTGGGTTGAACTACCAATGTTTCCTAATTCATTTTGGGTATGTCTAGATGAAATAAGTACGTTCCTATTTCATCTTATTTTCCATAAGATTGGTAGATTTTAGTCAGTTTGACCTAATAAATGGGTATGTATCGAGTTCAACCTCATCAAAGACTTAAAAGAGTCTATTGACACTCAAGTGGGTACCCATCATTTTTCTCAAAAAATGTTCTACATAATTAAGTTACCTAAGACTTTATTTTTTTGTTGATCTCTTGACCAAAAGATTCAAGATTGTCTACAGATGACCCACCTTGATCCCATTTAATCGACCTCCAATTCACCAATGACGGTCGATAAATATGAGGGTTGGAGAGTCTTTGGTGGTTAAAAAATAACTTTGGTGCCAAAAAACCCTAAGTCAGGAGTGGAAAATGTTAACCCTAAACTACCAAACTAAGTTTGCAAAAAATTTGAATATGGTATCTTTTTTTCCATTCATATCTCTTCAAGCCAAACTCCACAAATATTGTTAGTTCAATGAAAAGTTATGAGTGCTAGAACAATTTATGTGATTCTTTAAACTATTAGAAGGTCTCATAGCCCTCCTCATGGTGGCAACAACTTTATTATAGGGGACAACAAGGGGGAACATGACTCAATTTTTCTTAGTCATTTCCTACCCCAAAACTAATAGGGTCTTCTTGGTAATTAGGTATTATATTTGGAAAAATTAGAGGATGCTAGAGGAGATTTATTCATAGAGTACTCATCCACATCAATTATATCTCCTCGAATATGCATGGCCTCATATAGACTTCAATAAATTTCTCTATTCATGTTGTTTTCCAATGACTAGGATCTTTCAACATTACTTGTTTTGGTTTTATTTTCCAAACTACCTTATAGTGTATTTGCCTTGATGTGTCATAGTACACCATTTCTCATGAGGAGCAGTGTAGCAAAATTACCATACTTATTTCTCTAAATAGTTCTTCCTCCAAATAATTCTTCCTCCATGATTTTTTGAGAGCAAGACCTAATGCATCACTTCATATCATGGATCACATTTGATATTGATGGTCAGGCTTTAGATCTTATGAATATTTAGGGACCTAACAATGGTCTAAAGCTTGTGTAGGGTTATGGTGATGGATTGCAGATAACCTTCCCCTTTAAAAGTAGCTTATCTACATTGAATGTAATATGGTTGAGGCATGTAAGGATAAATAAGGATACATGCCCATGTAATAGTGTGTTTGTGATTATGAAGCCTAATTATTTTAAAACATCATTGGGGACTTTTAGACCCTAACTATAGGACAAGATTTGACAATATGCATATGTGGTTCACATGGTTTGATTTTTTTTTAGGGCTGACCATGTTCTAAAATGGTTAGATTGTATCATGCTTGTAAAACAACACCAGTTTAAATTTTAATTCAATAAATATAGTGCCTTTAAGGTCCACCAAAAGTATGTCATTTTTGACCATTATGTTACCACATTCTAGTATTCTAGGGTGATGGGTATCAAAAAGTTCCTTGTACCTAATTTTCATGAACATATCCTTTCTTGAGCACAAAGGTTCCATTTAACTCACTAACAAAGTTTCTAATTTGGCACCATGGCCTCCATATGTGTCTAGTTGGATCCTTTGGTGGAATGAGGCCATTAAAAGTACCAAGCTTACTTTCTCGAAAAGTATAGAAAGAATGTGGATAAAGTATGGAAGCATGTTGATAATGCTTTCATAAATAAATTTTCAAGAATTTATTCTTAGGTTGAGAGTGTAGGCACCCCATTTTGGCCACAATCATATTCTATCTGGACTTCAGATTGATTTCTCCCAAACAATGTGAATTAAGCCTAGGAATCATTGAATATCCTAATATCATTTGTACATCAGACATTAGTGCCCAAAATCATATTAAGGCATCTTTATTTAGGGTATTATCATGTATGCAATAGTGACCTCCCACGGATTCATCTCCAGTCAAATTGTAAATGAATAAATTAACAAATTAGCCTTTGGGCCAATTAAGTGGGGCACTTAACCAATTCCTAAAATGCCAAAACCCTAAGCAAAATAAATAAATTAAATCTAATTAATTATTTAAGTGAAAATTCCACGTGCAATTAGTGAATAACAATTTTGTAAAAAATAAATTTCAATAAATAATGAGGTCATGATGATGTCATCATCCTCAAAGTCAAGGAATTGAAAATATCTCCATTAAAGCCTTAAATTGAGAAACGGATAGCCATACTTAATAAATGTGATCTATATCCCAAATATAAATTGATTGTCCACTCCTAAACCTAACCATGGTTAAATCTAACCTAACTACACTTGAGTTGGGGTTAGTTGGAGAACCTATGAATACAAGTGCCAAGGTCATTGTTTAACAAGATTTTTTGTATTGTGTTATAATGTTAAATTGATTATAGAGGGCTTTATTTTGCCAAGCGAAGCCACAAGTGGATAAGGAGAGGTGTTGACAACAAGTTAAATACATTGACAAAGGACTCCATTGCACACAAAAGTTAAGAAAAAACACACTTTTATGGCAATGAACAAGTTCCATTTGACAAGGAAGGTAAAGGTAGTTTTTTTCTTCGCCTTCTAGCTGTAGTTAAGCTTAGTTACATTATTTCTCACCCAATTACTTAGGCAAGTAGATGTTTCTTTCATTGAGTTATTTGATATTAGTGTTTTACAATTCCAATAACAAGAGAAAGCTAACAATCTCCTTTGTAATCCTATACTACATAATGGTACATACGGTGGGACCACGCACCCCACATGCACTAAGGGAGTGATATTAGACATTTAAGATCCAAGAAATGTTCACTTACAACTTTAGTTTTTAGATTTTTTCTCTTAAAAGTCTTTTTTTTGTTTGAATGTGTTTCGACAACTTCGTCACTGCCAATCGGTGACTTCGCCATTTTTCCTATGTCTTGTTTTCAATTGTGTTCTTCAAGAAATGATGACTTCACTACTAGGTTCTCAATGACATCGACAGAAACAATGACTTTGCCCCCTATGTTTTATTGACTTCAACCTATGGCATACCTTTCTAGAAATAGTAAATTTGACAAAAATAATGACTTTGCCCCCTATGTTTTAGCAACTTCAACATACAACATGCCTTTTTGTAAACAATGACTTCATCCAATATAAATGACTTCATCCCTTGAGAATGATAACTTTATCAGGTAACTATCATATGTGTTTGCATGATTTACTAAGGAAAATTATGACTTTGGTTAATATAATTAGTGACTTTGTGCCTATTACAAGGTGACTTCACCTAAACTATATTATGTATATGTTAGGAAAATGATGACTTTGCTCTATTTCGTAAATGACGACGTTGTCCTGTGTCAAAAAACTGAGAACTTGAAAAGTGAAAGTTGTTTTTAGACTAAGTATTTTAAAAAGACACAATTGAATCCCCTAACATTTCTTACAACAAACTAGGTCAAAGGGAAGATATTTTAATCATTTAAAAAGTCATTCACACTTGTATTTTTGGTCGCTTAAAAAAATAACTTTACTTTGTGTTTTTCAAAGTTACAAGTTCAAACACACAAAGGGCCAAACTTCATTTCACATTTCCTTAAGTGCTAAAAAGCAAAAAAAAACATTAGATTAGTGATCCTAAGAGCTTTTTGTTTTCTTTTTTTGCAAAAATACCTAGTTTTTTTCTTAAATTAGTTTTTTTTAGTAAAATTTTGCATGTGTGCTCTCCTCCCATCCCATTTAGGTAACTTGGGTGATCAAAAGCACATCATTTCTATTTATTTGGTTGAGCATAGAAGTGAAGAAAAGTTTTGTACGCTCTCCCCAAGATCCAAGTGACTTGGGTGACTAATAAACAACCCTAAAGTTCTTCTATTTTTATTTTTATTTTTTAGCATTGGCGTGTGAGTGGGATTTCATCACCTACTCATGAGTTCTCTAGGAGGACTTTGACTCGAGGTTTCATCTCCCAGCACTGTTTCACCTCCATTATATGATGGGGTATACAAATTAAGAATACTATGAGATGGGATAGTGGTGATCGATTAGCCTAACTTGTCTAATAGGTCTTCAGAGCATGCATGTAATAGACATCAAAATTCACTAAGAAGTACATGGATGAATTCATTATTCAAAGGACTAGACCATTGCATAACAAGCTAGGCAGTAACCATCCAAATGACATGACTACTCCTTTGTGTTAGACAAATGTGTGAAACATCTATAATGCATTGAAAATTTTAGATTTAGATCAACCCCAATTTTTGTGGAATATCTAGACAAATTCCAAGTTGCTTCAGCATGTTAAGTTTTTTCCACGTACCAATGCTTGAGAGATAGAGGGGGGCCTAAAAAACTCTAACTACATGTGCTTTTACGTTTTTGGATTTACAATTAATTATTTTTTAGCTTTGATATATCGGTGGAAACTTTGGCAGAGACTATGCAACTTTGTCAATTTTTAGGGTAGCATCTACACTTAGGTGCTTTTCTTATTCTTTTACCTGCATTTGTTTTAGGGTCTAAATTGTTTTTTGTGTCAAAACACGTCCAAAACTTCAAAATAAAGCACATGTTACACACACTACTTTGAGTCAAGAAGTGTTACATTGTTAAAATCACTCCAAACATTTGCCTTATATATTTTCAAAACCACTTTTGTACACTTGTTCAAAAAGATATTGTTACGTAGCCTAATTTGTTTCTAGACGTTTACCATTATTCAAAACTGAGTCCTAAACTATTTGTGTACCTTTATTCTAAGAAAGCGTGGTTATGATACCCATTTGAAATTTTGAGTCTTTTATACCAAGTTCACAATTCATCCTTCAAAGTTTAGATCTAAAACTAATTGGTCTATGTCAAAGTTTTATCTAATTTGGACTCGGGTATTCACCTTTTACATTTGAATTGTGCAACTTGGATCAATTTGTCACTTGATTGAAATACCTTTACTAGGGAAAATTTTATCGGCCCATATAGAAATTAACTTGGGTTTTTTTGTCAAATCTCTAAGTATGTGTTTTGAAAAATTGGTGAAATTTAACAGATGGTGTTCAGGTGAGAAGGCAAATAGATAGGTAAATCATAACAGGGTGTATAAGCTAGATGGTCATGTAACTATATAAAAAACCTATAGACACTTCCTTCATCCCTTTTCTGCTATTGAAAGTTACCTTGATGAGTATGTGGGTGGAATTTTGTTTACATATAATGGTGAGTAAACTCATATTGACTTTCGACGGATTGGTGAACTATATTTATATGTATGAAATTTATTTTAAACAATATGCGAGTCGACCTAGAAAACTAACTTACACGCAGATAATTTAGGCAAATCCACATTATTTACTACCCCCTAAAATATCCAAATGCCAATTTATTAAACTAAAATATTTGTGAATTAATGAATGATAACCACTAAAATTTACCCTAACCTTTTCCTAGACCTAGGAGTGGTTTTACTTTTGTGTGATGAACCAATTTACCATCTCAAACTAAGGTCAAAACTCATTCTTCAAGTATAGCTCTAAGTTTAACTAGTTCACATTTGATCCTTGATTACCACTTGGGCTTGAATGTTTTACTCATTTCTATTAGTTTGTCACTTGAGATTGAATTTCTAATTAGTTTCAGATACGTACCTAGAGGTTCTTTGTGCCAAGGTCAAGTTTGTCTTAATTCCATGTGCCAAGGTTAATCTATGTGTATATATCAAGTGTTTTTAACCATTTACCTTAGAGTTACATTGATTTTAAGTTTTTCACCTCAATCACTTTGTTTCCAAGTCTAGCTTTATGGTGTTGGCCAAATACCTAACATCATTTTCATGCTCTAGGTCTAGTTTATTCTTTTCCAAGTCTAGATTTGTGACGTGGGCCAAAGACCAAGAACCTCTTGTTTCATTGTCAAACCTAGATTAAGTTTGTTTGAAGTACCTTGACATAAATCAATTTCATGTGCCTAGTTATAGACCTTAGTTTGTTTGTGTAGTTCAAATCTCGCATTCCCCATTACAAGATTCAAGTTTGTTTAAAACACTTGCCAAGACCAAGATCCAAGTTTGCCTTTTGTTGACCATTCATTCCAAGGACCTTAGAGTGTTAGTGATATTTTAGACCATTTTTTATTATTAGTTTTTAGTAGGGGATCTTTCTAGGCCAAGTTTAAACCATTTTCAATTATAAATTGAGTTTCTTTTCTAGACCAAGTTTCTAAGACATTTGTAACAAAGGACCAATATTTTTAGACCATGTTTAGAGCACTTATGAACATTAGACCTTTTCTTTGAGAGAGGTTAGCCATAGATTTAGATATGCCTCAATATACACATAGTGGGACCATATATAATATAGATTGCAATAACATAGTTACAAATGACCCCTTCATTCAAGATTCATATGGTGATGGCATAGTTTGTGAGATGGATCTATACCCTCTTATACTAATCAATGTACAGAACAAGGGTAAGCATAGTACATAGTTAATACACCTCTTTATCTAGGACAAGAGCAAGAGCAAACAACCCAATACCTTACCAATGTGCCACCCATCATTAAAATAGGTCCAACATCAACCCTACTATGTAGCCATGCCAAAAATTTGTGACCCATAATTTTTTAATCATCACTTTATTGAAAAAAAGGATAAAATTTTAGTCATAGTTGTAGAGGTAGGAGCAAAATTCCCAACAGACTTTCCCCATGAAAGTCTACCTAGTTTAGTTAGAGTACCTAGTAATGCACCTCAAGTTAGACTAATTGAATAGGCCTCAACTAGTTACCATCAAGCACTCATTAAAATGCCTAACCAAGATCCTAATGTGGTTCAAAAATGAAAGGGTCCAATGGCTAACCAATTTGCATATATTTAGTAGGCATATCAGACATATCTTAATTTAGTGCATAATGTTAGCACTATTACCATTTTGAACGCCCCACTTATAGAGTTAGCTCCTTTAATAGGGGTGTAAATTGTTCATTTTGACCATACTAATATGAACATGGACCCTTTTATCCAAATTACATTGGTTAGAGACATGTTGAATGTCCCAATCATTGAGGAAGTGATTTTGGCTTCTACCCAAGACCATTTACAAAACATAATGGATAACACGCAAGCGTATCCCAATCTGAACTAAAGTGGTTTGAATGCACCTCAAAACACTTTACAACAAAAGGTGCCTATTACCAATACCGTGAGTGTTTTTTAACAATAGGAGGAAAGTGTGCCTAGTTCCCAATTATTGTAGGTTACTCCCACCCCTCAACTAGCAGCTTCCTCAAACACGTAGCAGGGGGTAAATAGTCAAGCACAAACCAACACTCTACCACAATAATTGGTGAATGTTACCCTGCCTCAATAGGTGGTGACTAATACTCTACAAATGTAAATTCATACCAATGTGCCAACACAAAAAATCGTGAGTTCATCACAAATGTTTTGTAATCAACACCATATTCCTATTGGTCAAAAATAGGTGTTGAACACCCAGCTTATAAAAATTACCTATTAGGTAATAATTACCTTTTACCTAATGTGTACCTCATATACAATAGGGACCCAACATACAAAACATTCAACATCAGGGCTTTAGTCAACAATGGGTACCATTTATACAACAAGGTTCAACTAGTTTGATAGAAAGTTCTTACTCAAACCTAGCAAGTGTATTACCTTCCACCAATCCATATACCTCTATCATAGCAACAATTCCATCCAACTCAAAGCCACATTCTAAACCCTAACCAAAATATTTATCAATAATGCATGTCATACTAACATCCAAATCCTAATGCAAGGATATGTATTCCTAGTTGATCGATCTATCAAATCAATAGCTTCTAATACCCCATTCCTCCATTATACCTTGGTCAAGGTAATCCACCCTTGATCACCCAAACATAACCACAACTAGTTGTGCCATCTACCTTCTTATCCAAATAACTATAGTAAATCAAGGATGCAATCGTAGCCACTCAAATAGGAAGCTAGACCAAGGAGTTCAAGTTGAATGATGTGTGTTCATATCTATTTAACATGGAGTACCTCTAAATTCCATTTCCTCTAGGCTATGATCCACCAAAATTTGACAATTTCAAGGGAAAATGAGACCCTAAGGAGCATTTAAAAGAGTTCTTTGTCACTTACTAGCCAGCGGCCTATAGTGACATCTACTTGCTTCTTCTCTTTCCCAAAAGTTTAGTTGGACAAGCTTTGGAATCTAATTTTGATTATCTTTCAAATAAATTTTTAAAACATTTATCCTATAATATCAAGAATGAGGTTCAGATACTTGATTTGATTAAGGCTAAGCAAAAGGTCAATGAAAGCTTTATGAGTTGCTTTCAATGGTGATCACTTGCTAGTCGCTTCACCCATAATTTACTAGATAAAAAATTGGTAGTTGTGTTTACCAAAAAATTGCATAATGAAATATCTTATCACCTAGAGCTTCAGTATGCTCACACATTCAAGGATATCATTGAGAAATGTATATAGATTGAAAAGGCCCTTATTAATAAAGGGATTATCAAGTTTTCTTCTTCAATTCAAAAATGAAACCAAATCCAGAGCCAAAACCAAAACCAAAATTCAAGTCCAAGTCAGAGCCCAAACCTAGTCCAAACACAAGTGTTTGTTCCCACTCAAGCTAGAAAATTTTAAAAACCTAAATCATACAACTGTAATAAAAATGTTGTTAGTAATGGATTCACTGAGTCACATCATGTCCAAATAGTGCAAATATTGTCTACTCAGCCTATGCCACAACTATAGCTTATTTCATAAATGCAACCTATTCAATAAATGTAGCCTTTTATACAACCACAACCAGCTCCACAAATGTAATCACCTTTACACATACAGGTACCCTAGTAACCACCTTTGTAAACCCCTCCTCCAAGAAGAAGACCCAATGTTAGAGTCTTCAGCAACCTTGGTGATCCTATTGAAGCAGTGTTCCTCAAATTAGTTATGGCCAATATGATTAGTTGAAAAAAATTAAAGCACTTTCTAAAGGGTGTACATTATCCTAACTAGTATAAATATAATGAATTCTATGAATACCATCATGTTCATGAATATTATATACACCAATGCATGTAGTTAAAGCACATTATTGAGAACATGTTAAATAATGGAGATATTTAGTTGGATAACATGGCTTCTATGTCCAATCATAACTTGGGTATTTACTAAGGCCCATTTCCACAACATAAAAATACTTATCAAAATTAATAACACCAATAACAATAAAAATAAAAGTGACAACAAAAACAACACCAACTTTAAAATAGATGGAACTAAGGCTAGAATAACCTCAATAACTAGCAAACCTATCATACAGTTACACATAACTTAAATAGAATCATAGGTCACATTATGGGTGTTCATGTATCCATAATTACCATTAACCCTAGACCAAATGCCAACAGACTAATACCATTACCTAACAATGTCTATCAGTTACCCTCTATCGATGATCCTGCCTTAACCTATGAGTGCAGCCAAGCACAATAGCAACCAAGGATTATCATCTTATGCCCCTATACTAGTAACCCATCCTTGACTAGTGATCGCATCCAAGTGCACCAAAAATAAATAATTACCATCTCAACCCCCTCTCCATCCTCTTCTAGTTACATGTTAGGTTGTGGAGCTAAAAGCTTCAACTATGCAGACGAAAAGGTGGTTGCTGAAGTTCTAGAAGTACCGGTGTCGGCAGTATGACCGACGTCAATCAAGATGAAGCAGAAGGCAACTGGCATTGGTAGGAAGTCAGCCGACATCAATTAGCACCAGTTAGATAGGGACCGACGTCGGTCGCCTATGTGTTCCAGCACTGTTCGTTGCATGAACAGTTAGTTTAAACTGAGTGTTTTCATGTAAAGGCTATTTCGAGTCTTGAGTTGCATGGATAATTATAGTAAACTAAGAGTCTAAGTTATTATTTAAGTCTGAGATCTATTTATAGACCCATTGGCATGTATTGTAAGGTTGAGCTAGAAAGGAAGGCAAGGAAGATCCTTCCATTGTAAGATCATTGAGTTGCAGGTTGTTGCAAGCTCATAGGAGATCTACATGTGTGAGTATGGTCTGTTGAATTGCAGGTTCATGGGAGATCTACTTGAAGTACTTTAGAGTGCTTGGTGTACTGACAAGGTTATTACTGACTGGTTGGAGAGGTGAACACCAATTCTGTGTGTGAGTTGTGTGTTGGGACCATTTTTTGGTAGGAGAGTGTTTTGAAGAAGAATTACTATACACTTGAGGTGTGGCAAGCCTCTGTAAGGTGGAAGAGGGTGGCGTCTCTTTATTGTATTCTTTTCTGTACAAGTGTTAATACAAGATTGTATATTGTCTCTCATATTTTGTGTTATTTGTGAATTCTAGTTACTTGTACTTTTGGATATTTCTGCATGTTTAATTGCTTATATTTGGTAATCATATTGTGCTCTTTCTGAGGAGCAAGATCCTAACAAGTGGGATCAGAACAAGGTGTGTTGTTCTTGGATTCCCTGACAACTGGTATCAGAGCTTTTGGTTGGGATACTAACAGGTTGGATTAGATATGGTTAGTGTGTGTTGATTACAGGTTACTCACAGGGGTTTCTGTTTGAGTGGGAGTAGAACAATGGTAGAAGAAAGTAGACTACGAATGGAGAAGTTTAATGGCAGGAGGTCCAAGTCCAGGTATGGCAAAATAACCTACTGGAAATGTGGAAAGAAAGAGCAAGGAAAAGAAGATTTTTGGTTGGTAGCAGATCAGCATGAAGGACATGAAGAAGAAGTAGATGTTGTGGATTTTGTTGCACAGGATGCTCTGGTATGTTCTTTGGATAAAGTAGAATCTTGGGTTTTAGATTTTTGTGCCTCTTTTCATGCATCCCCAAATAGGGAATTTTTTCATGAGTATGTCCAGGGAGACTTTGGAGAAATTTGTTTAGGGGATGGTAAGCCTTGTCAAATCGTTGGCAAAGGGAAAGTGAAGCTGAAATTGTAGACAGGTAACACATGGGTGTTGAAGGAGGTCATGCATGTCCCAGTTCTACAGCTGAATTTGATTTCTGTAAGAAGTTTGGGTGATGAGGGTTGCACAGTAACTCTCACAATAGACTCTTGGAAGGTTACCAAGGGTGCACTTGTTGTAGCAAGAGGTAAGAAAGTAGGTACGCTTTATCTATCTACTTGTATTACTGATTCTCTTTCTGGGTTATCTACTTCAGCTGTAGATTCGAAGATGTGGCTTAATAGGCTTGGTTACATGAATAAGAAGGAGATGCATGTTCTTGAGTCAAAGGGTATGCTTTCAGATTTGAAGAGCATAGATCGATATTTTTGTATGCAGAAGAAGAAGGTGACGTTTCTTGAGGAATTCGATGCTAGTGACAAGAACAAGAAAGCCTTGGTTTTCAAGGAGAAGGTGACGGACAGAGTTCAGCACAAGGGGCAAAAGAATTTTGAGCAGAGCAAGGGTGATTTAGACAAGGGTTTGATCCAAAAGGAGCTCGCGAGTAGAAGTCAGTTCTCACAAGCAAAACATAGAGACCGACGTCAGCTAGAAAATCGATGTCGACGTCCAGACAGGGACCGATGTCGGCTATGTGCAGCCCGACGTCGGTGACTCAGGGGCAAATAAACATCGGCGTCGGCAAGGGGGAACCAACGTTAGTGATGAGGTAGTCATAGGGAATCGACATTGGTCAGGTGTAGACTGAGATGTGATCGGCATCGGTCACTGAGATGGATTTTGGGTGGACAGCAAGCTGTCAAGGAGTCTCAAGCACCCATATGGAGGACTTAAAGGGTATGTAAGCCTCAAATTCATTATTTCCCTTCTTTACACTACTTATTGCTCACTTATGGTAAAGTACTAGGAAGTTATTAAAGAAGTAGAGCAGGTAGATCCAGGAAACAATGGAAGCTTGGCATGGATGAGGAGTGTGAGTCGTTGGAGAAGAACCAAATAGGAGTTTTGGGTGGAGTTGCCAGCTAGATGTAAGCACTAAGAGACGAATGGATGTTCAGGATGAAGAAGAGCAGAAATGGATACGTGAGATAGAAGGCCAGGGTATATGGTCTTGTATAAGCTACAAGGCAATGGAGGTTTGATCATTGTGTTTCTCTTTACCAGGTTGGATAATATTAGCTACATTATCCTATTACTATATGATGTGCTTGTTGTAGGGTTACATATACAGGGAGTTGCTGAACTAAAGGTAAAGCTAGTTTAGAGAGGTGTCATGAGGAATCTAGGAGCAGCAAGATTCTTTGGCATGAGTGTGTTCTAGGGACATGGAAGGTCACAGGTTGACTTTGTTTCAGGATGATTGTGTGAGACCGGTTAGCACGCCGATGGTTGGATAGTTCACAGAACAGTGTTAAGTGCATGGTATGTACTAGACCTAAGTTTTCCCAAGTAGTGGGAGCTGTCACAAGTTTGGAGCCAATCCGGGAAAGAAGCATTGGAGGGCAGTTCAGTGGATTCTTAGAGGGACCAATAGCAGGTGCACATGCTATGCAGGGTCAAGTTATTTTCTACATGGTTTGTAGATGTGGATGTGGCAGGTGATTTGGATGACAGGGGTTGCACTACATGTTTTGTGGTGGTTGGTCTTCAAGAGTGATCTTGAAGAGGGATACAGAGCTAGGGGAACAAACTAGACAAAGTATTGGTACAGGTACAGTTGCAGCTGTTTATCTCCAAGTGGGAGATTGTTAGGTTGTGGAGCTAAAAGCTTCAACCATGCAGACGAAAAGGTGTTTGCTAAAGTTTTAGAAGTACTGGCGTCGGCAGGAAGTTGGCTAACGTCGGTCAACACCAGTTAGACAGGGACCGACGTCAATCGCCTATGTGTTCCAGAACTGTTCGTTACATGAACAGTTAGTTAGTTTGAACTAAGTGTTTGCATGTAAAGGCTATTTCGAGTCTTGAGCTGCATGGATAATTATAGTAAACTAAGAGTCTAAGTTATTATTTAAGTCTGGGATCTATTTATAGACCCATTGGCATGTATTATAAGGTTGAGCTAGAAAGGAAGGAAAGGAAGATCCTTCCATTGTAAGATCATTGAGTTGCAGGTTGTTGCAAGCTCATAGGAGATCTACATGTGTGAGTATGGTCTATTGAATTGCAGGTTACAGGTTCATGGGAGATCTACTTGAAGTACTTTAGAGTGCTTGGTGTATTGGTAGGGTTATTACTGACTGGTTGGAGAGGTGAACACCAATTCTATGTGTGAGTTGTGTGTTGGGACCATTTTTTGGTAGGAGAGTGTTTTGAAGAAGAATTACTGTACACTTGAGGTGTGGCAAGCCTTTGTAAGGTGGAAGAGGGTGGCATCTCTTTATTGTATTCTTTTCTGTACAAGTGTTAATACAAGATTGTATATTGTCTCTCATATTCTGTGTTATTTGTGAATTCTAGTTACTTGTACTTTTGGATATTTTCTCATGTTTAATTTCTTATATTTGGTAATCATATTGTGCTCTTTCTGAGGATCAAGATCCTAACAAGTGGGATCAGAACAAGGTGTGTTGTTCTTGGATTCCCCGACATTACAATGGTCCTTTACCCAATCCATATTGCATAATCACAACTTGACGGACCAAAGTTACCATTTCATGCCCAAAACCTTTTACCATTAATCCAATTCAACCCACTATACCAGCTAGGAGTAAGCTAGTTACTATTGTTAAGGAAAAAACATTTGATATTGTGGAATAGCTACAAAATATGCCCACATAAATTTCTATTTTGGATTTGTTGTGCACATCTACCATCTACAAAAATATCCTTACTAAACTCTTGAGCTAGTCCCAAGTACCTAATGACATTACGCCAGAGAAATTACGATCTTTGGTTGGACACCTAGCCCTAATCCAGTAATTAACCTTCAAACAAAGCAATATGACATCCCTAAGCCCTCTCTACAATAACCCATTATACATTGAAGTTATTATATCACAAAATTAAGTTAAATGAATCCTCATAGACAATGGATCAGGCCTTAATATTATGTCTCTAAAGTTAATCAAGCATCTAGAATATACATCAGCTGACCTTCAGCCAAAGACCATTACCATCAAGACCTATGACCATGAAGAGTAGGAATCACAATAAACCATTTGTTTACTAGTTGTCATTTGGCCTTTGACCCATGACACACTTTGCCATATTCTATATTTAGATATATCATATAATTTACTTCTAGGCAAACCATAAATACATGAAATCTATGCAATACCTTCAACCTTGCACCAGTGTATCAAGTTTCCTCATACTAGGATAGAGATCACTATTCATGGAGACTTATAATCATATCAGTAATGCAAGCATTTGGAGGTCAAGTATGAGAGATACAATTATTGTTTTGGTCTAGACCCCATACCAAATATTGATAAAGACAAGGATATACTTGTTAAATTTTTAGAGACCAATTGAATAGACCTTGACAGCCTTGCCTCTACTTCACATGTGCCTCCTATTAAAATTGCCAATCATTTTACTATTTCAAAAAATGGTCTAGGATAGTAATTTACCCATAATACCTTCAATATATCCAAGCTTCCATAAAACCCTAAGACTTATGGAATCCCTAAAGCTAAGCCAATTTTCATGGAATGGAGATAAAAGGGAAAAGGAAAACTTCATAGCCTAGTGCCTATTATTTTCACACCAGCCACTAGCCAAGAGCAAAACCCATTGGCCTAAAAAAAATTTGGTTGTACAATGATAATTTGGTTGATTGTTACCAAATTAAAAAGTATCCCATCCCTAATAGGACTGTGGATAACCAATCTTATGAAGGTAGGCCTAGGGGTAAATCAATACGGTACTATTGAGCCTATTTATATAAAAAAGTACAAAGGAACTCACAGTCTTGGATTTAACCACCTGGGGGTGACCCCACCTACATTATTCAAATTCTTACACTAATGACTAGCAATAAAAATGTCGATAATGAAGCAAATTCCAATCATAGAATATATAAATACCTATCTAATACCAAACTATTCAAATCTTACACCATTTATACCATCACTCTAATAATATGCCATTCCTTGATTACCCTTTATCACTCTCAACTCATAGATTGGGACCAACAAGAATCCATAGTACCTATAGATGAGTTCGATAATGATAAGACATTTCATGATTTTTTGGACCTAAGAGATAATGTTTCTTTGGGAGACCATAAACAAGGGTTCTCTATCAAATTAGACCCTGTTGCATATTTTGGAGAATGGGTGAACACCTTTAGCCAAAAATAAAAAGATTCAAAATTGAGGTCCCAAAGTGAAAACCTCTTTGAGCCATTTTTGGACTAGGGAAAAATTAAAGAAAAAGGCTAGTCTCTTGGTGAAAATTTATTTCAGGTGCTACTAGATAGGGATGTTCACCCTTCCTTGAATGAAGCTTGGAACACCACTAACAATGAACTTTCCTTTGGGTCCAAACTTATTAACGAGGAGAAGTATACTTTTGAGAAAATTATTCAAGAGTGTCCTGACATTTCTGTTACATGGCCACCATTAGGAGATTCTGATTCCTCTTATTTAGGAGAATTTGAAGAACCAGTCCAACCAAAGGACTTTTCCATTGCCAACCAGTTTACATCATCACTGACTATCTTGGAAGATGGCTCTACTCTCCTTGTAGAGGATACTTTAGAAGGTAATATTGGGACTCCAGATGATCCCAAATGGATAAAACTAGGTGTGTCCCTCACTGAGGAGGAACATGAAGTTATTAAAGCTCTTCTAAAAGAGTTCTTAGAAAAAAAATCATGGGCCTACTCTAATATGTTAGGTTTTGATCCATCATTGGTTCTACACCATATTGTAATTCATCTAGATGCTAAGCTAGTTAAGTATAAATTGAGGAAAATGCATCCTCGCATTTCCATCTTGGTCAAAACAAAACTGGAGAAACACTTAAATGCATGATGTATTAGATATATTGATTATTTGGAGTGGATCTACAATATTGTGCCAATTAGTAAAATTCAAAAAGGTATTAGATTATGCACTAATTTATGAGACATTAACAAATCCTACCCAAAGGTTGACTTTCATCTATCGAACATTGACATGATTATTGAATCCACAGACAAGTATGAAATACTTTCCTTCAAGGATGGATTTTTAGGATATAATTAGATCAAGATTGCACTAAAGGACCAACACAAGATAACATTCACCACTCCTTGGAGAATGTTTTACTATCAAGTCATGCCTTTTAGTCTCAAAAATGTAAGGGCAACATACCAAAGGGCCAAGACTATTATATTCCATGACATGATGCATGATATTATCGAATACTATGTTGATGACATACGGGGTAATTCTAAGACCCATGCAGACCATCTAGCTATACTATGAAAAATATTTAAAAGGTTTCATGAGTACAAAGTTTGGCTTAATCCTAAAAAGTGTGTCTATAGGGTAACTTTAGGAAAACTTTTAGGATTTATTGTCTTTAATCAAGGAATTAAGATGACTTTGTGTAAGCTATGTAACTACTCAACTCAAGAAACATATTGTGAAAATTGCTAGTAAGGACCAAAACCCTGTAGAAATCATTATTGTCCATTGTTTGTCAGTGTTATCTCTATTGATTTTATGTTTCGATCATAGATCACTATCCCTACCTTTTGCATTGATTTATGGATGTTTGATTGTTCTCAGTGATGTGCACAAATTCTAATTTTGTCTCTCCTTACATAGAGAATCCTAGATACCTGTGGCAATCAGATATGCCCACAATCAATCAAAACTGTCTAAATTGATTGTACTAGTCTATTTTGCCACACATCGCTATGGTTGCCTTTATACATTATTTCTAAGTGTTTATTTTTCCTCGATCTTATGTGCAAATCTTTATTTTATCTCTCCTTTCCTTGAAACCCTAGCTTCTCTTTTGACACCAATTTACCTTTAAAAAATGGATTAGAAAGATAGGTTGGACATCCCTAACCAATCCCAAATTGAGTATTGAGCATTGCTTACATTCCAATACTCTGAAGAAAGCTCAAACTACCTGTAGTTCTCCCACCTATATGTGTGTGTGCCCAAATGTGATCTAATAGAATGCATTGCAATGCTTTTGCTTTTGATTCTTGACAACATGCAACTTTGACCTTATGTTTTGTATTCATACATGGCTTTAGGGGTGTTCGTTTAAGAGTTTTTTTAGATTTGGATTTTTTTTAATAATGTGTGGGGTGTGCAAATAGATCTCTCAAAGTGTAAATGGTTTTTAATTTGTTTGCCAATTGATTCTAACCATTAGAATGGATTTGTTTTTATAGATGACACTTTGCATTTCCCCTAAAACTAACATAGGAAACACATTTAGGCTGAACCAAGGCAGATGTTTAAATTTGAAAAATATCCATTAGATGTCCTATGCCATTGTCAGTGAAGGAGGATGCCTATTGTAACTTCCAATGTTTGAATGTTGTTAACACTATCCAAAAAATAAATCAATGATCTAAAATATGGCAACAATATGTTAAAGATAAAATAGCATTATGACATAGATTAGGGAGATCCATGAAAGATAGAAAATTGGGTTGGCTAAGATAATATATACGTACAAGGCTATGGGAAAGTGTGAACAAGAGTCAAATGTGTGAACACAAGTCATGTACATTAAATATATGTCAAAATTGATGATGTGAAGTGTCTAATACCAAATCTATGTGTCTACACTATACTTGTGAACCGTATAGTATCAATATATTTTTATGTCTAAAATGTGATTAAAGGTTTTTATTTTCCTTTGTTTAACCTCAACATGTCTAAATTCTCTTGATAAGTTCCAATGTTGGTTTATGTAGACTACATTGATGGTTTTGTATTGTGGGTCCTATAATTTTGTTGTGTTAGAGGATGACGTTCTCAACATATAGTTTGGGTTGAACTACCAAGGTTTCCTAATTCATTTTGGGTATTTCTAGATGAAATAAGAATGTTCCTATGTCATCTTATTTTTCATAAGATTAGTAGATTTTAGTTAGTTTGACCTAATAAATGGGTATGTATCGAGTTCCACCTCATTAAAAACTTAAAAGAGTATTAATACTCAAGTGGGTACCCATCATTTTTCTCAAAAAATGTTCTACATAATTAAGTTACCTAAGACTTTATTTTTTTGTTGATCTCTTGATCAAAAGATTCAAGATTGTCTGCAGATGACCCACCTTGATCCCATTTAATCAACCTCCAATTAACCAACGACGGTCGATAAATATGAGGGTTGGAGAGTCTTTGGTGGTTTAAAGAGAACTTTGGTGCCAAAAAACCCTAAATCGTGAGTGGAAAATGTTAACCCTAAACTACCATACTAAGTTTACAAAAAATTTGAATATCGTATCTTTTTTCCCATTCATATCTCTTCAAGCCAAACTCAAAAAATAATGTTATTTCAATGAAAAGTTATGAGTGCTAGAACAATTTATGTGATTCTTTAAACTATTAGAAGGTCTCATAGCCCACCTCATGGTGGCAACAACTTTATTATAGGGGACAACAAGGGGGAACATGACTCAATTTTTCTTAGTCATTTCCTACCCCCAAACTAATAGGGTCTTCTCGGTAATTAGGTTTTTTATTTGGAAAAAATTAGAGGATGCTAGAGGATATTTATTCATAGAGGACTCATCTACATCAATATTATCTCCTTGAATATGCATGGCCTCATATAGACTTCAATAAATTTATCTGTTCATGTTGTTTTCCAATGACTAGGATCTTTCAACATTACTTGTAGATGCAAAAATCTAAAGTTTTTAGTTTTATTTTCCAAACTACCTTAAAGTGTATTTGCCTTGATGTGTCATAGTACACCATTTCTCATGAGGAATAATGTAGCAAAACTACCATACTTATTTCTCTAAATAATTCTTCCTCCATGATTTTTTGAGAGCAAGACCTAATGCCTCGCTTCATATCATGGATCACATTTGATATTGACAGTCAGGCTTTAGAACTTATCAATATTTAGGGACCTAATGATGGTCTAAAGCTTGTGTAGGGTTATGGTGATGGATTTCAAATAACTTTCCCCTTTAAAAGTAGCTTATCTACATTGAATGTAATATGGTTGAGGCATGTAAGGATAAATAAGGATACATGCCCATGCAATAGTTTGTGATTATGAATCCTAATTATTTTAAAACATCATTGGGAGTTTTTTAGACCCTAACTATAGGATAAGATTTGACAATATGCATTTGTGGTTCACATGGTTTGATTTTTTTGTTAGGGCTAACCATGTTCTCAAATGGTTATATTGTATCATGCTTGTAAAACAACACCAGTTTAACTTTTAATTCAATAAATAAAGTGACTTTAAGGTCCACCAAAAGTATGTCATTTTTTACCATTATGTTACCACATTCTAGTATTCTAGGGTGATGGGTATCAAAAAGTTCCTTGTACCTAATTTTTCATGAACATATCCTTTCTTGAGCACAAAGGTTCCATTCAGCTCACTAGCAAAGTTTCTAATTTGGCACCATGCCCTCCATATGTGTCTAGTTGGATCCTTTGGTGGAATGAGGCCATTAAAAGTACCACTCTTACTTTCTCAAAAAGTATAGAAAGAATGTGGATAAAGTATGGAAGCATGTTGATAATGCTCTCATAAATAAATTATCAAGAATTTATTCTTAGGTTGAGAGTGTAGGCACCCCATTTTGGCAACAATCATGTTCTAATTGGACTTCAGATTGATTTCTCCCAAATAATGTGAATTAAGCCTAGGAATCATTGAATATCCCAATTTCATCTATACATTAGACATTAGTGCCCAAAATCATATTAAGGCATCTTTATTTAGGGTATTATCATGTATGCAATAGTGACCTCCCATAGATTCATCTCCAGTCAAATTGTAATTGAATAAATTAACAAATTAGCCTTTGGGCCAATTAAGTGGGGCACTTAACCAATTCCTAAAATGCCAAAACCCTAAGCAAAATAAATTAATTAAGTAAATCTAATTAATTATTTAAGTGAAAATCCCATGTGAAATTAGTGAATAACAATTTTGTAAAAAATAAATTTCAATAAATAATGAGGTCATGATGATGTCATCATCCTCAAAGTCAAGGAATTGAAAATATCTCCATTAAAGCCTTAAATTGAGAAATGGATAGCCATACTTAATAAATGTGATATCTATCTCAAATATAAATTGATTGTCCACTCCTGAACCTAACCATGGTTAAATCTAACCTAACTACACTTGAGTTAGGGTTAGTAGGAGAACCTATAAATACAAGTGCCAAGGTCATTGTTTAACAAGATTTTTTGTATTGTGTTATAATGTTAAATTGATTATAGAAAGCTTTATTTTGCCAAGCCAAGGCACAAGTGGATAAGGAGAGGTGTTGACAACAAGGTAAATATATTGACAAAGGACTCCATTGCACACAAAAGTTAAGAACAAACACACTTATATGGCAATGAACAAGTTCCATTTGAAAAGGACGGTAAAGGTAGTTATTTTCCTCACCGTCTAGTTGTAGTTAAGCTTGGTTACATTATTGTTCACCCAATTACTTAGGCAAGTAGATGTTTCTTTCATTGAGTTGTTTGATATTGGTGTTTTACAATTCCACTAACAAGAGAAAGCTAACAATCTCCTTTGTAATCTTATACTACATAATGGTACATACGGTGGGACCACGCACCCTATATGCACTAAGGGAGTGATATTGGACCTTTAAGATCCAAGAAAAGTTCACTTACAACTTTAATTTTTAGATTTTTTCTCTTAAAAGTCTTTTTTTTGTTTGAATGTGTTTCGGCAACTTCGTCACTGCCAATCAGTGACTTCGCTATTTTTCCTATGTCTTGTTTTCAATTGTGTTCTTCAAGAAATGATGACTTCACTACTAGGTTTCAATGGCATCGACAGAAACAATGACTTTGCCCCCTATGTTTTATTGACTTCAACCTATGGCATACCTTTCTAGAAATAGTAAATTTGACAGAAATAATGACTTTGCCCCCTATCTTCTCGCAATTTCAACCTACAACATGCCTTTCTATAAATAATGACTTCATCCAATATAAATGTCTTCATCCCTTGAGAATGATAACTTTATCAGGTAACTATCATATGTATTTGCATGATTTACTAAGGAAAATGATGACTTTGGTTAATCTAATTAGTGACTTTGCGCCTATTAAATGGTCACTTCACCTAAACTATATTATGTATATGTTAGTTTTGTAGGAAAATGATGACTTTGCTCTATTCCGTAAATGACAACGTTGCCCTACGTCAAAAAATTGAGAACTCAAAAAGTGAGAGTTGTTTTTAGACTAACTATTTAAACAAACACAAGTGAATCCCCTAACATTTCTTGCAGCAAACTAGGTCAAAGGGAAGATATTTTAATCATTTAAAAATTCATTCACACTTGTATTTTTGATGCTTAAATTTCGCTTGCAAAAATAACTTTACTTTGTGTTTTTCAAAGTTACAAGTTCAAACACACAATGAGCCAAACTTCATTTCACATTTCCTTAAGTTCTAAAAAGCAAAAAAAACATTAGATTAGTGATACTAAGAGCTTTTTGTTTTCTTTTTATGCAAAAATACTTAGTTTTTTTCTTAAATTAGTTTTTTTTTAGTAAAACTTTGCATGTGTGCTCTCCTCCCATCCCATTTAGGTAACTTGGGTGATCAAAAGCAGATCATTTTTATTTATTTGGTTGAGCATAGAAGTGAAGAAAAGTTGTGTATGCTCTCCCCAAGTTCCAAGTGAGTTGGGTGACTCATAAACAACCCTAAAGTTCTATTTTTTTTTTAATTTTGTAGCATTGGTGTGTGAGTGGGATTTCATCGCCTACTCATGAGTTCTCTAGGAGGACTTTGACTTGGGGTTTCATCTCCCAACACTATTTCACCTCCATTCCATGATGGGGTATACAAATTGAGCATACTGTGGGATGTGATAGTGGTGATTGATTAGCCTAACTAGTCTAATAGGTCTTTAGAGCATGCATGTAATAGACATTAGAATTTACTAAGAAGTACATGGATGAGTTCATTATTCAAAGGACTAGACCATTGCATAACAAGCTAGGAAGTAACCATCCAAATGACATAATTACTCCTTTGTGTTAGCCAAATGTGTGAAACATCTATAATGCATTGAAAATTTTAGATTTAGATCAACCCCACTTTTCGTGGAATATCTAGACAAATGCCAAGTTGCTTCAGCATGTTAAGTTTTTTCCATGTACCAATGCTTGAGAGACAAAGGGGGGCCTAAAAAACTCTACCTACATGTGCTCTTAGTTTTTCTTGTTTACAATTAATTATTTTTTAGCTTTGATATATCAGTGGAAACTTTGGCAGAGACTATGCAACTATGTCAATTTTTAGGGTAAGATGTGCACTTAGGTGATTTTCTTATTCTTTTAACTGCATTTGTTTTAGCATCTAAATTGTTTTTTGTGTCAAAACATGTCAAAAACTTCAAAACAAAGCACATGTTACACACAATACTTTGAGTCAAGAAGTGTTACATTGTTAAAATCACTCCAAACATTTGCCTTATATATTTTCAAAACCATTTTTGTACACTTGTTCAAAAATATGTTGATACATAGCCTAATTTGTTCTTAGACATTTACCTTTATTCAAATCTGAGTCCTAAACTATTTGTGTACCTTTGTTCTAATAAGTCATCATTATGATACCCATTTGAAATTTTGAGTCTTTTATACCAAGTTCAAAATTCAACTTGCAAAGTTTAGATCTAAAACTAATTGGTTTATGCCAAAGGTTTATCTAATTTGGACTCGGGTGCTCACCTTTTACATTTGAATTGTGTAACTTGGATTAATTTCTCACTCGATTGAAATACCTTTACCAGGGAAAATTTTATTGGCCCATATAGAAATTAACTTGGGGTTTTTTGTCAAATCTCTGAGTATGTGGTTTGAAAATTTGGTGAAATTTAACATATGGTCTTTAGGTGAGTAGGCAAATAGATAGGCAAATCATAACAGCGTGTATAAGCTAGATGGTCATGTGAATATATAAAAAACCTATAGACACTTCCTTCATCCCTTTTTTGCTACTGTAACTTACCTTGATGAGTATATGGGTGGAATTTTGTTTACATATAATGGTGAATAAACTCATATTGACTTTCGACGAAGTGGTGAACTATATTTATATGTATGAAATTTATTTTAAACAATATGCGAGTCAACCTAGAAAACTAACTTACACCCAAATAATTTAGGCAAATCCACATTATTTACCACCCCCTAAAATAGCCAAATGCCAATTTATTAAACTAAAATATTTGTGAATTAATGAATGATAACCACTAAAATTTACCCTAACCTTTTCGTAGACCTAGGAGTGGTTTTATTTTTGTGTGATGAACCAATTTACCATCTCAAACTAAGGTCAAAACTCATTCTTTAAGTATATATCTAAGTGCAACTAGTTCACATTTGAGCCTTGCTTACCACTTGGGCTTGAATGTTTTACTCATTTCTATTAGTTTGTTACTTGAGATTGAATTTCTAATTAGTTTTATATACGTACCTAGAGGTTCTTTGTGCCAAGGTCAAGTTTGTCTTAATTCCATGTGCCAAGGTTAATCTATGTGTATATATCAAGTGTTTTTAACCATTTACCTTAGAGTTAAATTGATTTTAAGTTTTTCACCTCAATCACTTTGTTTCCAAGTCTAGATTTATGATGTTGGCCAAATACCTAGCATCATTTTCATGCTCTAGATCTAGTTTATTCTTTTCCAAGTCTAGCTTTGTGATGTGGGCCAAAGACCAAGAACCTATTGTTTCATTGTCAAACCTAGATTAAGTTTGTTTGAAGTACCTTGACATAAATCAATTTCATGTGCCTAGTTATAGACCTTAGTTTATTTGTGTAGTTCAAATCTCGCATTCCCCATTACAAGATTCAAGTTTGTTTAAAACACATGCCAAGACCAAGATCCAAGTTTGCCTTTTGTTGACCATTCATTTCAAGGACCTTAGAGTGTTAGTGATATTTTAGACCATTTTTTATTATTAGTTTTCAGTAAGGGATCTTTCTAGGCCAAGTTTAAACCATTTTCAACAATAAATTGAGTTTACTTTATAGACCAAGTTTCTAGGACATTTGTAACAAAGGACCAATATTTTTAGACCATGTTTAAAGAACTTATGAACATTAGACCTTTTCTTTGAGAGACATTAGCCATAGATTCAAATATGTCTCGATATACACATAGTGGGACCATATATAATATAGATTGCAAGAACATAATTACAAATGACCCCTTCATTCAAGATCTATATGGTGATGGCATAGTTTGTGAGATGGATCTATATCCCTCTTATACTACTCAATAAATAAAACAAGGGTAAGCATAGTACTTGGTTAATGCACCTCTTTATCTAGGACAAGAGCAAGAGCAAATAACCCAATACCTCACCAATTTGCCACACATCATTAAATAGGTCCAACATCAACCCTAATATGTAGCCATGCCAAAAAATTGTGATCCATACTTGTTTGATCATCACTTGATTGAAAATAGGGATGAGATTTTAGTCATAGCCATAGAGGTAGAAGCAAAATTCCCGACAAACTTTCCCTATGAAAGTCTACCTAGTTTAGTTAGAGCACCTAGTAATGCACCTCAAGTTAGACTAATTTAATAGGCCTCAACTAGTTACCATCAAGCACTCATCAAAATGACTAATCAAGATCCTAATGTTCTTGTAAAATTCAAGGGTCTAATGGCTAACCAGTTTGCATAGATGTAGTAGGCATATTAGATGTATCTTAATTTAGTGCAGAATTTCAATACTATTACCATTTTGAACACCCCACCTATAGAGTGAGCTCCTTTAATAGGGGTGAAAATTGTTCATTTTAGCCATACTAATCTGAACATGGACCCTTTTATCCAAATTACATTGGTTAGAGACATGTTCAATGTCCCAGTCATTGAGGAAGTGATTGTGGCTTCTACCCAAGACCATTTACAAAACATAATGGATAACATGAAAGTATATCCCAATTTGAACTAAAGTGGGTCGAATGCACCTTAAAACACTTTACAACAACTTGTGCCTATTACCAATACCATGAGTGTTTTGCAATAATAGGGGGAAAGTGTGCCTAGTTCCTAATTACAGTAGGTTACTCCCACCCCTCAACTAATAGCTTCCTCAAACATGTAGTAGGGGGAAAGTAGTCAAGCACAAATCAACACTTTACCACAAGTGGTGAATGTTACCTCACCTCAATAGGTGGTGACTAATACTCTACAAATGCAAATGCAGACCAATGTGCCACCACAAATAATGGTGATTTCATCACAAATGTTGTGTAATCAACAACATACTTCTATTGGTCAAAAATAGGTGCCTAACACCTAACTTATAACAAGTACCTATTAGGTAACAATTACCTTTTACCCAATGTGTACCTCATATACAACAAGGACCCAACATACAACACTTTCAACATCAAGGATTCAGTCAACAATGGGTACCATTTATACAACAAGGTTTAACTAGTCGATAGAAAGTTCTTAATCAAACCTATAAAGTGTATTACCTTCCACCAAGCCATATACCTCTATCATAGAAAAAATTTCATCTAACTCAAAGCCACATTCCAAACCCTAACCAAAATTTTTATCAACAATGCATGTCATACTAGCATCCAAATCCTAATGCAAGGATATGTATTCCTAGTTGATTGATCCATCAAACCAATATCCTATAATACCCCATTCCTCCATTGTACCTTGGTCAAGGTAATCCACCTTTGATCACCCAAACACAACCATAACTAGTTGTGCCATCTACCTTCTTATCCAAATAACTACATTACATCAAGGATGCAATTGTATCCACTGAAATAAGAAGGCAGACCAAGGAGTTCAAGTTGGATGATGTGTGGTCATATCCATTTAACATGGAGTACCTCTAAATACCATTTCCTCCAGGCTATGATCCACCAAAATTTATCAATTTCAAGGGAAATAGAGACCCTAGGGAGCATTTAAAAGAGTTATTTGTTGCTTACTAGCTAGTGGCCTATAGTGACATATTCTTGCTTCTTCTCTTTCCCAAAATTTTAGTTGGACAAGATTTGGAGTGGATTCTTAAGTTGTTAAAGAATTTGGAATCTAATTTTGATTATCTTTCAAATAAATTTGTACAACATTTATCCTATAATATTGAGAATGAGGTTTGGAAAGTTGATTTGAGTCAGGTCAAGCAAAAGGTTAATGAGAGCTTTATGAGTGACTTTCAATGGTGGAGATCACTTGCTAGTCACTTCACCCATAATTTACCAGATAAAAAATTGGCAATTGTGTTTACCAAAAAATTACATAATGAAATATCTTATCAACTAGAGCTTTAGTACACTCACACATTCAAGGATATCATTGAGAGATGTATATAGATTGAAAAGGCCCTTATTAATAAAGGGATTATCAAGTTTTCTTCTTCAAGTCAAAAATGGAACCAAATCCAGAGCCAAAACCAAAACCAAAATTCAAGTCCAAGTCAGAGCCCAAACCTAGTCCAAACACAAGTGTTTGTTCCCACTCGAGCTAGAAAATTTTAAAAACCTAAATCATAAAACCGTAATAAAAATGTTGTCAATAATGGAGTCACTGAGTCGCATCATGTCCAAATAGTGTAAATATTGTCTGTTCAGCCTATGCCACAACTATAGCTTATTTCATAAATGCAACATATTCAATAAATGTAGCCTTTTCTACAACCACAACCATCTCCAAAAATGTAATCGCATTTACACAATAAGCACCCCAACAACTACCTTTGTAAACTCCTCCTCCAAGAATAAGACCCAATGCCAGATTCTTCAGCAACCTTGGTGATCCTATTGAAGCAGTGTTCCTCAAATTAGTTGTGGCCAATATGATTATTTAGAAAATTTTAAAGCACTTTCTAGAGGGTGTACCTTATCCTAACTAGTATAAATATAATGAATACTATGAATACTATCATGTTCATGAAGATTATATACACCAATGCATGTAGTTGAAGCACATTATTGAGAACATGTTAAATATGGAGAAATTCAGTTGGATAACATGGCTTTTATGTCCAATCATAACTTGGTTATTTACTGAGACCCATTTCCACAACATAACAATACTTATCAAAATTAACAACAACAACAACAATAAAAGTGACAACAAAAACAACACCAACTCCAAAATAGATGGAACTAAGGCTAGAATAACATCAATAACTAGCAAACCTATCATGCAGTTACACATAACTAAAATAGAATCATAGGCCATATTATGGGTGTTCATGTATCCATAATTACCATTAACCCTAGACCAAATGCCAATATACCAATACCATTACCTAACAATGTCTATCAGTCACCCTCTATCGATGATCCTGCCTTGACCTATGAGTGCAGCCAAGCACAATAGTAACCAAGGATTATCATCTTAGGCCCCTATGCTGGTAACCCTTCCTTGAATATTGATTGCATCCAAGTGCATCATCAATCAATAATTACCATCTCAACCCCCTCTCCATCCTCTTCTAATTATAATTGTCCTTTACCCAATCCATATTGCATAATCACAACTTGACAGACCAAAGTTACCATTATAGGCCCAAAACCTTTTACCATTAATCCAATTCAACCCACTAAACCATATAGGAGTAACCCAGTTACCATTGTTAAGGAAAAAACATATGATATCATGGAATAGCTACAAAATATTCCCACATAAATTTCTATTTTGGATTTGTTGTGCACATCTACCATCCAAAAAATATCCTTACTAAACTCTTGACCCAGTCCCATGTACCTAATGACATTGAGCCAAAGAAATCACAATCTTTGGTTGGACACCTAACCCTAGGCTTGTAATTGACCTTCAACCAAAGTAATATGACATCTGTACGCCCTCAACATAATAACCCATTGTACATTAAAGTTGTTATATCACAAAATTAAGTTAAATGCATCCTAATAGACAATGGATCAGGGCTTAATATTGTGTCTCTAAATTTAATCAAACATCTAGAATATACATCAGCTGACCTTCAACCAAATACCATTACCATCAAGGCCTATGACAATGAAGAGTAGGAATCACAATAAACCATCTGTTTACCAGTTGTCATTTGGCCTTTCACCCATAACACACTTTGCCGTATTCTAGATTTAGATATATCATATAATTTGCTTCTATACAAGCCATGAATATGTGAAATATATGTAATACCTTCAAACTTACACTAGTGTATCAAGGTTCCTCATACCAGGATAAATATCACTATTCATGGAGACTTATAACCATATCAGTAATGCAAGCATTTGGAGGTCGAGTAAGAGAGTTATAATTATTATTTTGGTCTAGACCCCATACCAAATATTGATAAAGACAAGGATATACTTTTTAAATTTTTAGAGACCAATTGCATAGACCTTGACAACCTTGCCTCTACTTCACATATGCCTCGTATTAAAATTGCAAATCACTTTACTATTTCAAACAATGGTCTAGGATAGTACTTTACCCGTAATACCTTCCGTATATCCAAGCTTCCATAAAACCCTAAGACTTATGGAATACCTAAGGCTAAGCCAATTTTCATGGAATGGAGACAAAAGGGAAAAGGAAAACTTCATATCCCAGTGCTTATTATTTTCACACCAGCCACTAGCCAAGAGCAAGACCCATTGGCCTAAAAAAAATTTGGTTGTACAATGATAATTTGGTTGATTTTTACCAAATTAAATAGTATCCCATCCCTAATAGGATTATGGATAACCAAGATTATGAAGGTAAAGGCCTAGGGGCAAATCAACAAGGTATTATTGAGCCTATTTCTATAACAAAGTACAAAGTAACTCATAGTCTTAGATTTAACCTGCCTGGGGGTGACCCCACATACCTTATTCAAATTCCTACACTAATGACTAGCAATAACAATGTCGATAGTGAAGTAAATTCTAATCATAAAATATATGAAGACCCATCTAATACCAAACTATTCAAATCTTACACCATTTGTACCATCACTGTAATAATCCACCATTCCTTGATTACCATTTATCACTCTCAACTCATAGATTGGGACCAACAAGAATCCATAGTACCTCTAGATGAGTTCGATAATGATGATACATTTCATGATTTTTTGGGCCTAAGAGACAATGTTTCTTTGGGAGACCATAAACAAGGGTTCTCTATCAAATTAGATCATGTTGCATATTTTTGAGAATGGGTGAACACCCTTAGCCAAAAATAAAAAGACTAAAAATTGAGGTCCCAAAGTGAAAACCTCTTTGAGCCATTTTTGGACTAGGGAAAAATTAAAGAAAAAGGCTATTCTCTTGGTGAAAACCTATTTTAGGTGTTATTAGACAGGGATGTTCACCCTTCCTTGAATGAAGCTTGGGACACCACCAACAATGAACTTTCCTTTGGGTTTGAACTTAGTACTGAGGAGAAGTATACTTTTGAGAAAATTATTTGAGAGTGCCCTGAAGTTTTTGTTACATGGCCACCATTAGGAGATTCTAATTCCTCTTATTCAGGAGAACTTGAAGAACCAATCCAACCAAAGGACTTTTCCATTGCCAACCAGTTTACATCATTATCGACTATCCTAGAAGATGGCTCTACTCTCCTTGTAGAGGATACTTCAGAAGTCAATATTGGGACTCCAGTGATCCCAAATGGATAAAACTAGGTGTGTCCCTCACTGAGGAGGAACATGAAGTTATTAAAGCTCTTCTAAAAGAGTTCTTAGAAAAAAATCATGGGCCTACTCTAATATGTTAGGTTTTGATCCATCATTGGTTCTACACCATCTTATAATTCATCACATGTCCATCTTGGTCAAAATAGAACTGGAGAAACTCTTAAATTCATGATGTATTAGATATATTGATTATTTGGAGTGGATCTACAATATTGTGCCAATCAGTAAAAATCAAAAAGGTATCATATTATGCACTAATTTATGAGACATTAACAAAGCCTGCCCAAAGGTTGACTTTTATCTATCGAACATTGACATGATTATTGAATCCATAGATGGGTATGTAATACTTTCCCTCATAGATGGATTTTTAGGATATAATTAGATCAAGATTTCACTAGAGGACCAACAAAAGGCAACATTCACCACTCTTTGGAGAATGTTTTACTAACAGGTCATGCCTTTCAGTCTCAAAAATGTAAGGGCAACATACCAAAGGGCCATGACTATTATATTCCATGACATGATGCATGATATTATCGAAGACTATGTTGATAACATACTGGGTAATTCTAAGACCCATGCAGACCATCTCTCTATACTATGAAAAATATTTAAAAGGATTCATGAGTACAAGGTTCAGCTTATCTTAAAAGGTGTGTCTATAGGGTAACTTTAGGAAAAAAATTAGGATTTATTATCTCATCAAGGCATTAAAGTTGATCCTACCAAGGTTCAAGCATCACCAAGATGCTATCACCTTCTACTTTCAAGTAACTCCATAGTTTGTAGGGTAAAATACAGTATATTAGATGCTTCATTTCATAATTGGCCAATAAATGCCACCCATTCACACATTTATTTAAAAAAGCCAGTACCTTTTCATGGAATGAAGAAGACCAAAAGGCCTTTGAGCACCTAAAATAATAATTGGCTAATCTACCAGTTTTGTTGCCTCTTATGCCAAGAATGCCATTTTTTTTACCTATTTGCCACTAAGAATGCCTTAGGGGCACTTTTGGCCCAACATGATGAGCACAAGAAATAACATGTAATGTACTATCTAATACGTACAATGGTAGCACATAAACACAATCATATTCTAATTAAAAAGGCTTGTTTAGATATGGTCTTTGCATCCCAAAAGCTACATCATTACATGATCAACAACAAGACCATAGTTGTTGCCAAAGTAGATCTACTCAAGTATCTACTATCAAAAATAGCATTACATGGCCACATGGATAAGTGGATCATGATTCTGAGTGAGTTTGAGATTGAGTATGTTAATTTAAAGGCCATTAAAGGACATGTACTAGCAGATCAACTTATTGAAGCTCTCATATCAGATACTCAACCACTTACCTTTGCATTTCTAGATGAGTCCATTATTAACATAGAAGAAACACCTCTTGAATAGCAAACATGGAAATTGGATTTTGATGATTCTTTCCCATCTCATGGATCAGGGTTAGGATTTTTGTTCATCAACCATAGGGGGATCTCATTCCCAAATCATTATATATCGACTTTCCTTGTACCAATAATATAGATGAGTATGGATAACTCATTACAGGGCTTCATCAAGTGGTACAATAAAACATTAGAATCTATTGGTTTATGGTGATTCATAACTTATCATTAATTAGGTTACAAACCAATTCTAGACTAAGGATGATAATTTGGTACCTTATAAATCTATGGTGGACACTCTTAAGTAGCAAATTACTCACATTCATTTTAAACACATACCTTGGACCAATAACTGAATAGTAGATGCCATGGATACAATTGTTTTTTTATCCATAGCATAGACAAGGAAAGAGACTACCAATTCCTTGTTGAACATCTTCTAGCACCTATTTATGAAGTCTTGGTCATTGAAATGATATGTGATCTTGTTAGTCCTAGTTCTACTTGGTATTCTAAATTATATAATCATCTCCATGACCAAGTCCTTCCACTAGACCTTTCCTGTGATAAACAAAAGTCCTTCACAAACCAAGCCTCTCTCTATACCCTACTTAGACCCATAATTTACCAAAGAATCTTTGATGAAACACTACTTCGTTGCTTAACTTAGACAAAATATAGATTAACATTAAGGGAAATTCATGAAGGAGTTTACGGGGCCCACACTAGTGGGGCCATCCTTGTAAAAAATCTCCTACTTATTGGTTATTATTGGTTGAACATGGAAGCAGATATAGTTGCTTATGTTAAAAGGTGCAAACAATGTCAGAGGCATGCAAATTTGATCCATGTTCTACCAAAAACACTCAAGTTGATGACTATGTCATGGCCATTTTCAATGTGGGGAATCAACCTCATAGAGAAGATTAACCATGCCTCCTTAAATGGCCATAAACACATCCTTAACACTACTAATTACTTCATTAAGTGGGTTGAATCTATACCCCTCACTTATGTGACAAGCAAACAAATTTCCAAATTCATATTCAACCATCTTATTTTTTATTATGGTATCCCATCTGACATTATATATGATAATGGTAGTTCATTTAAAAATAAGGATGTCAAAGCACTCTATGTCAGGTTTAACATTACCCAACATTTTTCCACTGAATATCACTACAAGGAAATGGCCAAATAGAGGCATATAACAATACCATTGTTAATATTCTTAAGAATATCATCAATGATGTTGGTCGTGATCAGCACTTACAAATATTTTGTGCCCTCTAGACCTATCATATTAATTACCACACTCCCACAATAGCCTTACCATATTCCTTTGTTTATGGCATTGAGACCATTCTTACCATCGAGGTCAAGTTACCTTCTCTACACATTTAATTGAAATATATCCTTGATGATGAGGGTTATAGAGTAGCTCATCTGCAAGAGCTAGAACTATTAGATGAAAAAGGCATGGCTATTTTGAATATCCCTCAAGCATCTCAAAACTGATTACATGGTCATTATAACATGTGTGTGAAACATTCACATAGAGAGTTTGAGCTTGGTGGTCTTATCCTCAAAGAAAACCAGAAGAACACCGTTGTCGAGAAAAAAAATAGAGGTAAGTTTAAGCCTAATTAGATAGGATCTTATGTGATTGTTTTGAACTATGACTCTGGAGCTTACAGGTTGGCTACACCAAAAGTATATGAACTTGATGAACCCATGATTATAATACATCTCAAACATTCTTTCATTTGAGATAATTGAGGTATTGTCTATGAGGACTATTTAAATTACACTTTAATATCACCTTACTTATATGGTACCATATACCATTCCTCCCATACCTTCCCTATTGTCCAAAGTTATTTACCCTCCCTTACCCACCCTTTTTAACCATGGTTCAAATCCACTGGTCCTTTGGGCACCTTCAAAGATTGAATTCAAATGAATTTTTAGCAGTTGATTCAGTCTTGTGATTCTTTGAGCATATTCTTTTAGAAAGAGATAAGCATCTTGGGGTAGTATGATAGTGTTTTAGAAATTGCATCTTCATTATTGTCACATTTTATCTCATTACCTATGCTACTGATTCTAACCACCTTTGGTAAAATTAGTATCATAGACCCTTGTCATTATTTTCTATGGCCTAGGAGTAGCCCATTTTACCCACATTGCCATATCATTATTCCATACATTATCTTCTACCTATTTCGTGAACTTGTTGTTACCTAGTTAGATCCTCCATTATAAGGTGAAACTAAATTGATTTGAGGTCTTTGTAGACTATGTAAGAAATGCTCAATTTATATTGAGGTCAGATTGGTCACCCATTTGACCATGCTTTATCTATTTTATGATCACTTTCAGTGAATGCTCTCACCATTTTACGAGTCACTTTTATGTGTATTATGAATTTAAACTTGATGCATTAATGACCATTTGGTTTTTCTAACGCTCTTGCCCTTTTACGAGAAACCTAATACACACTCTTTCCATTTTGATAATTATCCCATTTTGTGTCTCATAATTATCCATTGTGTTGAAATGCCTAGAAAAACCCAAAAACATGGATAGACACTAAAAAACTCCTAAACATGACTTTAATATTAAGCCTTTCAGATTGTATTGATGCCAATCATGATGTGCATCTCCTAGTCGGTAGGTATAACTAAAGCATTTGAATAAATCTTATCATGACCATTTTCATTTGCCTATTCCATTTTTTTATCATGTTTCATCCCATTTATGGGAGAATTACATTTGGACTGAAGTCCATATTGGACCTTATGTCCATGGGACTATGTAGGCAATGACCAATTGCCTAGTGTATTTGGAGTTAGCTCAGCTAATTTTAGTGATTGATTTCATTCGCCATTTCCTTAGATCATTCATTCCTTTAGGTTTGTCTCTAGAATGCTCTTGTCATTTTGTGAGTCATAAACCTATCATGCTCTTAGCAATTTATGAGTTCATTTACAATCTCACCATTTTGTGAGCCTATTCCCATTCTCAACCTTAAACATGGTAAAAATTATGAACAAAGTTCATTTGTGTGCACTCGTATCTTGTATTTGGTGTGTTTTTAGCCTAAATTATGCTCTTGTAGGTTTTTGATTTTTTTGTGTTTGACGCTTTCATGATTGTGAGTTACACCTTCTCTTTACTCTATGCACTCGCCAAATTGCAAGCCTATTCCCACTTTCTTCTATGAGCAATTTCTTTTGCTTATCATCATTTTTTATTCTATTCCATATCGTGAGATAATTACATTTGTCTTAAATTACATGTTGGGCCTCGTGTCCATGGGACTATGTAGGCAACATTCAAATGCCTAGTGCATTTGGAGTCAACGCAGCCACCCCTTCCTATTTTTTATATTCCCCCCAACTATTCTAGTGCCATTATTCCCTATAGCCTAGGGGAAACCTTTGTCATCCTACCTTTACCATTACTTCACTATAGCTTATGGATAACCTTTGGTGTTGAGCATAACACTTCTATTACACATGCATAAATAGTTAGATTAGTTATTTGTTTTATTTTTTCTAGATTAGTTATTTGTTTTAATTACCCTAGATTAGTTATTTGTTATAATTGCTTTAGATTAGTTGTTTGTTTTGTTTGCCTTAGATTAGTTGTTTGTTTTGCATTCCTATAGATTAATTTTGTGTTCATTAATAGTATATTAATTGTTTGATTTAGATTAATTATTTATTTCTTTGCTTTTGATTGGTTGTTAGTTCTTTTATTTGGTTTAGATTAATTGTTTGTTCATTATGCATTATCTTAGGTTGTCTATTGCTCTTTATTAAACTTAATTGTTTCTTGATTTTACTTTAGCTTATTTCTTTCTTTATTGTGCCTTAGCTTAGGTTGTTTATTGCATTACTTTAGCTTGCTTGTTTATGTTATTTGCCTTGATTTTTTTATTCGCTTCTGATTGACGACTAAATTTTTATATTGGCTTAACTATTTGTGTTTGTTTGTTTATTAGTTTTATTAACCTTAATTGGTTGATGACCAACATTATTCCTTTCATTAGTACTTTGGTTTTTTTCTTAGGTTGTTTATTTATTGTATCTTCATTTGTTTGTTTTAATTGGTTGTTGAATTTCTATTTAATTGTGCCTTTCTTTTTTCTCAGTTGTCATAGGTTTATTACATTTTATTTACACTTGATTTGGATTAACCATATATTGTACTTAAGTTGTGAATGTTTGTATTTATTCCTACACTTCATTTATTTGTCTTATATTTACACTTCGGATTTGATTGATCATATTTTACTTCTAAGTTGTTTATATTTGCATTTAAATTAAGTTTTTCCATGCTTAGGATATATATTGTTGTTATAATTATCTATAAATATGATGCATAATATCACAATCTATAAAAAAAATTAGGCCAATGCATCTATCAATCAATGCAGTGGATAGTACTTCTTGTTCACAACTAGCATATCCCAAACCAATCTAAAACCCATAAGTAACCAAATCCCCATGATTATATTATGTGTTAATATAGACATGCATCTCTAAATAAGTGTGTGTGTGTGTGTGTGTGTGTGTGTGTGTGTGTGTGTGTGTGTGTGTGTGTGTGTGTGTGTGTGTGTGTGTGTGTGTGTGTGTGTGTGTGTGTGTGTGTGTGTGTGTGTGTGTGTGTGTGTGTGTGTGTGTGTGTGTGTGTGATGTAACATAAGTAGATAAAAATAGTGTTACATCTCATATACATGGTAATATAGTAAATGAAAGAGCATACATGTTTACATGAAAAATAAACATCCACAATGCTAAATCATCGCAACTAAACATGAGATCAACATGATAATCAACATAACATCACATAAAAAGAATAGTAGTCCATGTAAAAAGGCCTCTAAGGAAAAAATATTAATGTCAATGTATCTCTCAAAGCAATGTCATAGACATCATGAATATATACATATCATAGTGTCAAAATACAAAATGTCAAAGAGCTCTAACAATCAGCTCTAACTTTGCAAGTCCATAGGTCCTATAGGAGGTGGTCCTAGTGGTGGTGGTCGTCATGGTTACTAAACTATCTAACATAATGTTGTTGTCAAATGTGTCTTATTATTAGACCAAGATGACATATTTCCAGCCCACTATGTGTCCCATACGTCAAACATATTTATCTATTAATCTATAAGGATTGTGGTCTCATATGATTTGCAATAATAGGATGCCTCATCCTTATCCTGAAGGCTCTCAAGTATCATCTATGAGAATCCTACATGTGTGATGGCTCTGAGTCTCATATCACTCACATTGGAGCCTATGTACATCTGCTAAGGCTTGATCCTTATTTGATATAGCCTAATACTACTCTACCTATATTTGTGCCTATATCTACACCATCTGTGCCACCTCTACCTTTAGTTGGGTAATATCTAACTAAAGGGTAGTCATATCCTCATCTTTGATATCCAAAATAGCCTATAAATCCTCCACTCTCCTCTCCAAACCTTGTATCTCACCTACCCATTCCGTAATCTCCTCTATAATGGCCTTGTCCATGGTCACTCTCACTGTACTTGATGGCCCTACCTAGCCTAGATCAACTAATGTACCTGGTATACCTATAGATCTTGAATCCACTGATATGACCTAGGTATCATCACCTCTATCACCCCATCTATCATCCCCTCTATCATCCCCTTCGTTATCACCCTCATCATTTTCACCCTTTCCCCTATTGTTATGTAAATTATTGTCACTAGCACTATCCCCGTTGCTCATCTCAACCTTGGTATCATCCACATCCATCTTCCCCTGATCATATACCTATCCACCCTATCCAATTACCTGCCTAGGGGTTATCAATCTCAATGGACACACCTATACCCACCAATGTACATACTCTGGTGTCACACTTACATCTATAGGGCCTCCTACATAGGCCCATGGACTTGTGGCATTACCCCATAACTGTTAGTTCTTATACTTAGAATCATAGGGTAGTGCAACTAATCTCATATGTAGCATGTGTAAACCACCTCAACTCCTCAAGAACATCTTGTAACATGCCAAATTATTATAAAACTTGATCTAGCTAGTACTCCTTAATAATATGAGTCTATCTCATTTTGAGGAAGCACCTAGTCATCATAAAGCTAGTGTACCGTCTCTCCTAAGACCATTGAAGCTGGTATGGAAGATAGGGCCACCAAATGAATAACTCAATCATTAACTTATCAAACATTTATTTATAGTGATATATCTCATCGTGATGTCCCCTGCAACCCACACCTATCTGAACCTAGTCATAAGTCAATGGCTCCTCAAGGTATCTAACCCATCTCTAACCAATTGGGTACTCTATGCTATGTGTTCCTAGCCCCAAGTCTATAGTAGTGTAGAATCTTTGATGCTCTAGCCTCCTCATTAGGCCACCATGTATAGGTCTTTATACAACTAGACCAAAACTGCTATCTACCAAGCAAATATCATCACATCATCCATCATTGAATAGATGACGCCACCTAAGCACATGTGAAATAAGTGGTTTCTCTTGTCAGGTACTAATATACCATAGATAATGGCCATCAGGACAATAACCTCCTTATTGATCAATGTTGATGGTGAGGGGTCCCCTGGGGCTAGATCATTTGGCCGTAAGTCTATATATATCTCTAATAGGCTAATGTCTACCTTCTCATATACCATGGGATATCTAAGAATTTGGTTAAGTCATCCAACACCACTTGTCATGTTGGATCTATCTATAATATTCTTTGACCTCTCGTGGGTAGCTTGAAGATCCATCAAGTACCTTTAATGTAGCTATGACCTCCCCTGTCAGTAGGTGGAATGTTGAGGTCTATGAGTGCCATCACTTTACTATTACACTCATGTATGCTCAAATTATGTGGATCATAGGCATCTACGTAATGTCATACAAATTTAGGGCCTGTAGGAATGTAACCATCTCCATCATCTATATCTATGACATTCAAAAGTAATGAGAACGTCATTCTCATGTTGTCAGTACCTCAAGCTGCTCTTACAATCATAAATAGATTAGCATTAGGGTATATCTATGTTGTTGTCTAGACTATACCTACCCTACCAAGCATATTTTCCCCTCTCTCCTAGATTTTGGACCCCTTTTGGCTCCCTTAAGTAAGTTGTTTTGTCTTTTAGGGTGAAGTCACCATTTTCCCAAATGGCAAAGTTGTCATTTTGGCATTTTTTGTCATTTTTGGGCAAAACCACTATTTTCATTTTTTATGAAAACAATGACTTCACCTAAAAATGGGTGAAATTTCCACTTTGGCATTTTCCATTATGTTTTTATGATATCATCATTATCAAAAATGATGACTTCATATGAAGTCATCTATTTTATCTATAAAGATGTCATTTTCCCTTCCATGAAAATGGTGACTTAGCAAGTTTTAATACTAAAACTAGTAATAAATTCATCATTAGTGCAGTAAAGGCTAAGGTGATATCACTTTTCAAAGGTTCATCATGTGGTGGTCGCTCACATTCCCTCATTCGATCCTCATGTACCTATGTCCTCATCCACGTGCCATTTCTCAACGCTTTTTCTCGCAAGGTCAGAGCTCCAAATTTTTTAAGGGTTTGAGTGAAAATGAAAAAAATTCACCCCATGGGGTGAATATATAGCTTGGAAAATTGAATTTTCATCCCCCATGGCCTAAATATTCTTGTCGTTCATTCCAAGAGCTCTTTTTTTAATCCTGTGGTCCATTTTCTGCACCATTTGATTCTAGGTTCACTATTTTTTTACTTGCCCATGTTATTGGGCCTCTTAGAGACTTGTTTAATAGCCCTATTTTTCTAGACTTATCATGTGCTAGTTTGAACATGCATCTTCATACTATCTATTTTATTTAGATCCATGTTATTATTCTATGCTAGCTCATCGTCACTTCATTTATGGATTTTCTACATGAGCTCCCTTTGTCAATTTTCTTGCACATGATAAATTATTTTCAACTAATTGCCACTATATTTTGATCTATTGGGGCAAAATCAATTTTATCATGATCAATCCACTCTATTGAGGCAAACCACTATTCTAATGATTATAATTGCCTTTAGGAAAATCATTATTTTTTGATGTATCTACCCTATTGAGGCATTTTTGTTGTGCTAATGATTATAACTGCCTTTGGGCAAATGATTAATCCACTCTATCTGCTCTATTAGATCAAATCACTATCGCACTAAATATAACTTCCTTTGGGAAAATCAATATTTCCTCTCATGTTACCTCTACATCATGTCATTTTATTCTTTTTGAGGGAATGTTTGACGATTTTATTTACTGCTTGATCCCTCAAGGGGGCATCCAGGGCTTATCCATCACCCTCTGGTGTATAAGCCAAGGCATTAATGGATTTTTTATTCTTTGAGAAGACAGTATTGTGCTTATGTCTTGAAACAATATCCCAAACATGGGTAAACTATAGACACCCTATTTTAGACACAATCATGTTACAACCAAACTTAAGATTGATTTCTACCAAATAATGTGAATTAAGCCTAGGAATCACTGAATGTCCTAATTTAGTCCACACATTGCACATTAGTGGCCATAATCATGTTCAGGTATTCTTATTTGGGTTATTATCCTATATGCAATAGTAACCTCCCACAGATTCATCTTCAATCAAATTATGACCTAAAAATTTGACAAATAAGCCTATAGACCCATTAAGCAGGGAACTTAACCAATTCTTAAAATGTAAAAACCCTTTGTAGAATGAATTAACTAATCAAATCCAATTAACCACTTAAGTTAAAAAAAAAATTATAATTAATGAATATCAATTTTTTTAGAAAGAAATTTCATTAAAAATGAGGTCATGATGATGTTATCATCCTCAAAGTCAAGGAATTAAAAATATCTCAATTAAAGATTTAAATTCAAAAATGGATACCCATGCTTAATAAATGGGATCTCTATCCCAAATATTAATTACTTGTCCCCTCCCTAACCTAACCATGGTTAAATCTAGCCTAACTACATTTGAGGTAGGGTTAGTTGGAAAACCTATAAATACAAGTGTCAAGGCTATTATTTAACAAGATTATTTGTGTAGTATTATAATGTTAAATTGATTATAAAAAGCTTCATTTTTCAAGCCAAGCCAAGCCACAAGTGGACAAGGAGAGGTGTTGCCCACAAGGCAAATGCATTGACAAAGGACTTTATTGCACCCAAAAGCTGAGCACGACCACACTTACATGCCAACGAGCTATCTTCATTTGACAAGGAAGGTAAAGGTAGTTTCTTTCTTCACCTTCTAGTTATAGTTAAGCTTAGTTACGTTATTTGTCACTTAAGTACTTAGGCAAGTAATTATTGATTTCATTGAGTTATTTGATATTAGTGTTTTACAATTCCACTAATAAGATAAATCTAATAATCTCCTTTGTAATCCTATACTACAGATAAAACCCTTTTGATGTTAAATTAGAGTCCAAAGCTACTCTTCTCAAACACAAGGTTAATCTTGAAAACATGCATGTAGCCAAGGGTCTCAAATTCATGCCAAACTTCATTGGATTAAGGTTAGAGACGAAGCCTCTAAGTTTGTTTTAGTGTTATGAACAAATTAATTAAGTAAAAACTACCCATGGTCAAATTATTGATCTCCTCAATATTTTTTATTCCTTTTTAGACCATTATAGATCATTGTTCCAAGTTGAAGAAGTTTATCTAGTGCCTGCCCAAGATATTTAAGAGTGCATGGATGTGGTTCACTACATACTCAACCTTTGGATAAATGTTTATGTGATGTGCCTCTTTCCTTAAATGAGGTTCATGTAGATTTGTAGATAGTTAGTGATAAATACACTAGATAAAATGGTGTTTTTTATGAATTGTAAAAAGCCACTTGGCACTTCATGTTAGGTATTTATTGTATAGTACTCACATGTAATGGGATGTTTAATATATGTGTCAGTAAATAAATAATTTATCTAATTGTGTGAGAATAATTATATGTGAGTTATGATTGTCACAACATGCCTCATTAGTCTTTAGGTGATATTGTAGAGGATAGGATAGAATGAGAGATTGTGGGAGATAAGAGGATAAGGAAAATATCCTTGTTTGTCAGAGATATCTTCATTATAAATATAATAATTTAATATGAATGAAATGTTGAATTGTGATTGACCAAATTCTATTGAGATAAATATTGATTAATTACTAACACTAGTATCAGAGTAGGTTCCCTATGGACCTCTATGTTTTCCCTACATTCATTTATTTCTGCATCAAAATGGTTTAATGGTTATGCATTATAACCCATGTTTAAATGTCATTTTTGATCATCTACCATGATTACACATTGTGCACTCCCCTGACTCAGCGCACCACTCCTTCAATCACCAAATCACTATACTCCTTTCTCAAACTTTCCATCTGGATCGAGCTCCCTCCCAATGACACTTGCAACATAAAGTTGACCATGAAATAATATCTTCACCTTGCAGAGCTAAAAATAGTGAGTTTGATCCTTATGGCAGTCTAATCAATAGAGACATGAACTGGCAGAATGGCATACTCTCATTGTTGGCATATTTTGTGCCTTCTTAAAATCTCTGTAGAACCAGACATTCCTTGTGCTCAGGCATGTTTATGTATAACTACAATCTTCATGATATCCTTATTTGTGGGTTTTATTTTAAGTTTTGTTTTATATATTTCAAAGTTTTTTTTAAAAAAAATTATATTGTTTTGTTTTAAGTTTTTGATTTTTGATTTTAGTTATATGTTTTTATTTTACTTTAGTTATTTTTTTAAATAATGTGGTTTGAATTTTTTAATATGTTTAGTGTTATTTTAAATGATTTATGATTCTAAATCATTGTGATGTTAAATGTGTCTTAGGTTTTATTTTTTAATGTTTTTATTAGCTAGTATTGTTTATTCTATAGTGTCATTTTATTTTATTTTTAGATTTGTTAATAATATGTTATATGGTTATTATTTTAGGTTTTTAGGTGTCATTTAATTGTATTTTATTATAAGTTTTTAGTGTTTTCATCATTGTCATCTTAGTAACAATTTGACATTTTTAGTAACTCGTTAGTTGCATCTTTATTTCATATCATGTTATAGTTGATGTGTTTGTGTATTCTTTTATGTGGGTTGTCTTCTTGTGTCAATTATAATAAATAAGATTATGATGATAGACAAATGTTTTGTCAAATAAAACAAGAATTTATATGAAATAAACTCTCATGTTTTATAAGAACACATTATTGGGTGAACATGACATCCACAAGTTAAAATTGTGAGGAGGAATATAGAGATATTTAGTCCATGTGGTTACTCTCCCCATGTTTGCACTAAGGGGGATGATGTTACATATTAATTTTTTAGTACTCACATATAAGGGATAGTTTAATATATGTGTGAGTAAATAAATAGTTTATGTAATTGTATGAGAATAATTGTACGTGAGTTGTGATTGTTACAACTCACGTCATTATTCTTTTAGAGAGATTGGAAAGGATAGAATAGAATGAGAGATTGTAAGAAATAAAGGGATGAGTAATATCTCCTTATTTGTAGGAGATATATTCACTATAAATGTAAAACTTTCATATGAATGAAAATTTTAAATATAACTAACCAAATCCTATTGATAGAAATCTCAATTAATTCCTAGCACTTCATGGGTCCAAACTTGCTACAGACCATTTGTAAGGAAGGTATTTAAAATTACTCCTTATGAAACATTATTAATTAATTAAATATCAATTCAATTAATAATTTATGAGATTCTAATTGGATTATTGATTGGAGGCTCTTAACTTTGTTGAATGTGTCAAATAATATCCTCACCAAATCTCTCTTTTTTCACATGCTTTCTCTACTTCTTACCATTGTCAAATTAGTGCAAAAAATGACTCATTAAAATTTATTATATCCTTGATAATACTATTGTGTTTTAGGAAGGAATGGGGTGAGCTCAGGCCTCTAGATAACAAGTTTTGTTCTTCAAGATGGATTTTGATAAAGCCTATAACCACATTGAATGGCCTTTCATACTAGACATGCTTTAATTATGTCATTCAAACTTTATTTTTTTAGATCTTATCCTTTTTTACCATTATTACACATAAATATATGTTGTTTAACCTATTTTTATTGATTAGATAGTGTCTCCCTCTTGATCTTTCCTTATACGTTCTTACCTTTGAGACCTTTGGTTATCTCTTAGCTTGTAAATGTGAGAAAGGGATCATCAAGAAGATCATTCTCCTTAATAATAAAATTAAACTTCTCATTTTCCATTTTTAGGTGATTCCTTTCTCATTCTCACTGAGAATAAGGCCTTCTTATTCAAATCCATATCCAACATTGTTCAACATATTTTTCAAAACCTTTGGTTCGAATATCTAATGGAGAAAAACTCACTATTATTATGAGAGCATGATTTCAATTAAATATTAACTTGATAAATTTTAAATAGAAATGGATTGAATGGGGAGATATGTTATCCAAAGGGTTGAGAAGAACATTTATTATTAGATGTCTAAACCCTTATCCTTGGATTCAAAATTTTAATTTTGCACTAAAATTTTAGCTTCCACTCATGTCTACTACTCCTCTTGCTAGGACCATTTTAAAGCTTCATATGAATGATTTGCTAAACTTTTAAAATATATTCTATGGGATAATTCTAAGGAATGTAGGGGTTTTTTAGAGTTTTGAGGGACATTTATTTTTATTTTTGGTGTAGGTATAGTTTTTTTCCCATGATATTAGTTTTTTTATGTGCATATGGATCATTGGTTTAGATTAGGAATTTATTGGTCCAAATTCCCTTATGTTGGGAGCTATATTTCCTTCCCTTTCCCTATGTTGTCCTTACAAATTTACTTTGGTCACATTGGCTCAATGAGAATACCACCATTCAATCTTGTATTTTTGAAAATTTATAGATAAACTATTTTATTACCACAATGTGACCTTGTATGCTCCCAATGTTCAAATAACTAATTTTGGAATTCTTTGTCCCCCTGATGAGGATCAAACTAGTTCAATCCTAGTCATCTATTTTGTGGGTCCCTTAACCCATGTTCCTAGTTTGTTTGGTTTATTGTACCTTATTCATTGTCTTTTCTTCCTTTTGTTTGTCGATGTCTACACCAATAAGGTCTTGATTTTAATTCAATAATTTTGTAAGTAAATGAATTCATTTAGGGATAAAGAATAATTGAAATAAAAAATCAAGGACATAGTCTTATTATTATTTCTATGTCATCTATTGAATCATAAAAGAATAATTATATTGCTAGGGATCAAACCCCTTGTATCAAAATCTGAATTGAATAAGTAGTGAAATTTAATATATAATCTACTAGTTGTTTGCATCTCATAAATAAGGGTAAGGGCTAGAATATTCATGCTACATTGAATTTATCATTCTATTACACATTATTGTTGACTTGCAACTTGTAAAAAAATAAGGGTCTGATTGAGGAAAACATCTCATTACTTCCCCCTTTTAAGGTCTTGAAAGTTACTTTTGAGCCAACTACTGCTGGGAAGAAGAAGAAGCAATTTGGGGAAGTTCAAAACTCAATTTGACAATATCAAAGGGGATTTTGACAAATAAGATTAGATGAAGGTAGACACAAAATTTCATCAGAATATAATATATTCTAACCATGACCGACCACATTATCCAAGATCAAGATTATCCTACTAGTAGTGAACCCTCATGATCTTGGTTTGACTAGGATTGAGCCAATTCAATCCTAGTTATTTTTTACAAGTTTTTATATCTTCACCAATTTTTGGGGATTTCTACAAAACTATTTTTGAAAAAAAAATTGCCTAATTTTAGCCTCTGATAAAACATGTAAGCCACAATTAAGGAATTTATATGTGAATCCTCTTTGTGAAGCTACAAACACCATAATCTATATTTTTACACATTTCAAATATTTTTATATTTCCATATTATTGTATTTAAATTATATTTCTCTTGTATGCATGTTTATATAGGTTTAGTGTACTTTTAAATTAGCCTATAACCAAATTTTACACCTTACCTATACCAAAATTTTCCTTGACCAAGTTCAAATTGGTTCAATCTTAGTCATATGTTTTTGTGTGTCCTTTGACCTCTATTCTTGGTTTGTTTTATTTCTTGTGATTTGTTTGTTGGCTTCCCACTTTTATTTGTTGGCTTGTACAACGATGATGTATTCATTGTAATTAAATAAGTTTATAAGTACACAAGTGCATTAATACATTTAAGAACAAAGAAGTATTGAAACTCAAATCCAAGGACACAATGATTTTTATTGCTACACCATCTATACAAGTGTAAAATTAGAATCGAATTTCTAGGGAAACACCCCTTGTATTAAAACTTAAATTAAATTTTAGTATTGAAAGAGAATATAATATCTATTAATTATTTGCATCTCATAAATATGGATAAGACTTAATATTTTCATTCTGCATCAAACTTCTTGATGGACTAAATGAGTGTTGATTTCTAACTTGTCAAAGAATAATGGCTTGATTGAGGTATGCCCCTCATAACTATTTCCCATTTCTATGGTATTGCAAGGTTAGTTTGAGCCAATTAGGGTTGGGAAGAAAGAGAATCAATTCTTATAGATTGGTTGATAAATTTGTAATTACATGGAGGTTTTTAACAAGCAAAGTTGCATGCAATATTTCATCATAATATGGTATTATATGACCTAGATTGGCCACAATAACTAGCATAAACTACCACCATCAAACCTCCATGATTATGGTATAACCAAGATCGAACTATTTTGATCCTAGATGTTTTATACAACTTTTTCAAATCCACACCAATTTTATGGGTTTAGTCTAAGACTCATTATGGACATGTTTTCACCTACTCCCATTATCCATCAACACACAAATGAGTGAAAATTCACACATTCTTGATAGAACCTACTGATCATGTTCTAAGCATATTAATATTTGTTCTCATACATTTTAGATCTATTTTCACTATTACATTATTATATTTAATTAAAATTTGTCTTGTATGCATGTTTATATAGGTTTAGTGTACTTTTGTTAGCCTATAACCACATTGTGCACTTAACCTTACTACATTTTTGTGAACCCAATATATCTTGAACCTAACTCTAGGGTTTCATATTTTGGTGAACTTGCATTGCTTTGATTTCCTCTTTCCTTTTAGGATAATATTGTTCTTGTATTACAAATTTGATCTAATTATGCCTAGGGTTTCCATAATCCCTCACTTTACATACTTCCTTCCTTATAGGGATATCCCCTGTTATTGTTAGAGGTTTTATTTATCTAGGGTTGAGTTTTTTCCCCCATCATTAACCCTAGCTCCTCATGTGTTATTATAACCTTTTTTTGCATGTTATATATGCTTCCATATTAATCCACCTAAAAATATTAAACCTAAGTCCCCTATTAGGTGAAGTGATAGATTGAATAAAAAACCAATTGTTTTTGTTAAACTTTCTTTGGCAGGTACTTATGTTCATTTGAAAAATAAAATTACAATTATTAATTAGGCTAATTATTCTTTTGTTAATACACATCTTAATATTGATATGAATAAAAATAATATGAATTAAAATGATGACAATGCCATGAATGATAATGATGTGAATTAAAATGTTACTAGTGGATCTCAAAATAGCTATAATTTTGATGTAAAAAAGATAGGGTATAAATACTTGCTTTGTTTCTCACACATGTTTTAAAATATCTAATGAAATAGATACAATGTTGTATGTGTTTAAATATATGTTAAATAAAACCTTAACTAAAGCTTTTATAGTTGAGTAAATACATTTTAAAATTAGTCCTATATATTTGAATGCTTATAATGATGTTAAATATTCTATAGATTCCCCTCCCATGTGGAACAATGTGGTTACATCTCAAAAAAAATTTAATGTTATTCCTCTTCCTATTCATTCTACTCATATTTTTATGTATTTGTTTTCTCAAATTGGTCTCAGTGCATATTTTCTTGCTATCAAGCTCCTAAACCTTATCAAAAAAAATCAACCTTCCTCTCTTACTCATAGTGTTTATCAAGTGCCTAATGTTTATATTCCTACTTATGTTACTACTACTTTAGTTACAACACTTTAAGCTACTCTTCTTCAATAGAATATGAAAACTATACAAGCTATGAAAAAATAGATCCAATTACTTTCCCAAGGGTATCAAAAACCAAGTCATAAGGCCATTTCACATCAGATATTACTTAATACTTTGACTCATGAGATTATTTCCTATCACTTTCCCATAGGTTTTATAACTCCAAGTTTTATGTGTTCAATGGCAAGGGCGATCCTTCTCACCATGTCAAGATTTTGTATCCTTCATGTCTTGAATTCATGCATAGTTATAAGAATATGATGAAAATATTACCTAGGATCCTTAAAGACTAAGCTATTGATTGGTTTTATTCCTTTACATATAGATCTGTATACTTTTTCAATTCTTTGGCTGATAATTTATTAGCTCACTTTTTAATTAAAATTACCATGAAGGTCACTTTTTCATAGATTTTCAAACTTAGAAAAATACCTAATGAGAATGTTAGTGAGTATATGCTTAAATTAAAAACCATGTTTATGAAGATGCTTTACTAATTTATTAATAGTGAATTGAAATGTCTATTCTCTTAGAGTTTAATCCAGCCCATGAAAGACAAATTAGACTTCAACTCATACCAATCTCTTGATGAACTTTGTCACAGTTAGAAACTATGAGATAAAGTTTTTAAAGTCAAACATTATTAAATTTGGAACTAATTACCCTACCTATAGTGGATCTAAATATCAAGATAAATTAACATTCAAATCTAAGACTAACAAAAATAGTGTTCAACCTAAGAATGATGCTAAGAATGAGGCTAAGAATGTAGTCAACGTATTATACCAAACATCAAAAAAAATAATCCTTTCTCGATAAAGAATGAAAAAAATATTTACATGGCTAATTGAAATCCCTCATATTTTTCTTGAATGATTTCTTGAATGCATTATGATATCTTTACCTTCATATCACAAATTTGATTCGTTAAGGCCCTTGCCTAAAAACCATGATGTTAATACATAGTATGGTTATCATATACTCCTTGGACATTCTAAAAACATATGCATTACTTTGAAGCATAAGATCCAAGACTTGATTGAAAATAACCAAATAAAAATAGAGGATCATAATAGTAATTTGAAATAATCAATTTCTCAACCAAATCAACATCTGAAACTTTTTACCAACCCTCTACAAAATCATACCACTCAATCTAAAAATCAAGATGATGTTAATATTATAACATCAAAACAAGATCCATGGGTTTAAAATTTGCATACAATTGATGAATTCATAGGTGTTGTCAATGATCTCCTTCAATTATAATTAACAACCATGAAATTCCAAATAATTATTTGAATAATGGTTCATTATTCATTTGAGCTTTCATAGATACAAATTTAAGGTTTAAAAATGGAATCATGATTGATAATTTTTCAACTTTTAATGTGTGCACAATTAATATTTTAACCAATCTGAGATATACACAAGGATTTAATCTGTATACCCATAGTTATTAGAGGATATGATGATATGACAAGGACACTTCTTGGGGGAATTACTTTACATGTTATTGTTGGTCCTACGACCTTACTATTTTGGATTCATAAATTGTTGTATTATGGGACATATGATGTATGCTTGCATGATCCTGGTTTAATCAAATGAAATAAATCTTGTCAACACTACACAAGTGTCTAGAAATTTTCCATGGTTATAAAGTAATCACCATTCAAATCACTACTTATGAACCTCCCACACATGTTTAATATGATTTGTTACCTAAAGAGATACCAAATAAGTTAATAATAGAACTCAAGTACATGTACCTAAATTTAAAGTACCTACTAATCCATGTACTAAAATTATATTATTGTAACCTTATGTACTTATTCAAAATAAATAACCTACCAAATATAAAAAAAATTGGCATACCATATGAATAAAAAAATAGTTTAACCTTAAAAATGGATAATATAACCATTTTCAATAATAATGATTACTGTAGTAATGTTTATAATAATGACAACTACTATAGTGCCAATGAATATATTGGCCATCGATGATGAAAATGTATTAGCCTTCTTGGACTCATGGATCACAAGACATATAGGTCTTGAGCATGAGGACACAAATTTATCTACTTACACACACCATGATCATTTAAATGGTTTCATTGGTTAGCCTCACCTTCTAACTCCATAACACTACACTTGAACAATGTATTTGTATACAATTAATTTTATTTGCTTTCTTGTTTGCCTCCAATTTTTATATCTTTCTTGTTTCACATACATTTTTTGGAATTATTTTTCCTCCTTTTAATCCCTTCTTCCATGAGTTTATTCCATCTTGGGTCTTTTTTTGCCTCTAGCTTATTTTGATTTTAGCATACATTTTATTTGAATTTTAAAGTTACCTTCTTTTTTCTATGCTTCCATTTTTTTGTTGATTTTTAATCTCCTTTTGTTCTACTTATTATTTCTATACCATTATTCTATCCTCCTTATTTATGGTGATTGTAGTGTTTCTTTGTTTGTGCCCTTGCCTTTGATTTTTGTCTCCCATCCCAAAATCTTGCACAATATTCCAATTATCACAACACAATACATATTGAGGCCTTCCATCCTTGTATGATCATAGTTATAAGGGAATTTATAGGTTAGCATGGATCCTTACCCTATTTATTATTCTACCTTTATTCCCTTAGATTGTTGTCTTCCTAAAAAAAAATCTTTTATTTCTCCATCTCTTCTAAAAAAATGTTGGAGATTAATATTTATTTGAGTTAATTTTATTAATCATAAACCTATTTAGTTGTGCATTTCTTATTATGATAAATTCACTTAATCTAGATTAATGAGGTATTATACCTTTTTTTTCCTTTTGAAATCAATCTTGGAGTTACATGTCACATGTAATCCCTCTCACACTTGTCACACACTTCCCCCTCACCTTATGGGGATTAGTGACATTAGGCACACACTAAAAAGGTTGTAAAAGTCTATGATAGAGTTTTGTTTAGTAACTCCTCTTTCCTTCTAGCTCTATTTAATGAGCTCTCTCCTCTCTCATTATAAACAAGTTCATCTTGAGACACCTACTTATGGCTTAATGTCCATCTGTCTTTCTCATTATCTTTTATTCTACGACGATTATAATTGGAGAATAGTCTTTTGAAAGCCTTCTTAATACACATGGGGTTTTCTTCCATTGATCTAGTTCCCCACTCAATAACTTATGTCTCACATTCTCATGATGGCTTGCTTTTGAGGTGACATTCTTCTTGTATGCAATTATTTTCTTATTTTCAATGTTATTATTTTAAGATCGTGTCAATTATTCTATTATAGTATCAAAGGTAGGTTTTTATTAATGTTTAAATATAAGCATGTGCAAGTGCATGGGTGGAAATTCAAGTTTTTTTTTTACCTCAAATGCATTTGGTTTTTTTTAGGATTTTTATCCGTTTAAATGTATTTAACTAGTTTTGTTGCTATTCACATGCATAACCTTTGCAAGGATGGCTATATTTTCTCCTCTTTGGCTGAGCTTTAGTTATTTAAGCATCCCAGATCCTTTAGCTTTGGTGTTTCTATGATATTTTTCTATTTTTCATGTTGATCATAAGGCATCTTTATGTGTATTTTTGTTCTAAGGCATTTGGATTCTTTTTTTTTTGGAATTTTTCTTCTAAAATGTTGTGCTTTAAGTGAATTTTTAGGTCCATATGGTGCAATTTTAACTTCAATTTTTAACAAGTTGGTGCCAAATAGCTACCAAATAATGTGTTTTAATATTAAATTGCATTCCAAGGTAATGTGTGATAATTAATATATGAACACTTATCTAAGATATTTTTTATACGTTACTATCTCGTTTGAACATTTTTGGTGTATCAAATGCATTGTGTCTCGGAAGTTTTAGATTTTTAATTCATGGTTTTTCTTTTACTTGATAAGCAGTGTATCATTCGATTTGGATCTTGGTGCCTTATTTTTCTCTATCCCATTTGCATCTAAAATCAAAACAAATTTGGCATTTTTATTTCATATTAATCCCTTTGGCATCCTTTTCATATTTTTGTTGTATGGTATGGCATTATTCTTAGTAATACATGGTTTTGTTATTGGCATTTCAATGTTGTTAAACATTTCAAACTATGTTTATAAATTTTAAGTTGTGGTCTATTATCTCTAGCATCTTGCTTTTACCTTCTCTACATATATGGTGGCACCTTCCTTTATCTAGCTATGGTGTATTAATATATCTTTTGGTAACACTTTAAACTAATTTTTTTAATATGTTTTGCATTTTATTCTTAATACTTGGCATTGTAATATTATTATTTTTATGATTCATTCCCATGTGTTAAGTGGCATTTTTTTTTTTCAATCAAAACTTTATTAATATTTAAATTATTCCCGTATTATATTTCAATAATATGTTGAGAATTAATACTTTTGTGTGGCACCATCTTATTCTAAATCAAAACTCTATTCACCTTCCTCTTTCAATTTTGAATGTATGCCTTGACTAGCAATTGTCTTATGTTAGTTTTGTCTTTCTTTCCTTTGGTATGTTTTGCATTCAGTCTAGTTTTGGTCATGATAAGAGGCATCTTAATCAATCTTCTAAATGGCAGTTTATCCTTCTCGAGCTTTTGTATCTTATGTGTTGTAATTAACTTTATTATCACTTGGTATTTCCTTATTTTCAAAACTAATTAATGATTTAAAAATATTATAACTAAGTGGTGTTCTATTCCACTCATGTAACATTTTATATATAACATTTTCTTCATTACAATAACTCTATTTAAGGTGTTTGCTTTGATTTTTCATGTATATTATGCTAATACATTTTTTGCCTTATGTGAACAAAAGGTTTGACATATGCTTCAGACATGGAAAATGCTTTATATAAATTGATGCTTTCAATGCAAGCATAGACTAAAGTTGTAAAAAAAATTATGTTTTACTAAATTGTCTTATACCTTATTTGTAATTTGTCCTTATAATGTTTTTGGACCTTTTTAAATAAAAACCATAAATTCATTATAAGTAAGGCAACTATTTAAGATAGTTTAATCATTTAGAATTTTATCTATACCTTTTTTGTAATGTTGTGGGTTTGAGAGAAAAATGATGCTTTAGATAATCATCTTACATAAAAAATTACTAAAAAAGATAATGAAGTTACTGCTTTGAAATGTAAATCCAAATGTCAACATAAAATAATTGTTTTATTACAAAACATACATGATGAGAAAATACATGAAATGTAAAAACTTGTTGATTGTCTTAACATTAAAATTGCTTCCTTTAAAAATGATAAGTTGCTTTAAAATGTGATTTTTCTTCTCCTAAAGTGCACAGTCCTTTGCAACATAATGTTTTCAACCTTAGTAAAAAAGTTATACAATGATGGGTTATTCTAGTGATGGTTTTGCTAAATATGAAAATAACATTGTTAAGCCCATTTTATTTAAATCTAAAATTGTAGGGCTTGATTTTAATGCTTATAATGCTAATTTGGATACATATTTTTCCCTCACCGAATGTTATGATATTTATTTATAATAATAGAAATAACATTCAAATATAATCCATTAGAGGGGTAAACTTCCAATAATCAAATAAATGAATGAATTCAATAATGAAACTTATGATGGTTATGAAGATCCATGTTCCACCATATATATACCCATAATTGGAAAGAATTACACCCATAGTAGGGAAGGGTCACACCCATTCATTCCAATTATGTTAGCCTAACTATTAATAGTTAATAAATTAAAGATAAAGGTTATGTTATCCATTCCATAACCTTAGTACTTATAAGGTTAGGGGTGTAACATGCCCTTCCCCTTTATAAAATCATTACCCTCAATACTTAGCAACTCAAGATGTTGTTGCATGAATTGTTCATCCTCCCATGTTGCATCTTCAATGGTCAAATTATTCTATTTGATGAGAAATTTAGAAATGGCTTGGTTACATAATTTATTCATTTATGTCTCGATAATAGCCTTAGGTACCATAATGAACTTCCCTTCATCTAACTCAGGCAACTTAGACTAGACTGGAATCTTAGAACCAATTACTTTATTCAAGCATGAAACATGAAAGATAGGATGAATTTTGGAAGAAGGTGGAAGTTCTAACTTATAAGCGACACTTCTAATCTGATGCAGAACCTTGTAATGACCATAAAATTATGGTTCAAGCTTGATTTTCTTATGTTGTTTAGGTGACCATTGTTTATAGGGTTACAAGTGAAGGAACACCCAATCTCCTTCCTCAAATTCCCTCTCATTGTGGTGTTGATTGGATTATTGTCTCATCCTATTTTGAGCTAAAACCAAATTATTCATAAGGACTTGAATCACTTCCTACTGGTATTAAAGATGATCCTTGATCGCATGGGTTTTTGAATGACCCTACAAATGAGATGTAGTAGAAGGTGGGGGATAGCCACAGAAAGATTCAAATGGTTTCATATTTTTCATGGTGTGAAATGATGTGTTGTATCACCATTCTACTTGTGAAATCCACTTAGATCAATATGCTTGTGTTTTGGAGGCAAAGAATAGTAGGTATCCTTTGAGACATTTATTCATAATTTTAGTTTGGCCATCTGATTATGGATGATAAGATGAACTATGGGCAAATTTTATGCCCCATGAAAAAAATAGTTTGGTCCAAAATATGCTAGTGTAGATAGGATCACGATCACTCACAATGATTTTGGGAATGCCATGGATTTTTTGTAATTTTGTCATGAATACTTCTGCCACAATACTAGCTTGAAATGGATGAGAAAGCTCATAAAATTATGGGTACTTAGTGAGTCAATCCATAACCACTAACATCACATCCATATTATTCAATTTAGGTAGGCCTATAATGAAGTCAATTGATATTTCTTCCTAACATTGTGATGGAATGGCTAATGGTTATAAGAGACCTAGGGTCTTAATCATTTATCCTTTATTTTATAAATAATTTCAAAGTCATATCCTAGCATCTTTATGAGCCATTTATGTTGCTCTTTTGAAGACAGTCATTGCTCCAAAAAATACTTTAAACTCTCATGATTTGTCTTAACTTTGAAATGCATGCCCATGACATATTGGCACCACTATTTGATTGCATGAATGATTGCTATCATTTATTTCTTGTATGTGGGCCTTACCAAGTTTTTCCCTTTTAATTGTCGACTCTCAAAAGCTAAGGGATGCCCTTATTGCATTAGTACTACCCTAATGCCATGGCCAAAAGAATCACATTCTACCACAAATGTTTTAGAGAAGTCAAGGGTAACTAGCATAGGCATGGAAGTAAGAGCTTATTTTAATTTTTGGAATGTTTGGGTGGCTAAGTCTGACCATCAAAATGAATCATTCTTAAATAATGTTGTTAAGGGTGTTGTTATGTAAGTATAGTTGTGAACAAATCTTTTGTATTACCATGTTAGACCCAAGAATCCTCTTAAACCTTTGATATTTTTAGGTTTTGGCCAATATTTGATAGCTAAAATCTTCTTAAGGTCCACTTTAACACCTTCATGTGACACCACGTGTCCTAAGTGCTCCACTTCATTCACCCCAAAGGCACATTTAGATTTATTTACATAGAGTTAATGGTCTTCCAATACCTTTAATATCTTTTCTACATGTTGTAAATGTTCTTTCCATGTTTTACTATAGATTATTATGTCATCAAAGAACACCAATACAAATTTATAAAAAAATGGGTAGAAAATCAAATTCATTGGGCTCTGAAAAGTAGATGGAGCATTAGTGAGACCAAATAGCATAAATAAGAATTCATAGTGACCTTCATGTATTCTGAATTTAGTCTTATGTATATCCTCCTCCTTAACCTAAATTTGATGATACCCTAATGCAAATCTAACTCAGTAAAGAAAATGGCCCCATTTAATTCATCTAATAATTCATCAATGAAAGGAATAGAAAACTTATCTTTCAAAGTGATATTTTGAGTTCTCTATTATTTGGACACATTATCCATGACTCATCTTTTTTTTAACCATAACCACTAGAGATGAATAAGCACTTTTACTAGGATGAACAATACCTGAGTCTAGCATATCCTTCAATAATTTTCCAATTTCTAACTTATGTTTTTAGGGGTAACAGTAAGGTCAAACGTTATGAGGGATACTTCCTAGACTCAATTTGATTACATGATCATGATCTCTAACTAGAGGTAAGCCCTTTCGTTCCTAAAATACTTTTTTATGTTGTTGAATAATCATTTGAAGATTTAGTGGGTCTTAATTTTCTACATCATGTACTTCTAAGAAATTTAGTTGTGCCACTATGCCATAAGATCCTTTTTTATGTAATTTTTCCATCTTATGAGAGCTAATAATTTGGCTTGGTGGGGATTTAATCTTATAAAGTGTGTACTTTTTTCCATTTATAATAAAATCTATGAATAAGTCTTAAAATTTGAAAGACACTATTCTTAGTTGTTTAAGCCATTGCACTCCCAAAACTATATTTGTTCCCCCAATTGATATGGTGAACATTTCTAAATCTAACTAATAGTCCCCCTTTGAGAGCTTTATATGATGACATTTACCCCCACAAAAGAGTTATTTCCCATCGGTAACCATAACTTAAAAATTAGAGACTGGATATACAAAGTAATTGACCTCATTAGCTAATTTTCTATCAATGAAGTTATGGGTACTCCTTGTATCGATTAAAATTGACACTTTCTTCTTCTTAATATAACCCACCACTTTGAGTGTTTATGGTGTGTTTATCCCATTTAATGCATGTAGAGAGATATTAGGACTTTCTTCCTCCTCAAAATTTGCATGATCCTATTCTATCATTAGTTCCTCTGTAGCTAATTCCTCTTCCTCTAAAACCTCATTCTCAATAATCATTGGTATTTTCTCACCTTTGGCACACTTATGTCCTCTAGACCATTTACTATCAAAATGCCAACATAGGACCTTTTCTCTTTTTTATGCCTCTTGTTGAGGAGAGAGATTAGTAATTTGCCTTGGGTTAAAAGAGTTGACCATATTTCTATCAACAATATTATTCATATTTCTATCTCACCATCTTGAAGTTTGACCTTAAGTGAATCTCTTGGTAGCAGAGTTTCATTGCTCAATGTGATGTGTTTATTGCATTTCTTTCGTAATTGTACACGATTTCAAAAAATGAACATCATGTTTAATTCATTCATTTAGTCCATTAATGTAAAATTTTAGTCTTTGATAAGGTGTTGCTTCTGGAGTTTGGATTGCCAATGTCATATGCTCTACATTACATTCCACTACAAATCTTGTTTGTTTCATATTTGTTACTTGGGTGAAATAACTTCCCTTCTATGGAAGATCATAGTGGGATGCTAAGTCCTTATTAAATTCATCCCAACTAATCTCTTGCCCTTTCTTGTCACTCATCATCCACTGATACCATTGATAAGGTTCCGATTCTAGATGTAGTGAGGCCCTTTGCATTCTTTGGTATATTGTGAAGCTTAAAATATTGTTCCATAAGACTTATCTAAGAGGTTACATATATACCATCAAACTTTAATATGTCCATATTTTGTAGGTGTAATTTTGGCCCTTGGAACTATTGTACTATTTTTGCTTTATTAGAACTTTAATTCAAACATGAGATGCTATTTAAACCTATCTTAACCTTCATTCAAAGATGTTACAAATGGGGCAAACAAATTATCCTCGATAAAAGTGACCACTATTTCACATCGCTCAGGTATGTTTCCTTCAATTTTAGGTGGTGGACAATAAAGGAATCATTGGGATTAGTGGTTGAAAAAAAATCGTATGTTCCAAAAGGCATGGCTATTGATTTGGTTTTGTTTTTAGCACTATATTTCTTCCCAATTCTTGGAAGAAAGTACTCAGAGCAAGTGGTAACCATAAACAATTAAAACATGTGTTGTATCAGAATCATATGTTTCATTATTTGTTAGGTTATGGAGCTAAAAGCTTCACTGATGCAGACACGGAGGAGGTTGCAGGAGAGTTGCTGAGTGTCAGAGACACCGGCGTCGGTCAGGACAACCGACGTCAGCAGGATAGGGCAGGAAGGCAACCGACGTCGGTCATAGATCGGCCGGCGTCGGCGACCCCCAGGCGGACAGGGACCGGTGTCGGTCGCCTATGTGGTTCGACTGCGAGCTAATTACGGGCAGTTAGCTAACGAACCAAATGTTTGCATGATGAGTGCTAATTTTAGACTCAGCTGTGGATCTAATTATTGTAATTAGATGTCTAATTATTGTTTGGATGAGATCTATATAATAGACTCATGGTTGTATTGGAAAAGTGGGCTAGTTTGAGTTGAGCAAAGTTTGCTCCTTCTGTGTGTGAGGTGAGCAAGGGTGTTCCTCCTAGTTCCACAGCAGTACCAGGCGTGTTGGTGCTAGTTTGGAGAGTCAGTTGGATTCTTCAGGAGTGTAGGATCTTGGTCATAGTTGCATGGCCTATATAGGAGATCTACATGGTAAGTAAGATCGTTGATCTGCAGGTGTATGTGTGTGCAAGGTCAAGGTTCACAGGTGAGCAGAACCGTTGTTTGATTTGCAGGTGTGCAAGATCATATAGACAGCAACACAACAGGGAGCAGTATCAGGCAGGATCTACTTGGAGTACAGGTGTGTACTCGGATAGAGCTAAGAGGAAGGCAAGGGAGTTCCTTCCATAAGTATGGTCTGTTGAAGTGCAGGTTATTGCAGGTTCATGGGAGATCTACTTGAAGTACATTGAGTACTTGTGGAGCACGTGGAGTGCTTGTGGAGTGTGTGGAGCACTTGTGTTGTGCGTGGAGCATGGGAGGTGAACACCAACTCTGTATTTGAGTTAGGTGTTGGGACCTGTGAGAGGGAGAGCTTTGGGGAGAAGAATTACTGTTCACTTGAGGTGTAGCGAGCCTCTGAAGAGGTGGTGGAGAAGAAGTGGCATCTTTTTTATTGTATTCTTTTCTGTATAAAGTATTAATACAATTGGTGTATTGTCTCTCATATGCTGTGTTATTCTGAATTCTAGTTACTTGTTGATTCTGGTTAATTTTCGCATATTAAGTTGCTCGAAGTTGGTAATCAATTGTGTGCTTCCAGTGTTTCGCATCTTGACAAGTGGTATCAGAGCTAAGGTTGCAGGAAGCAGGATTGTGTTTGGTTACAGGTCACTCTCAGGGGTTTCTGATCAAGTGGGAGTAGAGCAATGGCAGATAAAAGTAAGCTAAGAATGGAGGAGTTGAAAAGCACAGACGGTCACTCACGGTCTGATGGAAATAAAGAGCAGGTAAAAGAACATTGTTGGTTGGTAGCAGATCAGCATGAAGAAACTGAAGATACAGATGTAGCAGGTGTTATTGCATAGGATGTGTTTGCAAGTTTCTTGGATAAAGTTGAATCTTGGATAAAAGATTCGGTTTCCTCTTTCCATGCAGCCCCAGGTAGAAGAGCTGGTAAGCCTTGCCAAAGAATTGGCAAAGGGGAAGTGAAGCTGAAATTGTAGGCAGCCAACACACAGGTGTTGATGAAGGTCATGCAGGTCCCAGGTTTGGAGATATGGCTAATTTCTTCAAAAAGATTGGGTGATGAGAGATGCACAAGAACTCTCACAGCGGTAGCACTTGAATTAGCTGGTGGTAAGAAGACAGGTACACTTTATCTACTTGTCTATATTACTGATTCTTCTTCTATTGCAGAGACGTGGCTTCGTAGGCTTGGTCACATGAGCAGGAAGGAGATGCATGTTCTTAATTGGAAGACAGATATATTTGATAGGCTTAAGAACTGGAAAGCCTTGGTGTTCTTGGAGGAGATGGCGGATAGAGTTCAGTGGATGGTGTTGGATACTTCTGAGTAGAGCAGTTTGGACATGGGTTTTGATTCAAAGGAGCTCGCGAGTAAAAAGTCATCACTCACAGGCGAACACAGGTACCAGCGTCAGTCAGGAGGAACCGGCATCGAACAGACAGGTGCCGATGTCGGTCATGTGCAGACCGAAGCCGGCGATGTCAGGCAGGATAAGACCGACGTCGGTCATGGGACCGACATCGGCAGTATTTAAGACCGATGTCGGTCAGGAGGACCAATGTCGGCAGTAGGGACACCAGCACTGGCAGGTTGGTAGTCAGGGACAGACGCATAAAACCGACGTCGATCGGATGCAGACTGTGGAGTGACCGAGGTCGGTCACTGTAATTAATTTTGGGTGGACAGCGTGCTGTCAAGGAGTCTCAAACACCCATACAAAGGACTGAAGGCGTGAGTAGGCCCTCAAATTCGTGTTCCTCTTCTTCATACTTGTTGCTGATTATAGAGCAGGAAGGATCCAGGAAACAGGTGAGAGCTAGGCAGGGATATGATACAAAACCAGACGGGAGTTTGGTAGGGTTGCCAACAGGAAGAAAGCACAGAGACGAATGGATACCTTAGTAGAAGAATAGAGAGAACGGATACGTGAGACGGAAGACCAGGTATATGGTCTTGAGGAGCTGCAAGACAGTGGTACAGGGTTTGACAGGTGGAGGACGAAGCATGGCTTCAGTCGATGTCAGGGTAACTACTGTGGTTTGACTTACCAGGGGGATGATGGTCATGACATCATTCTGTTGTTGTATGTGGATAGTATGTTAGCTAGCAGGGGTGTACATACAGGGTTTTGCTGAGCTAAGGGTAAGATTAGTTTAGTGTCATGTCATGAGGAGTTTGGAGCAGCGAAATTCTTTGACATGGGAGGCATGGAGATCACAGGTTGATTTTATCTCGAGTGGGAGCTGATGTGAATCAGGTGTTGGCGAGGTTCGGGATGCAGAACCAGAGCACACTAAGGGCTGGACAGGTACAGTGTCCGAAATCACATGAGGTCTGGTATAGACCTGAGTATTCCCATGTAGTGGGAGCTGTCAGAGTTAGGAGTCAATTCGGAGAAGTGGGTTCTCAGGTTTTTTGAGAGGGACCGGCAGCAGGTGTTGCTATGCAGGGTCAGGACTTCACTACAGGTGTTGTAGGTTCGGATGTGGCAGGGTACTCGGATGACAGGTGGTACACCACGGGATGTGTGGTGGGTTGTCTTCAGGTGGGAGCTTGAAGAGGAATACAAACCAGGAAACAGATTAGACAGAGTACAGGTATAGGTACAGTGCAGCTATTTATCTCCAAGTGGGAGATTGTTAGGTTGTGGAGCTAAAAGCTTCACTGATGCAGACACAGAGGAGGTTGCAGGAGAGTTGCTGAGTGTCAGAGACACCAGCGTCGGTTAGGCCAACTGACGTCGGCAGGATAGGGCAGGAAGGCAACCGACGTCGGTCATAGATCGGCCGGTGTCAGCGACCCCCAGGCGGACAGGGACCGGCGTCGGTCGCCTGTGTGGTTCGACTGCGAGCTAATTACGGGCAGTTAGCTAACGAACCAAGTGTTTGCATGATGAGTGCTAATTTTAGACTCATAGCTGCGGATCTAATTATTGTAATTAGATGTCTAATTATTGTTTGGATGAGATCTATATAATAGACTCATGGTTGTATTGGAAAAGTGGGCTAGTTTGAGTTGAGCAAAGTTTGCTCCTTCTATGTGTGAGGTGAGCAAGGGTGTTCCTCCTAGTTCCACAGCAGTACCAGGCGTGTTGGTGCTGGTTTGGAGAGTCAGCTGGATTCTTCAGGAGTGTAGGATCTTGGTCACAGTTGCATGGCCTATATAGGAGATCTACATGGTAAGTAAGATCATTGATCTGTAGGTGTATGTGTGTGCAAGGTCAAGGTTCACAGGTGAGCAGAACCGTTGTTTGATTTGTAGGTGTGCAAGATCATATAGACAGCAACACAACAGGGAGCAGTATCAGGCAGGATCTACTTGGAGTACAGGTGTGTACTCGAATAGAGCTAAGAGGAAGGCAAGGGAGTTCCTTCCATAAGTATGGTCTGTTGAAGTGCAGGTTATTACAGGTTCATGGGAGATCTACTTGAAGTACATTGAGTACTTGTGGAGCACGTGGAGTGCTTGTGGAGTGCGTGGAGCACTTGTGTTGTGCGTGGAGCACGGGAGGTGAACACCAACTCTGTATTTGAGTTGGGTGTTGGGACCTGTGAGAGGGAGAGCTTTGGGGAGAAGAATTACTGTTCACTTGAGGTGTAGCGAGCCTCTGAAGAGGTGGTGGAGAAGAAGTGGCATCTTCTTTATTGTATTCTTTTCTGTATAAAGTATTAATACAATTGGTGTATTGTCTCTCATATGCTGTGTTATTCTAAATTCTAGTTACTTGTTGATTCTGGTTAATTTCCGCATATTAAGTTGCTTGAAGTTGGTAATCAATTGTGTGCTTCTGGTGTTTCGCATCCTGACATTATTGACCAGCTTTGACCTACAAATTTTGGAATGTAAAATGCCTAAAATCTCAAAATACAAATAAAAGACCCTAACTAAAATTTTATGAGCTTTCTAAAAATATAAACAAATCAAAAAAAATCCTAAAATTATGGCTTGTAGATTTGTTTTACCAAAAATTATAAACTCATAATAACTCATACAATAATTATCACCATCGCCCAATATTTTTCTTATATACTCCTTGATTTATTCTCCAACTCCACTAAAAAAATTGTATAAAAATTCACCACAATTTGAGAGATATAGTAGAAAAAAATCTTTGCCAAAATTGATGCTTTGATACCACTTGTTATGATATTTATTTATAATAATAGAAATAACATTCAAATATAATCCACTTCTAGGGGGAAACCTCCAATAATCAAATAAATAAGTAAATTAATTCAATAATGAAACTTATGATGGTTATGGAGAGCCATGCTCCACCATATATATACCCATAATTGGTAAGAGTCACATCCATAATAGGTAAGGGTCACACCCATTCATTCTAACTATGTCAACCTAACTATTAATAATTAGTAAATGAAAGATAAAGGTTATGCTCTCCATTCCATAACCTTAGTACTCATAAGGTTAAGGGTGTAACACCAAAGGACATTGCACCATAGTAATTTTTAATCTCATAAGAGTTCTTATGGTTATAAAATTTCTTGTGCTCATCATTTGGTTAAAAATCATAAAATTTGTAAGCATTGTGGTAAACACGAGCATGATATTACTAAATGCTGGAAATTTCATCATTGTACATCTTGTGGTAAAATAAATCATGACAATTTGCACTGTTGGAAAATTGCTAAAATGTTTCATTCAAAGGTTAAACCAATTTAGATCCCTAAATTTATGGTATCTTCTCGAGCCTTTGATCTGGTTTCTTTTGATACTTCCTCAATTTCTTTAAGTAGGATATATTTTGAGAAAAATGAAATATTTTTTTTTCTCCCTTTTGATAAGTTTAAAACTCCTTTTTTTTCTTTTTGTATTCCTTGATTTTGTGATTATTTATTCTTATAAGTTGTCAAGGAAATATGCTTTGTTTGGAACTAATTATTTTTTAATAACTTCTTTTTTCATGTAGGGTTCAACACTTTATTATGGAAGTTGGTTTTTGCTCCTTTTGTCTTATATTATATATGTTTTTATTACATTCAATGTATGTAGATCTTATTTTATATCATCTTATTTACTTAACTTGAATATTGGTGTAAACTTTTATTTTATAGGTAGAGTGGATCATTTTGTGTCATCTCCTTTCTTGATGGTCTTTATTCCTAAGAGAATTTCCTTCTTATCCGAAGAGGATTCTTATATATTTTCAATGTTCACACCTTCACCTTTACAACATTCTTGGTGAAACCTATTCTCTTCTTCTTTCTTTCTCAAAACCACTATATTTTTTGTAGTTCACCTTGAAGAAAATCGTCATCAAAGGGAGAATTGTGTAATTTCAACTCCCATATTTGTTTGTAAGGTTGAATCCTCTTTTGTAACCCAAAAATAAATCTTAAGGGGGATGTTTAAGATTAATATTTATTTGGGGTTATAAAAGAAGAGAAAACCTTACAAACAAATAAGGGAGTTGACATTGCATAATTATCCCCCTTGATGATGACTTCCTTCAAGAGGTATTAAAAATATTACATTGATTTTGAGAAATAAAGAAGAAGAAAATAAGTGTCACCAAAAATGATTTAAATTTGAAGGTGTGAATGCATAAAATATCCAAGAATCATCTTCAAAAAATAAGGTAAATCCGATTAGGAACAAATACCATTAATAAAAGAGATGGCACAAAATGATCCATTGTACCTACAAAACATAAGCTTGCACCATTCTTCATGTTAAGTAAACAAGATGCCATAAAATAGGATCTATTGATAATAAATGTAATAAGATCATATCTAATACAAGGCAAAAGTAACCAAAGACAACTTCTATAATAAAGTCTTAAATCCTACATGATCAACGTTAATATTTTACAATATTGTTAGTTATTCTAATAAAAATTAAAAAAATAAATTTGTATTTACCTTTATCTTTGTTTGTTACATAGTTACATGGTTTATCATATCATGATTATACACCTATTCATAAAGTTTATTGTATCCACCTAAATTTTGTATTATACACTTTGGAAACATAAACTTTGGCACATATTCTACTATTTTTCACACTTTCCCTCTATCTATCTACCCACCTATTTTCTTAACCAACCCTATTTATTAGTTAAACATATTTAGAATCAACCTAGTATGTACATAAACCTTCCAAAATCCAAAATAGATTCTTCATATTTTAAATCATTGATGTTGACTTTTAGGATAGTACCAAAAATAACTAGATAATTATAGTTTATCGAAGGTGTCTGACTTCTAGGATAGTACCAAAAATAACTAGATAATTATATTTTATCGAAGGTGTTTAAATTTGATGATAGTGTCCAAGAACATCTAAAATATATTTTTAAAATTGGGGAGTTTCCACTAGATTAGCATATACATGTTTTGTGGGTCAATCATAAATTAAACTATGAAAGAGTTAAACATAATGTCAAGTCAATCCTAAGGTTATACTAACTTGGTCACAAATTGAAAACTTGAAGAATTAATTGAAACTCTTTTGAGACATTATTACAAAGGCATATAAATATTAAAACTCCTCAAATGAAAAATCTTAGAGCCAAGTCTAAATACACACACAGGTCAGATTTTGCATGGTGTCAAGTGTTGAAATCCAAACATTACATTGTATTCTAGATTGATCATGATGTTCCATACACATACAGGTGGGAGAAATACATTTTTTTTAACCCTCTTCTAAATATTTGAATGTATGTAATGCTCATTCACTTAGTGAGGAGTGGTTGGGGCTATCTAACCCTACATATTAATCCCTTTTTCAAGGGTCAACTTATTGTTGAAAGTATGGTAAGGGTTTCAAATGAATGATAAATAAAATAGGGATCAATACAAAGGACTGAAGGTGAACACACATATGGGATACTGATGCAAATCAATCCATACAACTTCCAGTCTGATGTAAAATGAACATGCATATACTTAATTTGTACCTTTTCAATTTGGCTCTATAACTTTCCAACTAGCTCTGATCCCTCAAACAAGACATATCCCCTTTCATCCCCCTCTACACTCTTCTCTCTTATTTCTCACTCTCTTTCTTGTGGGATCTTATGCATCAATCCTCATGCATAATATTTAAATACTCATTTTTAATTTATTACCCCCTTAACATCACATCATTCTCTGCTATACTCATGCTTCAAGACTCTATTTTTCTTTATTAGATCAATATTGCCCATTCATATGTAAACTCATAGGCTTAACAAATTAATATATTCTACCATGGCTATGATCTTAAAACCAAAACTCATATGGCCATCTACCTACTCATTTTCATCCCTTTCATACATCTAATCAAATAACATTGTCTCCAATATTGCACCTTCAATCAACCACTCCTCTCTTTAAGTCCCTAGTTACTTGTATCCCTCCTAACATACAAATATCCTTGGTTTGGATAACTAAGAACGTCTATTAAAAAATTAATCACCATTTTGAGGACCCTTTCTTTGTATTTTACTTCACACAAACTTTTAGCTCACAACTCTCAAGGGAGACCACTTAACTCCATGCCCTATTCTCCCAACTAGGTCTCTTAAGCCAAATTCATGCACACGATCTCAAATTTTGTATCCTCCCATAATTACCAACCTAAAAATATCATAATCCTCTATCCAATTTCATAATACATCAAACTATGAAGTTTCATGAAATTGGACCAGTGGAATCACAAGTTAACCCAAATTCCCTGATAAAACCCTAGTCTAGATTATCATAGGCTTGTACCTACTTGATGAGCTATAAAATAGTTTAATTTGAATTTTAAGTAATTTAAAATAAATATAATGATTAAATGAGGTCTATCTTACCTAAATATACCTTCTCCAAAGTTTATTTGTCTTGAAATAATCCCAACTGAGCTTCCAAAAGCAAATTTATAGAAGCCTGAGTTTCTTTAGTAAGACTATGCAATGCAATGATAACTATAAGTTCAATATTCCTTATTTAAACATTTAAATTATTTTTATCCCTTAATATATAAACCTTCACTAATTTTTTAATGTGAATAATCTTAAATAATTCTTACTAACATTCAAATAGATTGTTAGTCTAGTTGTTTGACTGTAGAAGCACAAAATTCTATGTGTTTAGATAGAACTTTAATTTCCACCTTTCATCACAGAGTATAAAGTAAAATAAACTCACACAGAGATAAAAATTAGTGTTTAAAAATTAATCTCATACATCAAAATCCATAATAATTAAAAAATATTTTACAAGATTTAAAATTATTTAATTCTTGATAGAAACCATCCATGAAATTGACACATATAGTATAACAGGGTATCTTATCTTTGTTTCTTGATTTATATTAATATTTTTACTTTTATTATCTTTTATCAATCTCTATATCTCTATAATTAAACTTCCTTATATACCTACATCATGAAAATGTACCTTCAAGCATACTGAAATACCAAAGAAACTTCTTTATTACTCAAAAAATTATCTTATTTACAAATTTACGGGCCTAAAAGGCCTTCATCTCTCCTACTCTACCATCTACTTCATCAACATTTCCTACTTAGAACTTATTATAACCTACCATTATAATCTCTATCTCCAACATGAATTCTATCTCCCTATATTTCTAAAGATGCAAAACCACTTTCTATTCATGGCTATTACATGTTGCATGGAAGTTATATGCTCTTGATTTCTTAATTTGCATTCTTCTTTTCATGTCTTGCACATTGTGACACACTTGTAAACCCAATAGGACCCATATATGACCTTTTTAAATCATTCATTAACATTATAATTGTACACAAGACTCATCTCTCCACACAAAGCCTAATTACAAAGTTTAAATATTCAAATCCCACTTTTGGCAGGAAAGCTCTAAATGAGATCAAACACACATCGTCATGACTCCTAAAGACTCCAAACCACTCTAAAATAACCTAAAATAATTATAACACTAATATCAACCCAAAATAGAACTAATAATGATGCCCCTACATCAAACTACCAACCTATACATGTTTTCATGAGATCCTACTCATGCATCAGTGTTGCTCTTGAACAATTGATTGAGTTGCATCTTCTGCAACTATTATCTCATATAAATAAACATATTATTTAGACTCACACTTGTGTATTTTCTTCCCTATTTCTATCTTCATCCAAGAGATAGCTTCAACTAGAATCAAATTATTAGATAAATCATATTTCTCCTTATGTCTTTGAGGCATATTCCACTTTTCCTCCTTGCTTGCATACTTCTCATGATGCCAAGCATCATAATGAGCCATGAATTGATAATTATTCAACAATGCATCAACCACCAACTTTATTCTATCTTCATTTACTGATGTTTATTATTCATTTATTACTTGTTCTTCAACCTTAGTATCTTTGACTTCTACATTTACTAACTCAACCATGGAAATTTGCATTTCTTGTAGCTTGTACTATTGCATAGGATTGCTCCTTATCTTTATACTTTCCCTTGATTTATACATTGTTTCTTCAAACCATAAGTCTATATTTTATCTTATCACTTTCTTTACTATCTCCTTATACTAGTTGTGAATATCAAACTTAATCATCTTTCTTCATTACTTCATACACACTACAATATGACTTATTATCTTCATACCTTTGCTATTTTTATTGTTCTTCATACTTTATGGCTGCTTATTTGACATCATTTGTATCCTCTTGAGTGAGGAGCATTGCCTACTCATTCATATTTAGATTCATAGGTGATTTACCTACTTTTTCTTCTTCAAGTATCAAGTCTCTATATTTAGCCTCCCCTTCATATTGGTTTCTTTTGAGCACTACTTGATCAAGTGATACATCCTCTTGTTCTTTTCCTCTCTCATATGGCTAATTTGTGGCCCAAAATTATGTTGATCCACTTGGGCTCTCATCTCTATATGACCTCATTTGTAGACTCATAGTTGCCATCACTTCCTTGGCTTTCCAAACCAATAAAATTTAACTCATATGAAATTGGGCACCCCAATGGTGACTCATAACTTTTAAGAATAATAAAAACTTGGTCATTACCTTTTCTTCAATCTCCACCTCAACTGAAATCTTGATCTCTTCTGAAAGAATGAGCAGGAGATACATAGGATCCACAAGATCAATCCAAGAGAAAGAACCCACAACAAATAACCTGAAAATATTTCCAGAGAATAAATAAATTTGTCACACCTAAAAAATAGGTGATAATCCACAAATTTCTCTGTATATTCTCATTAATCTCTCGTTAATTTCTCATATAATGCAAAGTATTTATAATACAAATAGTTTGTTTCATGTTAACAAACTATTTGTAATGATTACAAAATAGAGAAAACAAACTATTTGTTTTCTCATACTACGAACAAATATATTGTTGAGAAATTCTCAACAATAAAATAAATTAACTGAGGTAAATAAATTTTACCCTCGGTAATAAATAACTTACCCTATTAACCCTAGGTAAGCTTAAATATGCATTATTCCAACACCCTCCCTTAAGCGAAACATAGGGAGAATGACAAACAAGGATGGGTCCCGGCTACTAGGCCTGATAAGGTACCCATGTACAAACCAATCAAAATATATGAAAATTTTGAAGACCAAGAAAATAATGTAGAAGTCCCAGATCTATCATATCAAACTTATCTGCCAACTTGTCCTTGATGTCATGTATCAAGGAATCTGAACTGCCAGTGAGGATGAGATCATCAACATACAAAACCAAAATGACAAGCTCCTCACCTTGCTTCAAGATGTATACATTGTGATCTGACTCACAACGAATAAAACCAAAACTCAAAAGAAAACTATCCATCTTCTTGTACCAAGCTCGAGGAGCTTGTTTTAGGCCATAAAGAGAACGATGGAGTCTACAAACCAATGATGAGTCCTGCACAAATCCTGGAGGCTGCTCCATATAGATCTCCTCATGGAGATCACCATGTAAGAAAGCACTCTTCACATCCATCTGAAAAATAGACCAAGAATGTGAAGCAGCAAGAGAGAGTACAAGCCGAATAGAATCCATCTTAGCTACAGGGGCAAAGGTCTTAGAGTAATCAACCCCTTCAACCTGTGAAAAACCCTTAGCTACTAATCTAGCTTTGTACTTATCTACTGATCCATCTGCAGCATATTTTGTCCTATAGACCCATTTACATTTTACAAGTTTTCTTCCCTTAGGAAGAGGGACAAGATCCCAAGTATCATTCTTCATCAATGAAGAATACTCATCATACATAGCAACATCCCACTCAGGTATACCAATAGCCTCAAAAAAAAACACTGGATCATCTGTACAAGCTTGTCCCAAAAGAGCAACACCAGATGTCTGTGAGCGAGTGCGACGAGAATCAGAGGGATCACCAACAAAAGAACCAGTTGCATGTAGAGTGCTCTTTGCCCATTTAGGCAAAGGTGGTGAAGAAGATGGCTGTGGTGGCTGAATAAGTGCAACATCATCATCATCAACAATAGAAAGCAAATCCTCACTATCCTCATTATAAGGAGGGAAGAAGAACTAGATGTACACTCCTGTGGAGTGGGTAGCTCATCAACCTAAACATCCCGTCGAAACAACACATCATGTGTGACAGGATCAAAAAGACGGTAGGCTTTTACATCTTCACAATAACCAACAAAAATGAGTGGTTGGCTTTTCTTCTCCAATGCTTTACGTTTGTCATCAGCAATGAATGCCCATGCTTGACTCCCAAAGATGCGAAAATCTGAAATATCAGGCTTGATCCCAGACCAAGCTTCTTCTGGTGTCATATTTTGCACAGCTTTGTGAGGCATATGGTTTTGAATGTAGTTTGCACAATTTACAGCTTCAACCCAATATTGCGGACCCAAATTTTTAGAGTGAATCATACAATTAGCCATCTCTTTCAATGTTCGATTCTTCCTCTTTGCTACACCATTTTGATGAGGAGTGTGTGGTACAGTGAACTGATGTTGTATCCCATGCTCAATACAAAAATCATAGAAAGCATTACTGTCATATTCCCCCCCATTGTCAGTGCATATCTTCTTAAGAGGAAGAGATGATTGTTTTTCAACAAAGGCTTTGAAAGCCTTAAAAGTCTCAAAAACTTCACTTTTCAACTTGAGAAAATATACCCAAGTTTTACGAGTGAAATCATCAATGAATATGAGTGCATATTTAGCCCCTGAAAAAGAACGAGTTGGAAAAGTCATCAAATCACTATGAACCAACTCTAAGGGTGCATTTGCACGTGTGGCCTTACCAACTGGAAATGGATCCTGGTGTTGTTTACCAACTAGACAACCAAGACATACCCCATCAATACATGAGACCTTAGGAAGGCCTTTTACAAGATGTTTTGTACTCATTTGTTGCATATATCCATAACTCAAATGTCCCAATCTCTCATGCCACAATTTGCTGAGATTATTACCATGTGCTATAAGTGAAGAACCAGAAGACATAAAAGACTCAAACTTATCAAAAGTATAGAGTCTTGCAGTATGGTCTGTTGTACCTGTAGCAACTATCTCACTAGGATCATTACATTCTCTTATTACAACATTATGTGAAGTAAACTCCATAATTTTACCAGTACCAGAATTACATATTTGATATACAGAGAGAAGATTAGAAGAGATTTGAGGTACAAGCAATACATTGTTAAAACATCCATCTTGTTTATCAACTTTACTGATCCCAAGACTTCAATCTGTGAGGAGTTGCCCATAACAATATGTGATGTACTGCAATATGTAAGGGAAGACAATAGATCCTTAGAATGTGTGAGATGGTGAGAAGCACCTGAGTCAAAAATCCACTGATCCTGACATGAAGATATAGCCCTGGCTGAAAGTGCTTTCCCTTTTCCTATAGAAGTAGAAGGAGATGGAGATGGAATGGAAATTTTGTATGTTGATGATCTCATCCTCACTGGCAGTTCAGATTCCTTGATACATGACATCAAGGACAAGTTGGCAGATAAGTTTGATATGACAGATCTAGGACTTCTACATTATTTTCTTGGTCTTCAAATTTTTCAGTCTTCTGAGGGCATTTCTATTGGACAGCAAAAGTATGCGACAGATCTTCATCGATTTGGCATGGCTGATTGTAAGCCTACACCCACTCCATATCAGTCAGGTATTGTGTTGTCTGCCACTTGTACAACTCCTCTTGTTGATTCCACTTTGTATCGGCAACTTGTAGGTAGTCTTTTATACCTGACTCATACCCGTCCTGGCATTACATTTGTTGTGAACCTTGTCTCTCGGTTCTCACATGAGCCTCATGAGAGTCATTGGCAAGAAGCCAAGCGTATTTTGCGCTACATTCAGGGCACCACTCACTTTGGTATACATTACACACCACAGAGTTCTACACAGCTTATTGGATACACTGACTCTGATTGGGTTGGTGATGTTGACACTCACAAGTCCACTTGTGGATTTGCTTTCACACTTGGTTCAAGTCTAGTTGCTTGGGCATGCAAAAAACAAACTGCTATTGCATTATCCTCTACTGAGGTTGATTATCGAGGTGCTGTCAAAGCTAGTCAGGAAATATTTGGCTTCGACAGTTGCTTGGAGAGTTTGGCTTCACACAGCAGGGTCCTACTACTCTTTGGTGTGATAACCAAAGTGCGATTGCTATTTCACGCAATCCTGTTGAGCATTAGCGGACAAAACACATTGAGATTCACATGCACTTCATTCGACATCTTATTCAAGATGGAGTTCTTTCTTTGGAGTTTGTGCCTACAGCTGAGCAAATTGCAGACATCTTCACTAAACCTTTGGCTTTTCCTCGTTATCTTCAGTTGCGAGCGATGCTTGGGGTGAAGGAAGTTGTCCTTGGGGGGGATTTCCCATGAAGTCCTTCCTTCCTTTATTTTTCATATATTTTGATTGGTTTGTACATGGGTACCTTATCAGGCCTAGTAGCTGGGACCCATCCTTATTTGTCATTCTCCCTATGTTTCGCTTAAGGGAGGGTGTTGGAATAATGCATATTTGTCTTTTTCAGTGGTGAATGTTGTAGGTGTCATTTCAGAAAAAATTCTCCATAAGCCCTTTGATTGAAGGAGTTGTTGCATTTTTGGCTTCCAAACATGGTAATTTGTAGAATTTAGAGGTTCAAACAATCGAGATTCCATTCCCGAGGAAGATGATGAAGTTGACAAGAACAATCTAGACATTTGTTTTTCCTCAAAAAACACCCCTCCCATTACAATTTAACGTCTCCCGACGAAAAAAAAAAGTTTAGCCTTGACTTATACAAAATTAAAAAATGGCTTTATGCAAAAAAAATGTAGGGGGATTTGACCTCAAGACCTCCTCCCTACAAATTTTAACAAAATATCTCTAGCCGTTTTAGCACAGTCAAATTTGAACTTTCAAAGCTAGAGACTTGCATTTAAACCACTAAAAAATAAAATAATTAATTAAAAAAAAGGCCAAAAATGACTCTCACATGTGAGATATCAGCTGAATAATCTTTGGCTTTATCAAAAATAAACTCTTTTTCCAGCAAGGTGTGGTGGTCAGGGAAATATTTGAGAAAATTTGTAAACACAACCAAGGAAAAAACACCATTCAGCAATGCAGAATGGCTCCACTGGATCTGCCAAAAGGACTGTACGGCCTGCTCCAAATCCATCCTTCTCAGCATGAAATGAAATATTTGGAAGTCTGCTATCACATGAAATTCTCAGATTTTTATTTTATATAGAATAAGGCATTAAAAAATGAGAAATCTGTACGGCTATACAGCAGGCAAAAAAACAGTTTTTAATTCCCTGTTGTTGGCTTCCAAAACGTTGTACGGCCTGATCCAAATTCGTCAAAATTTATATAGATAGAAATATATAAGAGTCATCTTTCATTAACAGGTCTCGTATTTGAAAAAAGTCAACCGTACGATCTGCCACATCAGAAAAACGGACAGGTACTACAGTCTGCCAATAGGGACCAGTCTGGAAGTTTTTGAATGAAGGAGCTATACGTCCTGATCCAAATGTGAAAATTCAAATTGAAATGGATTCCTGACTTGATTTCCTACTCCTCCATGAAAAAAAATCTTATTTTGGAAATCTTTACGGTCATTTAATGATCATAAAGTACATAATTTTTCAAAAAAAAACTAGTAAATAAGAACCAGAATTTGAGAGAATTAAAAATATCTGTAACACATCAATAAAATAATATTTTTGAATGTGTTAAAAGATGAAAAATTTTAGGGAAGAGGATCTTCAACTGGAACTCCAAGCTCTGATACCATGAAAGAATGAGCAGGAGATACACAGGATCCACAGGATCAATCCAAGGGAAAGAACCCACAACAAATAACCTGCAAATATTTCCAGAGAATAAATAAATCTGTCACACCTAAAAAATAGGTGATAATCCACAAATTTCTCTATATATTCTCATTAATCTCTCATTAATTTCTCATATAATGCAAAGTATTTATAATACAAATAGTTTGTTTCATGTTAACAAACTATTTGTAATGATTACAAAATAGAGAAAACAAACTATTTGTTTTCTCATACTACAAACAAATATATTGTTGAGAAATTCTCAACAATAAAATAAATTAACCGAGGTAAATAAATTTTACCCTCAGTAATAAATAACTTACCCTATTAACCCTAGGTAAGCTTAAATATGTATTATTCCAACATCTTCTTCACTTGCTTGTTTATCTTCAGCTTATTTATCTACCTCATGACTCTTTCTTGGATACAACTCAACTTGTGCAAACTCTTTGTTCACATGTTCATCTTAGTTTCTCCTTTTCTCAAATTCTTCTTTCATATTCAGCTTTTTGGCTTCCTCCATCAATTTCTCTCTTGCACTAGCTATCATTTCTTCATACCTTACAACTATCTCCTACTTCTTGGCTTGCTTCCATCTCTCTAAGTCATCTTTTCTATTATGAAAATCAAATGTTTTCTCATTTTCTCCACCTGTAAACACACATAAATCATTAGTTTTAAAACTTGAAGGCTCATATGCCTCTCTTGATGCCTCAATCACTGGCATTCTTCCTCCTTTCTGCTCCTCATATTTAATTTCCCTTCTTCTTCATCACTAAGAGTTGATCCTTTCTCTAGATATCCAATGGACTCTGATTTCACTTTCTTCATGCTCATTTCATTTTCCCCAAGGTGTTGACATCTTCTTCCTCATGCATACTAGGTTACTCACTCGTCTAAAACCTCTCCATCGCTCTCTTGAGTTTCTTGCCAAATAACTTCTTCTTCTCTCTTTATTTTATCATAGCTTTCCTCTTTCTTTTCTTAAGAAGTAGCCTTATAGTCCATTGAACTTTATTTATCTTCATGACTTATCTATACCATGGGTTCCCTTCTTCCTACATTTTCTCTATCATAAACATCAACTTGTATAAATTTTATAGACCTTGCCTCAAAGCTCTTATTTTTTTTCACATTCTAACTCTCTTTTTCTCATCATCTTTCCTCTTCTCCTTGGGGAAACTCCTCTTAATAATTCACTTTATTCTTACCCTCTCATAATCCATCACCTTAATGAAGTCCTTATAGCTTGCATTTATCTCCTTGGCACCTCACTTGGGTACCTTATTGGTCTTCATTTAAGACCTTATCTTACCTTATCCTCACTTGGGACTTCTCTCTTACCTCTTTATTCACCCTAGTATCTTCACATATGAAAAATTCCCTCTAAATCCATCTCTTTTCTTTCTTGTTTACACCTTTCTTTGTTTCTAATAGTATTCATTGGCCTAGAAGGCCTAAAACCTACACTTATTCTTATAATCCCAAAACAAAGATTTTTACCCTTATGAAAATACCTTGAAATATCATAAATAAAATTTGAATTATTACCTTAGTATGTTAGGTCCTTCTCTACCTAACTCTGATGGCATGCTCTCTTTATTTTTCCTTCAACACTTGGTCTTTCACCTGCAGGTTATCTACTTCTTCATTCAACATTCCCTTTTTGTAAATAAATTATTGCTTTGATACTAATCTGATGTAGATAAATCTAGACAAATACTAGCTTGATGTAAAATGAGCATTCATGTACTTACTTTGTACCTTTCAATTGGCTCTACAACTTTCCAACTGGATTTGATCTCTCAAACAAGACATATCCCCTTTCATCCACCTCTACAATCTTCTCTCTTTTTTCTCACTCTCTCCCTTGTGGACTCTTAGGCCTTAAGCCTCATGCATAATATTTAATACTCCTTTTCTATTTCTTACCCCCTTAGCACCACATCACTATTGTCATACCCATGCTTCAATATTATATTCTTATTTCTTAGATTGATCTTACTCATTCATATGTAAACTCATAGGCTTAAATACTTAAGGTATGCTACCATAACTCTTATCTTCACACCAAGACTCATATGGCCATCTACCTACTCATCTTCATCTCTTTCAAACATATAATAAAATCACATGGTCTCCAAGATTGTACCTTCAATCAACCACTCCTCTCTTTAAGTCCTTAGTTCCTTGTAGCCCTCCTAACATACAAATCTCCTTGGTTTGGATAAATTAAAAGGGATATTAACAAACTAAGAACCAATTTTAGGACTCTTTATCCCTATTTTAATTCACAAAACTTTAAACTCACATCTCTCAAGGGAAACCACTCAACTCTATACCCTATTCTCTTTCAATTAGGTCTCTTAGGCCAAATTCATGCACACAGTCTCAACTTATGTATCCTTCCATAATGTACCAACCTAAAAATAGAATAATACTATAGCCCATGTTAGATGACATCAAACTACCAAGTTTCATGAAATTTAATTATTGGAATCACACGATAACCTAGAATCCCTAAGAAAACCCTAGTCAAGAATATCACAGGCTTGTACCTACCCAAGAAGTTATAAAATAGTTTAATTTGAATTTGAATGTATTTAAAATATATATAATAATTTAATTAGGTTTTTCTTACCTCTCTATACCTTATCCAAGGTTTATTTATCTTGAAACAATCCCAACTGAGCTTCCAAAATCAAATTTATAGAATCTTGAGTTTCTTTAGTAAGGTTATGCAATGTAATGAGAACTATAAGTTCAATCTTCCTTCTTGAAAATTTTCAATTATTTCGATCCCTGAATAGAGAAAAATTCACTAATTTTTAAATGTGAATAATCTTAAATAATTCTTACTAAAATTCAAAGATATTTTCGGTCTAGTTGTTTGATTGTAGATGCACAAAATTATGTGTGTTTAGATAGAAATGTAGTTTCCACCTTTCATCATAGAGTATCAACTGAAATAACCTCACATTGAGATATTAATTAGTGTTTAAAAATTAATCTCATAAATTAATATCCATAATAAATATCAAATACTTGATAAGATGCAAACTTATTCAATTCATGACAAAAACCATCCATGGATTTGACACCCACATCAAAACAATGTATATTCTCTTTGTTTCTTGATCTATATTGATCTTTTTACTTTTATTCTCTTTTCTCTGCCTATGTCTCACTATAATGAAACTTACTCGTATACCTTCATCATGAAAATATATCTTCAATAATATTTCAATACCAAAAAAACTTATTTATTGCTCAAAACATTGTCTTATTTATAAATTTACAAGCTTGGAAGGCCTCCATCTTTCCTAATCTACCATCTTCTTCACCAACACTCCCTACTTAAAAATTATTCTACCCTAACATTATAATCTATCTCTCCAACATGAATTATATATCCCTATATTGATAAACATTCAAAACCACTTTCTATTCATGGTCAATGCATGTTGCATGGTAGTTACATGCTCTTGATTTATTGATTTACATTCTTCTTTTCATGTCTTGCACGTTGTGACAATCTGACACACACTTGTAGACCCATTAGGACCCATATATGATCTTTTTAAATCATTAATTAACATTAAAATTATACACATGACTCATCTCTCCACACAAAGCCTAATTACAAAGTTCAAATATTCAAATCCCACTTTTGGAAAGAAAGCTCTAAATGAACTCAAACACGCATCCTCATGACTCATAAAGAATCCAAACCACTCTAAAAGACCCTAAAATAACTTCAAAAATTAAATAAACCCAAAAATGGAACTAATAATGATTCCCCTACATCATAAACATCTACAGGCATAGGCACAGTGGTCTAAGGCATCAAATACATTCATTATCTATAAGGGCATTGTTCATAGAGGTAGGACAATACTAGTCACTAAATGGGTCTAATTGTTACTAGAATAATCCAAGGAATGTTTGAGTTATATTTTCATAATAAGAGTAGTCAAATAACATAAATGAAATTTATTTATAAAATGTTATTATTGTTATGAATGGCATAATATAAGCATAAGCTAAGTACATCTCTCCTCCATGCTTTTTCAATTTTAAATCATCTAAATGTAATATCAATCTTTCCATTTATCAAGTTGATTTATTGTATTGTTTACATATTTTACATAATATAAATTAGCACTAGTTTTAAATTATTTATATCACATTAATCTAAAATAATTATATAGACATTGTTTGTGCATGTGTTACTGATAGAATTATTGAGTTAGATGCAAGATATATAGGTTTATATATATAACTTGAGCATGAAAAACCCTAGTTATATTTTACCTTAGGGTTTCAAATTTATCGTTTATTAAGGTTTGACTTTCATATTTAATTTTTAAATTCCCTTTACCACATACAAAAAATTGAAAATTTGCCCTTTTTCTAAGCTTTCTTGGTAATTTCATGCATACATCCTATGCCATCTAAGAAGGTTAGGACTCATTTACCTATATGTGTAAGTGATAGATTAAATTTGATTGAAATTTATCATGTTTAGATTCATTTTACACAATCCCATGTTCGTGTGCCAACTAAAATGGTGTAAATTAGTGATATGCATGTTTTTTCTACATACACATTGATAATGAATGCATAGATGTAAAATGAATAAGTTATCACTGATGTTATGTACAATCTTTAAAATTATTATGAAGATGATATGAAATATAATGATGAATATCGTGGTAGAATACATCCTAATTAACTTGATAGAGTATATCATGAACACATATATTAACTTTAAAAAATTTGAAAAAAAAATTGAAAAAATATTAACAAGCAAGGTAAAGACATAAAGACTATCTTGAACCTTATCTTAGAGGTTAAGAATTCAAATATTTCCAATGAAACCATATCTAAGGAACACAAGTTTTAAATTTTGATTGATACTATTCCACCTTTTAGAGGATTAAATCCTATAATAGGTGTTTAGATCATTATTTTAACTACTACTATACATTTGTTTACACCTATAGCTAAACAAGTGATGCCTATACCTAATTTGGGGGAAACACAATTTACTCCTCAAATTTATATGGTTATACATACACAGCATAATTTTTTACCACATAGGCTTAAAATTCATGTGACACCAACTATTACTAATCAATCTAATGTGTCTACCAATCAAGCATTTGTAAACAATTTTTAAGTCTTCAAGCCAAGGTTAATATAATGGAACAAGGTTCTCATAGATCGGGTCATTCATAAAACTCTAAAGAATTATTACATAACCATTTAGCCCTATAAATTTCAGCTTATCCCTTTCCTATAACATTTTTTCTGCCAAAGTTTACACATTCAATGGTAACGGTGATCCAAATTAACATCTTAGAGCCTTCCATGCCACATGTTTACACTATGTATCTAACAGTAAGTAATTAACAAATTTTTTTACTAGGAGCCTCAAGGACTATACCTTATGATGGTTTTATGACCTTAGTCTCCAATTGGTACATGCTTTTATCCTTTTGTTGGTTATTTCTAAGAATCAAATTTCTACCAATAGTAGTGAGTAGGTCTTTTATGCTCAAATTACAAAACTTATGCAAGGACATAATGAACCCATTGGTGACTATGTGCTTCATTATAAGACCATGATTTTTAAAATTGAAAATCCTTTGGTCAATTATTAATTACAAGACATATTCAAGAAAATCATATTTTTGCCTATCAATGAGTCTATTATGTTAAAATGCTTATAATATTTCAATGCATGTGTCATATGGTTAAAGACTATGAAGTTAAACAAAATTTCATGAAAACATTAAAGTATGGGATTAACCTTGCCACATCTTCTAATTCCATGTTTTTAAAGTGAACAACATTTACAAAGCTAATGATATTAATAATTAAACTAAGAAAATAATTAATGTAGTTTCAAAACCTACTAATAGGCTTATTCTTTCAACTCCTCAAAGGAGGAAATTTACACAATTACTTGAACATCCTTATAAGGTGTTAAAAATTTTACTCAAGTGAAATCTCATATTTCTTCTTCCTCAAATGGAGGTTGATATGAAAATGCACAACCTAGGGAGTTTGATATCAATGCATAATTTGATTGGCATAGATGCATAGGACATTCAATCGACAAATGCTTTGGCTTAAGACATAATGTATAAGACTTAATTGATAAAAACACTATTAATATAATTTATGATAGTACACCTATGAATGATTTAATTAAAAAATGTAATTCAAAGCTTAAAATATTCTTCGATCTGTTTTGAAGGCACGTGACACAAGAAAATATGACTAATATTGAGGTACATATGACTTAAAATGTGCATCCTCCTCTAACTTTGTCTGATTAAATAACTAAGGAGACTCATCATATAGATGGTCTTATTGGGATAGATGCAATTAAAGTCTTACAATGACCTAAAATCACTTTCTATGAGCATGAGGTTGTTAACAGTGATTCTACTAATGCATATTTGTTCATACATGCTTTCATTGACTCACATTTTATACATGGTGTTATGGTGAATAATGGGACAAGTGAAAACATATGCACTATGATATCGGTTACTAGTCTTGGGTACACACATACATATTTGATTGGTATGATAAAGACATTTCAATGGAAAACAAAAAAAAGCTCTATTGGGGGCATTATGTTACTACTTATGGTGTTGCCTACAATTATAACTACTTCATTCTTAGTTTTTACCAACATTGGTGTATTTTACATGCTATTAGGATGTCCATGGATACATAAGATACATGAAATCCCATCTTCAACACATCAATACTTGAATTATATCTATATAAACCAAGTGGTTGTAATTTTGTGTATTTTATATGAATACCCCATTCATACTAATGCATTTCCTTAGTCATCTCTACAACAACGTTTTATAAACTTGTACAAGTTCATCTTATGATGAGAAATTAATGTAAAAGTATGGAATTTCATTAATTAATAATTCTTCAACATATGTTACATAAACTATCTATTTAAATGTGAAATACATTACCTAATTTGTCACTTACTATGATAGTTTGACAAAGATCTTGTGAGCATGTTCCATAATGAACACTGATGCATTCTCTTGAAATACAATAGATTCCACATGTTACTCTAGCTACTAGAGCTATGTAATGTATACGTGATCATATTAACTATGATGATGTTGTTGGATATTTTTTGGCATGTGATAATTTCTACAATTCAAATAATGATATTAATGTTACTTCTCACATATGAAAACATAATAGTATGTCCCATTTTTTGGCATAAAGAGGTCACATACATTTCTAATCTCCCCTCAAAATATATTGAGTTTGTATCATTGATGTTAATTAACCACATGTGTTTCAAATTATACCTATAAATATGTAGTGCATATACATTTTTCCATTTTTTAAAAAAATTGTTAAGTATTTTATAGAAATTATTTTTGAATATTTTTTAAAAACAACTTGTCCACCTAACTGGACATGATATTAATCCCAATTTTTGCCAACATAAAGAATCACATACACTTCCAATATTCCCTCAATGTATATTGAGTTTAAGACATTGATATTAATAAAACATATGTATTTTAACTTATATATACAAAGATGTAGTGCATATACATTTTTCTATTTTTTTAAAAAAAATGTTAAGTATTTTTTAGAATTTTTTTTTGTCCACCTAGCAGGACACATTATATCAATCCAAGACCTTCACATGAGCTTCCCATTGATGGGATCATAGGTTAGCTGGAATTAAAAAAATATAAAATAATCAAAATAATTTAAATTATAAAAATAAAATAATAAAAAATAAAAAACTAGGACTTATGCATAACATGCTTTGTTGGTACACATTGATTAATCTTATTCATCGCATACATGGTGAATTACTTATATATTTTTTATGTGAATTTTTTTTTATGTTATGCATTAGTTTGATGCAAGACATACATGTTGCTATAACACATGGACATACAAATGCGTAACATTATTTACACCCAATTGAAGCCTTTTTACATTGGGAACATGCCTACACTAGGACATGTTATTATAGTTATCAGGTTACATATTTATATACGTTTCCATTGATCATAGTATTTTGTTACACATGATTTAATCTTTCTCATAATTTTTAGATTTTTATTTAGTATGGATATTATGCTTTACTATACTCGATGATGACATTGATTGATTATGCAAACTAACATTGCTTACACTATATGTGCTTGATATTGAAGATTATGACATTGTGTGATCATTGATGTGTGTCATAATGTATGTTTTAGGAGTGAATTAATTATGTCTCATCACATCATGTGTTAGTTGTGTCATAGTATCCTATAATATAAGTCATGTCAATGTCATGTTTATGTCAAGTTAGAGACATGTCATGTATTGAGTGCTTGTCTGCTTCATGATCATGATAATAATATTGTGTGCATGGATACATATAGGATTTTCACTATGAGTTTTGTGATGTGATTTATATCATGAAAAATTATATTGTGTGTGATGCCATGATTGCTATCATGATTCTATTGTGATTCTTGTCACTTCATACTTAGTTGATATATATTAAACATTGATAATTGTATTCCCATTTACTTAGATTACATGTTTTATATGTGCTTGAATGATCAAATATTTCTATGATGACATATATTATCATGTTTGTAGACATACTCTACATGATTATATCTTTATATATAACACATGGTGCATATAACTCTTTCTTTTCAGATGAGTGATTTTTAAGCTTCACCCCTCATATTGAAGGTGGGGCATACGGTGGGATCATCTTAGAGATTCAGGTCATGACAGACGTACACTTCACATTTTAGACTAGATTATGTGATTCAAATGGTACACATTGAGAAGATTGGATTAGATTCTATGATTTAGATGGATTAGATTAAGTAGATTAAGGGATAGGTGGGGTATTTTCCATGATTATGAGATGCAGTTGTGGTATTATATGACATTATGATAAATAGATTATGGCATTATATATCACTGATGTAAAGGTGGATCATATAGGGGCATGAATGTTGTTCATGCAAACACTTTTATTTTTATATAATGAGGATTAATGGTACTACACAAACACTTTGGGTCTATAATATGCCTATACCAGTTGACCCTTTACATATGAACCTAGTTTTGTGATTCCAAATTTACATACAAACTTTTTTTTTGTTCCATTTTGACATACAAATCTATTACAAGGTTCTACCTTTACATACAAACCCAGTTTTGGGGTTCTACAAAATAATTATTATGATATTAAAATTAGTAAAATTAAGGTTTCCATGGTGCTCAACTTCTATCTTTCCTTATCCAATGGTGGGTTGACTAATTAGCACTCTTCAACTCATAGTTTCAATGATTGCATCTCCTTGGGGCATAATCACCCCATGGCATTTTCCAAACAAGTTTAATAACTGGCAACATGGTTCCAATACCCTCAGTTGTATCCATTCCTTGGATCTTTAAATTAAAATGGTCCAATGATCTAGATTATTTTAGATTTATTTTCTTGAGAAGACATTGATCTATATATGTTTTCTTGCATGTTTCACATGGATAAAATGGGAAACTTGGGGCATACCAGTCAACACCAAGTGTAATTAGCACATGTACCAAATTTATTATTTATCCTTCTAATTTAGTATTTTCAATATTAGACTAAAAGGAGGAATCTATGGACACTTAAATTTGGTGCTAGACACTTTTGAAGCATTAAGTTTGGCACACATTTGACTCTTATGCACACTTTTCCTCTATCTTTCTACCCATTTATTATCTTGACCAACCATATTATATAGATATACATATTCATTATTATCCTAGTCTATATAGAAACATTCTAGAATCCAAAATAGACTATTTGAATATCTTAGATCAATTATTTTAACTTCCATAATGGTATCGGCAATAATCGAATAGTTACTATTTTTTGCAAGTGTCTACCTCTACTAACAATATATGAGAACATCTAATGGATATTTTTCAAATTGGGAGGTATCAATTAGGTTGGCCTAGACACATTTCATGGGTCAGTTTTAGAATGAAATATCAAAGGGTCAACTATAAATAAAAGTCAATAATGATGTTTTACTCACTTGGTCACAACATGAAAACTTGAAGAATCAATTAACACTCTCTTGAGATATTATTATAAAGGCATACAAATCTAAAAACCCCTCAAAGGGTCATCTTTAGAGCCAAGTATAAATACACACATAATTAAAAATTTACATGATGCCAATTTTTGAAAGCCAAACATTACATTGCATTCTATATTGATCACGATGTTCCCCACACACTTATAATTGGGATAATTACATGTGGTTTGATCCCTCTTCAAAATATGGAACAAAAGAAACACTCAATCACTTATGGGTAGTAGTTTGGGATATCAAATATAACATAATAACCTTTTATAAAGGTTCATTTGTGGTCAAAAGTGTGATTAAGGTCTCAAATGAAAGAGAAAGAACATATAGATTAACACATAAGACAAAAGGCAAGTGCAAGCACATGCAACATCTATGAACATAAGCATAATGGTATGACACATCCCATACCTTTAATATAGATAAGGATGTTTATGGTAGAGGAAGGATAGTTCCAGTTTCCATAGGGGTCTCATTTTTATCAAAAAAAATCTAGTTAGGGTTTGAGCTATAAATTTTTTATTTGAGCAATGACAAAGCACATACATAATATTTTAACATGTGATGACTGTTATGAGTGATATAATACAAAAATAATATAAGTTCATCTATCCTTCATTTATTTTTCAATTTGAAATCATCTAAGTACAATATTAATTTTTCACTTTCTCAATTCATATTAGGGTATCATTGTTATATGTTACACAATCTAAATTAGCCTAGTTTTACATTATTTATATCACATTAATCTAAAATAATTAAAATATAGATAAATTTTACACACATTATACTGATCAAATTATTGATTATATGTATGATATTCAAGTTTTTATATATGATTATGGATTCATAATTACATGGAGGCATCCTCATGCTCTCACCACAAGCATTCTTATGCCTACACTGGGAGAATCCTTATGCTATCCAACAGTGCTTCAAGTTATATGTTTCTTGATTTTCTTTACCATATTAACATTTATATTAATTATATATCATAATCTAGCATATATATTGTGTGCTTACTATAGACACCCCATTCTGGCAATAACTAGCTTATGACCAAATTTTAGATTGATTTCTACTAAACAATGTAAATTAAACCTAGGAGTCATTAAACATCCCAATTTCATCCAGACATCAGAAATTAGTGCTCAAAACCATGTTGAGGCATCTCTATTTGGGGTATTATCATATGCATAATAGTAACCTCTCATGGATTCACGGATTATAAATGGATTATATATCTAAGCATAAAACTAGATTAAATGCTTAGATATATAATCCATTTATAATTAATGAATATCTAAAAATGAAAATGCAAAATATCAGGCTTATTTATCATTGCTTTTGTGAGTTGTCAAGCCACTTGTAAAATATTCGGATTGGGTGGAAGACATAATCATTTTGACCTATGTCTCTCACATGGCCCTCATGGTTAGCCTAACTCAACTCAGGGTTAGTTTGAACTCAATTATGGTTAATTCTAACCTAACTCAACTTGGGTTAGAGTTAAATTTAGAGGCTATAAATAGAAGGCCTCACCCATTTATCTTTAAGCTCTCTTGGTGTAAATTTATTATGCACAATTATATGCCAAGATTTGCTAGTGAAATGTTATTATGCCAAAATACCTCCAAAAAGCTTCATTGTAGTCTTACCATGCCCACATGCCAAGCCAAACCAAACCAAGCTAAGCCAAGGTGAATGAAGGAGAGATGATGCAAGAGCACCATTAGTGAAGACTCCATTGTCCACAAATCAAGCAAGCCATTCATCTCAACAAGTAATTTGGAGTTACAAAGAAGGTAAAAGGGAGTTTTTATTTTGTGCTCTTTAGTTATGTTTTCATTGTGTGCTTGTTACTTATGCTCACCCTAATATGTAATCAAGAATTGTTAGTTTGTATTGAAGTTATTTTGATTGAATTCTATTCACTAACAAGAGACTAACAATCTTCTTCATAATCCCATGTTACATAATGGCATGCCCGGTGGGACGTGCACTCCACAAATTTCTTCTCATGGCCTTTAGGACCTCTTTCTAACATTTTTCATGTCAAAATCTTAACTTTCTGGCCAAAAAAGTGAAAATATGAAACTCATGGATGTTACACAAGAAGTTGCAGTTTTACTCTGTGTAGTTGCATTTTTGCATGCCTAGAAGCATTTTCGCATGCTCAATTGCATTTTTGCATGCTTAGTTGCATTTTTGCATGATAAATTTTATTTTTTCACGCCTAGTTATGTTTTTGCATACTCAACTACATTTTTTCATGTTCAATTGTGTTTTTGCATGCCTAGGTGTATTTTACATGCCCAAGTGTTTTTTACATACCCAATTGTGTTTTTGCATGGTCAATTGAATTTTTGCATGCTCAATTGTAGTTTTGCATGCTTAGTTGCATTTTTGCATGCTCAGTTGTAGTTTTACATTCTCAGTTACACTTTTGTATTGACAATTATGGTTTTGATTTGTTAGTTATGTTTTTGACATTCCAATTGCATTTTTACCTTCCCAGTTGTGTTATTGCCTTAACAATTACATTATTACACTATATAGTTGTGGTTTTCCACTTATAGATTATTTTTTAGGTAGTTATGGTTTTGCACTAACTAATTGTAGTTTTGCAGGGAGAAATGCAATTTTGCTCTATGTATCTATGGTATTACACTATGTGGAAAAGGTAAAAAACCTGAGAGATAACTCTCAATTTTCATTTTCTCACTTTCTTTTAGATTCTAAACACAAGTACCCCCTAACACTTTTTACAAGACCCAAAGACCAAGGAAAGATATTTTTAAACACTTTAAGATTACTTTTAGCTTTACATTTAGTGTTTTAAAATTGATTACTTGTTTTATTTTTAATTTTTTCAAAATTCATAACTCAAACAACACCAAGGGTTAAACTTCACATCATATTTCACTTGGTGCTCTAAAAATGAACTCAAACTTAGATTAAACACTCTTAAGAGCCTGCTTATTTATCATATTACTTGCTTGTTGTGTTATTTTCATAAAATTGACTTAGTGTGTATGATCTCCCCCATCCCCTTTAGGGAACTCAGGTGACCAAAAATGCTTTATCATTTGCTTTTTATCGCTTATTCCAAGCACTCCCCAAGATCCAAATGACTTGGATGACCCCAAAACAACCTTAAAGACCTATATTTTTATTTCTTGCATCTTGGCTTGTGGGCAGAAGTTTATAGCCTCCCCATGAGTTCTCTATGGAAGTGTTAACCCGAGAATTCATCTCCTAGCATCACTTCAACCTAATCTATGGTAGGGGTATATAAATTGAGGTTGACTTACTGGGATGCTTGTTTGAGTGGTTAAACAAGATTCATTAGTAATAGGTTGTCTTAGAACATAGGCTTAACTTAGACATGACACTACCCTAAATAATTAATGGTTGTAGTGGTTGTGAAAAGAATAAGACCTTTTCACAATAAGTCAGTTAACACCTATCCAAATGTTGTGTTGCACCCTAGTTTTAATCATGTATATGGGACCATTTAGAATGTATGAAACTTGATAGTTTTTAAGCCCTAGTTGCCACAAATATATTGTCAAGGCAGGGTGAGTAGCCTAAAGTTCCATGTCACTATATGAACTCTTGAGAGAAGAGAGGGATTAAAAACACTAATTTTCATGCACATTTAAATTTTGTATTAACAACATTATTTCCTCTTAAGATTAAGTGTATAGATAGAATTTGACATTATAAAGCCAACTTGTTATTTTTTAGTATTAGGACAATATACTTAGGTATTTTTGTGTCTTTCCTTTTTATTTGCATTATTTTTAGTCATAACTATTTGTTTGTTCAAAAAACATTCAAAACAAGTCATGTTTATACACCCCTTTAGCCTAATAGGGTGTTATGTCATCTGTTTGACACCACACTTTACCTTAGCCATTTTGCAAGCCTTTCATGTGTGTCTTGTTTGAAAGGGGCATCATTACAATGTTCATTTCATTCCAAGTCTTTGCCTTAGAATTTTTGAAACAAAACCATTTGTCATACATTTTGAGTGAAATAGAATTGTTACGTTGCTTGCATTATTTCAAAGACATTTGCCTTGTGTCTAATCATATTTGAAACCACATGTGCATTTTTGGTATATGCCTAGTATCGTTATGTTGTCCATTTTTGTCTAGCTTGTTTTCCATTTAAGAAATTTAATATTTTAAAATGAGTTCAAAATTGGTCTTGTTAAGTTTGGATGCAAACATTGATTGGCTTGTGCCCATGCCTCATCTAATTTTGGCTTAGGAATTCATCTCTCACTTTTGGGTTGTGGAACTTGGACCAATTATTTGCTTGTTTTGAAGAATATTTTGTGCCTATATTTGGGAAGTGGTCTATATTTTATGTGCTTAAATTCCAATTTATTTTACCAATGATCAAGTGTGTGTTTGAATTTGAATGCTTAGTTTGAGTCATAGTGTTTTAGTTTAATTTGATTACCTTAACATTGCCTTTTAGACCTAGTTTGTGCCACGTCTAGATTTTTTGTCATGTTCCCAAAAGACCTAGAAAATCCCATTTTTCTTAGACTTGGTGTGTTTCAAAGTCTATATTTTGTGTCATGTTTCCAAAAGACCTAGAAATTTCCATTTATTTTTAGACCTAGTGTTGTTTCAAATCTTAGCTTATGTGTTGTGTTTCAAAAGACCTAGCATTTTACCTCTTGTTTGAGACCTAGTTTGTTTTGAACTTAGATTTATGCTTTGTTCCCAAATACCTAGCAACCTTTTCCATTTTCAAACCTAGATTAGAGTTGTTTGCAACACTTTTACTAATATTGGCATTCATATTTATCCATTCACTTGACCATTTATTTGAGACATTTGACATTAGACCTTGAGGACATTTTAGACCGAGTCTATCTTTGACTATTTTGTAAAATGGCTCTACTTCTAGGCCAAAGTCTAGATTAATTTTTCCATTTAGACCAAGTACATATTCCTAGACCAATGTCGCTTTCAAACCTAGACCTAGACCAAGACCATTTTCATAAACCTAGACTACCCTCTTTGGGCTAATTGCCAAACCCATATATGTCGATTATCATAGGCCATGATTGCACCTCTCTAGGCTAATTAATGTATGATGTTCATATTTTCAATGATAATGGTACCTGATCCCCTACCTATACCATTAACCCTCCTTTGGTCTGCACTAACAACAAAACTTTATATCACCCAAGGATTACCATTTCAATCCATCGTCCTTTGGCTTGCATTAACAACCAAGCTTCATAATATCCATCCATTACCATTCCAGTCCATCATCCTTTGGCTTGAGTTAGTAACCAAGCTTTGAAATGTTCTTCCATTACCATTTTAGGCCCTCATCTTTTAGACTGCATGAGCAACTGAGCTCCATAGTGACCAACCATTACTATTCATGATCCTTATCATTTGGCCTACATAAGCAACTAAGCTTCGCATCACCCTTTCATTACCAATCTATTCCTTTCCAAACTTGGTAGCTATTTTATCCAACAAATTTGTGCAATCATGACTCAATGGGTCACAATTACCAGCCTATACCAATAACTAATCTTTGTTGAACCCATCTTTGATGACCTATTTACAAAGAGATCATTATCCAACCACCAATCATGATTCATCCATTTTAAACCTTCCCCTACTTTAAAAAACACATGGAAATCTTCAAACCAAAACAAATCCAATCATTACGTCTCCAAGAGTCATCTTTTAAAGACCAACATATGTTCAAATTTGATATTTTGCAACCAATTATAAATCAAGGCCAAGAGAACCAATCTATTCAAGATGTTTTTGTTGAAACACTTATTTTTGATGAGTCAACCTATAATGAATCACCTTTTGATCCTTTCCCTATGGTTGAGAAGTCTCACTTTGGAGTCACTTTTTAATGACTATAACTGCCTTTGGGCAAATCATTATCTTGATCATTGTCATATTTTTAAATAGCCTTCCTTTGATAATTCAATCTTTGTAGAGTTATCTTTTGACATTTTTCCCCTCATTGAGGAGTCTCACTTTGACAAGCCAGTCTCTATGGAGTTACCCCTTGAGTTGTTCCATCTCTTTAAGGGACTTCACCTAGATGAGCAAGTCTATGTTGAACCCTTCTTAGATGAATCTATTTTTAAAGATCCCATTATGCCATAATAGGCCATTACTTGTTCAATCAAACATTCAACAAGACATAATTGTAGTAGAATCCACACCAAATGAAGAATCAACATTAAAATCAAGTTATATTTTTGAAGCGATATCAAAAGCAGAATCAACTTCTATCTCAACATCATATTCAAAGTCCCTTGAGTCAAACTGAGCTTCAGAATCAAAATAATATTTGTGGTTATTAAAACATTGGTTACACATGCCTTACAAATCAATTTAAATATATTTGTGATCTTTACATGGTTTTTGAGGATGATTACTTTAGCATCGACACGAGTTATAGTATCTTCTATGAGGATTGTGTTGCATTTCCCATTCCATTACTATTCCACATGCTATTAACTCTAGCCATCATTGCCATTATATTGGCATTGCACCTCCCATAAGTGTCGATTAGGACCAACATAATGACACCTTTTTGAACTACATCCATGGTGACATATCAGTTGAAAAATATCAGTGGGACCAAGACCACATTCATGTAGAAGAACAATCTCATAGTGAAACCTTCTTAGAGGCGCTAGGGGCAATCAAAGTTCAAACTCAACATATTCTAGTGAAACCTTGTTTAAGGTGCTAGATGAAAATCAAATTCAAAAGTCAATGTTCCTTACTGAAACCTTCTCGAAGGCACTATGGGATAATCAAGACAAATTTATTGGTGAAAACTTCTTTGAGGCACCAATAGCTTAGCATAATAGTTCTTCAATGCATGATGAAGACATTATCAAAGATAACATTAGTACAACTTCCATTCTATAACATAATCAAATGAAGCTACTCCCAGGCTGAAACAGTAGAAAAATATGATGATCCTAACAAGAAAATATTTATAAGTCTTCAGCCTTACCACAACTAAAATTATGTCAAATCTGAAATTAGCAACATTGTGTGTGCCTGAAAATACCAGTCTTCATTTATTACCCAACCATTATACATTCCATTATGATCAATATCCCCATTTTCAAATAAGGCCTTTTGTCCATTATTTATCTATATTTATTGTCCCTAGTTGCACTTTCCTTTATAGAGGATATGAAGCATCTTATCTCAAAGTTTGGAGGAAATAAAATCAATGACCAACAAAGGTCACAACAATATTATTAGAGTCCAAATTAGTAGCAGTTTATTGGTAGAGTAACTATTTAGAAGGGGTGAGGATAACAATTTACATGATTGATCATTTTGATTGTATCATATGTTGATTAGGATGTGCATCTCCACATTAGCAAGAACAACATAACCATTTTACCTTGCCTTTCCATTTACTTTTCCTTTCCATTTTACCCTGCCTTTTTCCATTTACCATTATTCCATACCTTTCCATGTGCCTTACCTTTCCATTTTCCTTATCTTGTCATTATTCCATACCCTACCATTTACCTTATATGCCTTATCTTGTCATTATTCCATACCTTTTCACTTAGGGGAAACCCTATATCATTAAACCCCTTTTGTCATAAATATCACCTTCCTTGTACCATACCATATATTATTTCTCCCATACCTTCCCTATTGGCCATTGTTGTTTTACCTTGGTTCCATTCCATTGGTTCTATTGTCATTTGAAATTTACACCTGTGGATGCTCTACAGCATGGGGAAGATTGGTAGTGGGGTGTTGAGTGTGAAGGCCTTACACTGGGCACAAGAGTCTAAGGCACTGGATGTGGAAGTATTATCATGTAGTTATGTGTATAAGAACTAGTTGTCTCATCATAATAATGGGAACATCCCCAAGGCATGGGACCCTTGCACTCCTTGGGATGACCCTTTGGAGTAGGCAAAATTACTTCTATTCTAAGCTCACCTAGTTTAAGACCAGTGCATAGGCATAAAGAGTAGAAAGGCAAACTACTGATAATATAAACCTAGGATATTTGAGAGGAAAAGGGAGGGAGAAGGTAAAATATATTGAAAGTAAAAGGTGATGCTGCACCAAAAATAGATTGAGCACTCCTATTATCATAAACATAGTGAAAACCTTTGAGAACAAGACAATATCACACAATTTTTTCCAAGTCACTCAAAATTCATAAGTGTTTTGCATAGAGGCATGGGAACATAGTGTGACACTGAGAGGGATGACAAATGATCCATAGATTAGATCAACATAGACTTGAGTGCACAATAAACATGACCTGCAAGTGAGTTTTGAGTTCAATGAGTAGGTGTTGTAGATGAATGACAATGAGATGGGCAAACATTACCCACAAATAGAAATCAACAAACATAAATAGTACATAGATCATCAGAAGAATGAAAGGAGGTGAACTTAATTCTCATTAATTTTTAAGGTTTAACCAATACAAGTGCTCATTGAGGGTAAATTTTGATATTGTGAAGCTACTGAAGAAAATGTTGATAGAAGTTTTGACTTTCTAAGTAACCCCCTGATTGGCACAAAGCTTCCAAAGGCTTACAAAGAGATATCACACCTATGATTACCCAAACACTTCAAGTAAAAGGTGCACAGGTGCTACCTATTTGTGCTCAAGCCTGAGATAGAGGTATAGGATGCAAGAGTAAAAGGATGGTTCACGCTCACTAAAGGTTCCTGATGCATGCTTGTGCATAAGATTTTGTGCTATGTATGCACATGTTTAAGGATGTAGGACCCACAAGCTCTAAAAGGCCAAAGCTGAGGAAACATGTGAGGATTAATTGTAGGTTGTAAAGAATGCACCAAAGACCTTTAACTTTCATGCACAATTTTATTCAAGGACATCCCTACACCTATCCAATGTATTTCTATTATTTTATGTAGCATCCTAAATCTATACCCTTCTATTGCACATGATACAACCTTATTTGCATCGTTGTCACATCATGGCCCGATGCTCATTCTACATAATGAGATTCTCAATTCACCTGGGACAAGAGCTAGCCTTCCACATGTGAAAACCACACTACCTTTGTCTAAAATATCTAAATGACTCCTTTGAAAGCCCATCAAAGTGACACATGGCATTCTTATAGTGCCACACATAAGATCAATCAAGAAGGACCACACGCTGAGCGGCTACCAGATATAATGAATATTGTTAGAGGTGGTTAAGAAAAGCTCAAGGTGTTATCATAATGATTAAATGCAAAAGTAGCTATCAAACATCAAGACTTGAGTTCACACCACTCTCTAACTTTGTTAGGGAAATATCTTGTTCCCCTATGTATGTGTATCCCAATAGGATCCTTCCACCAACTCTAAATCCAATCAACCTACCAGAATTCTAGAATTAGTAGTGAAGCACCATAAGTTAATTTAAAGTTATACCCGCCACCCTAAGTGGAACATTTATTATAAAATAGCCTTGATTCACTATAAAATCCTAGCTTCCCATTGTAAAAAGTTCAACATTTTCTTCAATAGCCTCACGCTGCCAAAATTTGCCCTCTATGAGTACTTATATTAGCTAAACCTTTTAAATTAATAAGAATTAAGTTCACCTACTTTCATTATTCTATTGATTTGTGTGTTATTTTATGTTTGTTGATTTATATCTATGGATAATGTTCATCCCTCTCATTTTCATTCATCCCCAGCTCCTCCTCATTGAACTTAGAACTCACTTGCAAGTCATATTTTGTGCACACTCGATTCTATGTTGATGTTGTTTGTGGACCATTTATCATCCCTCTCAATGTCCAATTATGTTTTGTGCCTCTATGTGAAACACATGAATTCAGAGTGACTTGGTGGAAATTATGTAATATTGTCTTGTTATCAAAGGTTTGCACTGTGTTTATGGTAGTGAGAGTGCTCGCTCTATTTTGGGCATATTGCCTTTTACTTGCAGCATCTGTTACATTTTTCCTCCTTTTTCCTCTCCAAGATCCTAGGTTTAGATTATCAATAGTTTACCTTTCTACTCTTTAGGCCTATGCACTAGTCTTAAACCAAATGCACTTAAAATATAAGGAATCTAACCTACTCTATAGGCTCATCCCCAGGAGCGCAAGGTTCCCATGCCTTGGGGACATTCCCTTTGTTACGATGAGACAATTGATGCTCATGCATGTAGCTGCAAGATAATAATTATATGCCTAGTGCCTTAGACTCTTGTGCCCTACATAAGGCCTTCATGTTCAGCACCCCACCACCAAGATTCCCCACATCATAGAGCATTCACAAGTGCACATTTTGAATGATAATAGGTTCTTCAGGCACATTCAGTAAGGGTATTTAGATGTAAGTTTTAGTAGTTGATTTAGTATTCTATATAGTGGTACTATCTTAGACCATTAAGACACTAGTTTAGAAATTGCATCCTTCATTTTTGTTTCATTTAATTATGAGTACTACTGATTATAGCCACCTTTGGGCAAATCAGTTTCCTACCCCATGCTACTAATTATAACCATCTATGGGCAAATTCGTACCATTGGCCATTTGTCATTGTTTCCTAATTATAACCACCTATGGGAAAAATAGGGGCAATACTTTTACCATGCAATTTCACTTCACCTTGACATTCTTATGCTATATTGTGTTATTTTCCTAATTTAAGAGCTAGTTGTTACCTAGTCAAATATTTGTTGTAAGGTAGAATTACAATGACTTGAGGTCCATTTAGACTATGTAGGTGTTGACCAAATTTGAGCCCAAGTCAAATTTGGGTTACCCCCTATAGGTTGAAACTTCATAGAGGTGTCTAATGTTTTTCATGGTCTTGTCATGGTATTTAGTGGTCTTAAATTATTCCATGTGGTCATTTTTTCCCCTATCTAGCATTGTCCAAATTTTGGTCTTAGGTTTAATTATCTAATCCTATGGTTAAGTACAATATATTGTATATTTAAATTTTTTTAAAGGTATATTATGGTCTAAATTAATTTTAAAAGGTTAATTGGACATCATTTATATCATATTATTATGCTCTAATATTTATTTGACTCCTAAATGACAAAAATCACATTTTGGCCACCTTTTGGACCATGAAGAAGGGTTAGACGTACCACTTCAAGAAGATAACATTTTAAAGAAGATTAAAAATTTCCCTAGTGTCATAAATAAGTTAGATAAGGATCAAACATAGTTAGATTCTGATGAAACTTGTAGTTCAACTCCTAATCTTAGCAAAAGGACACTTTTCAAGCACTTGTATAGCCTTACAAGACCAGTTTTCAATGGAAAATGCTTTATAATTCTCTTTGGATCCTTTAGATCATTTTCCATACCTAGACCAAGTTTAATGTTGAACTAAAACTCTAGATTACTTTTCTTCTCCATCGATACCTTTACAAGCTTAGGAAGGCAAATTTACATTAAATAGTATGGCCAAGAGAGAGAGAGTTATGATCTCAAAATTTTGGAAATTATTAGGCATACAAGTAAGCTTAAAATTAGTGTTATTATTTTGTATAATGGTGGCCATTAATTTTTGAATGATCATTAAGAGTGACAGCAGGTCACTATGGCTTATTCATCTGAGAGGGGTCTATTCTTGCACTTTTTTACCTAACTCCAAAATCAATGGAGAGGAATGATTTTGAGGGTAATTTTTAGAGGTATTAGATATCCTTTTCATGATGGTTTCATCATCTAAATCATCTCTATGAGGTGCCTTCACTTGAAGGAAAAATGTCTTAGTGTATGAGGTGATTGCTAATTTAGGATTAATTACCAGTAACATATCATAGTTTGAGATTATTAGTTAACATTGTACCATTGGAAGTGATTAAAATTTGATAAGAGATCCCAAATTCAAACTTCAAAAGGAAGATTCATAGTTTTTTTAGTTGTATGAACTATAGAGAAGTTTGAGGATGCTCAAAAATCTAAGGGGAACCTGATACATCTACTCATACCTTTACATGGTCTTGAATACCCTATTACCTGCATAAAGTTCTATCCAATTGACTCAAATCTCTAATTCATAACTCATAGATCTTCTACATTACTTGACTATACCTTCAGTCCATACAATAGTTTGAAAGTGGGTTGAGGTTAATATAAAGTATTGAGAGAGACTAGAAGCTTTGAGGACTATTGAGAAATAATAAGGAGGTACGTAGTGAGTTGATAGGTTTAGGAAACTCAAAGATCTCAAATAGATGGCTCTTTGGTAGCATATACAGTCCATAGTGACCGACAGGCCCTAAGCCTGTAGGTCCACATTTTGGACCAAAATCAACATATCAAACTAACACAAAAGGCAAAACTTCAAACATCGAGAATCTAATTTCACTAAGGATTCAAATAATTTTATAATATCTTGAAAAACACTAAGTCACTAGTAGTAAATATGGCCAAGATATTGAGTTGGCAATCTTAAGACACCTACAAGTCTGTACATATTTTTAAGGTAGGTTGAAGGTGACGTAGGTCTTTGTTAAAGACCTTGTAAGACCGTTGATAAGTGACTATTAATACTCGTTGGTATAGAGATTTTCAAAATCATCTAAAAGCATATATATACAAGAGTTTCGTTTCCAAACCTGCACACAGTCATGAGTCCTCTAAAGACACCTATAGGTGGCCAAAATGTAATTAGACCCAATGAACATAAAGAAAGAGAGAAGAGGTGTTGAGAGAGGATATAAACCCAGTTGAATATCCAACTAACTCAGAGCCCACTAGGGAAGGCTAGTAATGATAAAATGAAGACTAAATTTCATAGTATGCAGTCAAGTGTCCTACACAATCACATACAAACCTTTAGTACTGACCATTCCAATTTCAAGCCTAAAAAGGAAGTAGATATATGTTTGAAGGTTCTTGAACCCATTTGGAGACATAAAACATGTTTAAAAGCATGGGAAAGGTCAATGATGAAGAGGATAGATCTCAAAACTCCCCAACACAATCTTGACCCTATAAAAGCAACGTACATGCCTACCTAATGGAGCATACTCAGTTTTAGACCTAAATCAAAGAACAAAGCAGTGATTGAAAGGATTTTGAATCCATTTGAAACCTAAACTAGATACATGAACTATGGATAAGGTCAGTGATGAGAAGGATAGACCTAAACACACACAAAATATAATGAGGAGACCTTCTCAAAACGCATACAGGCCTACTTAGAAGTTGGACTATTTTCAAGTTAAGAAAAGTTGATAGAGTATGTATGATAGAGGTTTTAAACATAACTAAAAGACTCTATCCAGGTTCATTAACCATTGAATAATATCAAAGGAAAGAGTAAGGTCCAAACATGTATACAGTTAGAACACAATCAATACTTTCTAAACATCACCTACAGGTGGCTTAGAGGGTTAGTTTCATGTTCAAAGCTAAATTCAGGGGAAATAGTGTATGAGGAATATTGAAACTAACCTAAAACTATAACCCAGTTTAAAAATATTGGAAGGTTAATGATGACAAGGGTAAGATCTCAAATCCAACACATGTAGTCAACCCTACAATCCAGTCTTGAGGGAATTTGATGATTTGATACCTCTATAGGCATACTCATACTCTACAACTTGGTACAAAAGATGGTAATGAGTATACTAAGACATTCATGATCCCTCTAAGGTCATAAAAAGAGTGTAAGTGTTGTCACTCAATCTTGTACCCTAGATAGGTTGTTCAAGCCTTCTCTAGATTGAGTGAAACATTGGATTCCCTTTAAGCCTGTGGGTTGCCTATAACAGAGGTAAACCTCAAGGTTTAAGGGCTAGCTCCCTAGATTAGTATTTGATAGCTTATCACCTACATTACTTGCTTGCTTAGATTAAATGGGATAGAAAGAGCACAAAATTAACCTATGATAATGAGGTGATACACCAGATTGATCTCCACTAGACTACCATACACTTGCACTATGAAACATGACTCACAACACTAGTCTCAACATCCTAGATTACTCCAACATAAGTGTTTCAAACATGGAGGTGATATGCATTGCACTTCTCAAGGTGATTAAACAAGAGGTCAGATTATAGACACTAATGCTACTCCTTACACTTAGAGATAAACAAATACACTAGCTATACTTCATGTGACCTATTAGAGGGAGAAATACTTACACCAAACATGAAAGAGTCAAAAGAACACAAGGATAGATATTTATCACTTGTCATTCCAATATTCACTACTTCACACGCTTAGACAAGAATCTATGAACTCAAAACTAGATTGGAAATATTTATTTTAAAGTCAAATACAATATTCAAACTAGCAGGGCTTCACCATACCAGGTGTGAATCTAATATAAAATCTAAAATGCCTTGAATATATAGATCACATGAGAGGAGAGAGAATGAGATAAGTTCAAGAGTCACAAATCCAAGTTTCAAGCTATGAAAACTAGTTATAATTTGAGATAATGAGGTGTAAAATAGACCATGAAGTGGTCTTGGACAAGTGTCCATCTGATGTATGACACCTTTCCTTAATTTGGCATGATGACTCTTCATGTTTTTCTTGAAACTACCTTTTGGTGATGAAGAGTCATTAGACTTCTTGAAACTAACTTAGGAATTATTTGACACATATGTCCTAACATGGGAGATTACAAACAAGATATTCATAGTCATCTAGGCCTCCCTAATTGATGAACTCTCCTTTATCATTTGTCATTCACTACGTACAGTCATTCATCACTATCCCTCTCAGTCTATCTTCACATTTGTCACTCAATTGACATATATTTTCTCAATAAAATCCATTAAATATGTGTTATAGACATGTTCAATACAATTTTGTCCTTTGGTATATCAAATAGACCTCCAAAGATTTAGTGTCCCACTTCTCACATTCAAACATTGGGTAGTCATGTTCATTTTCACTGTCTTGTTTAGGACTACTTGCAATGAATGGCATAACAGAGAGCTATCCATGCATAACCAAGGTGAGAAATGAGTTTAAGGATTTAGGACAAGTCTCTAAAGACCCCCCTCAATGACTTTCATCTACTCATTCCCTTTTGCACCTGTAGGACAACTTAAATTTTGTAAGAAACTCAATATTAGACCTATCTATACAAGTGATAGTATGGATCAAATGGATGTCATAGATCTTGGGAGAGGTATAGATAGGTTCAATTCATTTTCATGGCCATCTAAGCTTCCTAGATTCATATCCTTTCATTTCTTCTCCATTGGGTTTGCACAAGGCTTTTGAGAGTGTTTTAGGTCTCTTGGACTATTAGCAATGATTCATAAAAGTTAAACCAATTCCATAAAGTTTGGGTATATAACCCCCTTCAAATATTCCTAGCTTATTGACTCACCATGTTGTTGGTCTGTACTGATATGAGCAAATGAACATGGCCTCTAGCTCTTGACTGCATTTTGGGTACCCCTGATAGGATTTTAGGCCTAAATGACTAATTTTAAATGGTTTCCTACAAACTAATGGATGTTAATAGCATTATACTTTCCCTTTGAATTATTCAAGAAAATTGAGGGATCTCATGATCATATGAATGGATTTATGCACCTAATTGCTCATGTCCTATTTTAGGCCTAATAGGCTTAGACTGTGTTATCTTACATATGACCACCACTGGAGGTTCCAAATAGATGTAAGTGTTCTTCAATAATTTTTTCATATTAATATAAACTCTCTAAAACACATAAAAAATGACTCCAAGAATCTTTCTTTCATTATTTCTTCACTTACATACTATGTTTGCAGGTTATCTTGCTCATGGAGTGCCCTCTATCTGAGATAAAATAAAGAGCATCTCCCTTGATGGTATGGCCAAATAGATACCATGGAGATATAATTTGGTTCATAATGATGCTCTATACCAAGTTTCATAACTTTTTCATGCTCCAAGAGCCCTCAAACTTTTAAATTCATCAAGACTAGCTATTTAAGATTGTATATTGTCTACAAAGTTTAGTAGATTGAGTTTAAGGCTCATACCCAATCTCAGATCAATATTTGTTTTGTGTCCTTTGTCTAAGATACACAGAATTTGCAATCATCATTATGAGAGTTAACTCAATGTGTTTATTCCCTATTCTAACTCTATCAATCTCCAATCTTGCATGTTTCATGACCCTGGGTTAGTCTGCAGACTGTGTCAAACTGCAAGTATACATCTTAGGGAATATAGGGTTCTTTTAGGCATGTGTTTTCATGTGCAATCACTATATCTCACACCTTTAGGTTTATATTTAATTCATTACACCATTAAACTTATGGGTGAACTCATCTCATACCTTAACATCATATTCCCATCAATACACTATATGGTCAATGTTGTTCCAAGCTCATTTGGCTCAATGCACTGTAGATTTCATTGAATATATTCAATAAGAACCTAACTAAGTTATATGTCCACTCAAACATTCTCTTTCTCAACTAAACACCCTCCTCTTTTGTTGGCATGTTAGTATTATGTCCAGGTTGCAAGAATAGAAACACAAGACTTGCTTAGACCTCACATACCTCCACCAACAGATGACACTTTGTAAGAACAAAAACTCTTTAGAAGAAATTAAGGAAAAATTTCTCAATGAGAAAATTTCTCAACCTTGCAAACATTGAACTCAACTATTTATCCTAGGTTGAGATTTGAAGATGCTTCACCATTTCAACAAGCTGATATGAACCCTATCTTGTGATTAGACCCAAAATCTTCATTCTTAGATCTCTTTCAACCTTCTTAGTGTTTCAGGCTTCTGTGATCTCTTCACTTGTGTAGGTCTTCCAATTATATTTGACTGTGGGTAATAATCTCAAAGATTTGAATTATTATTTTTATTGAAGATGATGGAGACTTTGAATATTTTATAGTCCTTGAAGATGATGGAGATATATCATAGATTTGAACATGTAGTTTGAATCTCCCATAAACCACTAACATCTCCAACTTCTTAGATGTATATACTCAATATACATTTTGCCTGAATAACAATGAGAATATAGGTTCACCATGACCTCAAATAGTTTCTCATGTGATCAATGGATATTAATAACTCACATTATATTGATATGGATGAAAAATAACTTGTCATCCCTTTACTCTAACCCACTTATGGATATATGAACTTTATAACTATGGAAATCTTTTTTTGTAGACCACTGAGTGTTTACTTATAGCTCAATGAGATAGTCTTGTTTATATCCTCATGATCACACATGAAAAACAATCTAAGACCAACATGAAAATAATGTAAATGCTTTGCCAACCTGCACATACCAACTAGTTCACACAAATCGATGCAAAAGATGAGAAAATTTGAGGTGTTGGGGTTATGCAAGTAGTTTAGAGTCACTAATATTATTAGTGATGGATCATGAATTGCAAACCACCACAATAAAAACTATTACCATGGAAATTAATTACAAAGATATTACTTTCATCAACCAAGTGCATTCATCCTAACTCTAACCCTCCTATCTATACTAGCTATAAATTGGTTGACCTATTTGACCTACCTAAGAGAGTGATGAGAGAGATGGATTAGTTTTTGCCAAATTTAAACCTATCAAAAATACTTGATCTTGGATATGAGTTGTGAGGATCTGAAAGGTCACTGTAAATCCTTCACATGTGCATGAAATGTCATGCAATCCATACACTAACTAAAACTCCTTTTTTTGTAAGTGATCTTCTTATTTGAATGTTAAACTTGTAAGTTTTTAGTTATAAAACTATTTTATAGCATTCCATGACATGAGACACATTCACTTATACTTTGACACACGTGTCCTTTCATGTAAACCATACAATTTCATTAAAATGACCCAAAAGGACATAAAATGAAACTAAGGACAAATAAACAAGTGTGACCAAGGGGAAACATAGTATATGACCTCATTTAAAATAATGGTGGACCACTTTCCAACCTAGGAGACCCTATGGAAGCTTGAACTTATAGCGGGGTGACTTAATTTGACTAAGGGGTCAAATTAGTCAATATTTTAGAGATTTTTTAGGGGTGGCAAGCCTGCTATGCTAAAGACCAGTAGCCTTCTCCTATCCATTGGGATATGGAGTCACCTATACACTATAATTGACATTGAATTGACTCTAAAAGGACAAAAAACATCACAACATAAAATAAACACACAAATTATGACATAAAACACACATGTTATCAAGAACACTTAGGGAAAACACACATAACTCAAATAAACTAACTTATACACAAAATAACCTGATTAAAACTATTCCTACAAGATCAAAGGGGAAGTTTGTACCATATTTTGCTTCATGATATGAAGGAGAGAATATGGCATATTGCCTTTTGAGCAATGGCCTTTATATATTCAATTTCTTCATATTTACCAATCTCTTTGGCATGGATTCAAATGTAATGACAACATATGCAAACGCATCACCTATGAAGGTGAATTCCTCTTGTGACTTAAACATCTCCTCATGATACTCTTCAACTTCAACTTGACTAGGTTTTCAAGGAACTTTGCATCATCTTCGAGGAACATACCTTGTTCAAACTCCTTATAAGTTGGCATATCTAATGGCATGAATTAAGATGAATCTTATGATTCATTTGTAGTAATGGCTCCAATAGGAACAACCTCTTGCTTCTTTGGAAATTAAGGCCAATATAAATATGGTTGGTCCTTTAAGAGTGATCAATGATCTTCCAATTTATTAAAGAGATGATAGCCCATTTTGATGACCTCAAACTTATCATCATGGAGTGTATGTGCTTCTTGGATTGACATACTTGAGGGACTATTTCTTCCTTAGATGTTCACTTGCTTTCCAAAGTTAGCTTCTTCACTCTATACTAAATTATACCTTCCTTGAAGAGGAGTGTAACCTATTCTTATAATTGCAAACAAGTCTTCATCATCTTCTTGATCATGTTCATGAACTTCAACTAACTCATCCATTATGATGTTCTTCTTCAAATCTTCTTTTTCTATGTCTTGATGAAGCTCTTTGTGAATAGGTGTAACATGATCTAGATCTTCTCTTTATTCACTCAAAAAGGTTAACTTGTGCTTGTCTTCACCAAAGGGAGTCCCTATGGTGATCTCTTCATCATAGATTTTGATGTCATCTTCTTGATTATTCGTATCTTAAGATTACTCCTCTTCACTAATCTCCCATAGGATAGGTTATTTTTCAATAATAGATGAGGTGGGAGGGTGGTTAACAATTTCATGGGTTAGAGAGGGAGTTTGAGGTGTTTTTGAGGGCTCATGAATGGTCTTGGGGATGCATACTTCTTGAATTAACTCATGGGGAGATGACAAGTTAGATTGGTCAATCGGAGAGACACCTTCTTCAGCAAGATTTTCACTTTGATCATAGAATTCTTGAGGCTCCTCAACAATTATAAGCTCATTTTCAAGCTCTTGGTTTTCCCACCTTTCTAATCTATCTACCCACCATTGGATATATCATATCATTTCATGAAAATATTCATCGATGACATAGTTAGCTTCCTCCTCAACCAACCTCCAATCATTCATAAGCAATTGAATCGACCTCCTCAACTTCTATATGAGATGAATAAGGATAATGTCAAGTTCCTCATCCCATTTCTTCATCACACTTTCTAATTTTAACATGTTTGGCATGAGTGCCAAGAAGGATTTATCTTGAGGTGTAATTGAATTAGGAGGAGGAGGGGGATAATAAGATTTTTGGTGGGCTTAAATTTATTGAATTACTTGCCTAACCTAAGCTTGTAGGAATTTATTCTTTGCCTTCTAATACTTTATTTTACAATAAATAGAGTCATCTGATTCCTCACGATAAAGCTGATAGAAATCAAGTTGAGGTTGATATGAATCATAGGGCTGATAGGGAGACACATCTTGACATTTTTCTTCATAGACTTATTCATAAGGTTGTTCAAGAACATTATGTTCATATGAATATGTAATAAGGTGATCATAGGGCAAATAGGGAGACACCTCTTGACATTCTTCTTAATAGGCTTTTTCATAGAGTTCATGGTCATATGAAGGGGAAGTAGGATGACCATAGGATTACCATAACTCATAATAATAATGACAACCTTGATAGGGTTTTTAAGGGGTATAGTATGGGTGATAAAAAGTTTTATATGGAGGTGCATAATATGGATTATCAACATAACTAGCGATATCAACTTCATTAGTCACATGGAAAAAAAAATGATCAAAATATTTTACAAGTACTGGGCTACTTACAGCTAGATGATTGCATTTGGAGTCACCATTGGTGTTTGTTTGAATGATTCCAAAAGTTGATAAGAGGAATAACACACCAAAAATCCTTCCACTCTTTTTGACCTTTATCCCATCAGGCATGCCAAAATTATTGTCGCTCAATCTTGCACATTAGACATGTTGTTCAAGCCTTCTCTAGATTGGGTGAAACATTGGATTACCTCTAGGAATGTGGGTTGCATATAATAGAGGTAAACCTATAGGTTTCAAGGCATCCTTCATTGGTTATTTCATTTCATTATGAGTACTATTCATTATAACCACCTTTGGGCAAATCAGTGTCCTACCCCATGCTCCTAATTATAACCATCTATGGGGAAATTAGTACAAATGACCCTTTGTCATTGTTTCCTAATTATAACTACCTATGGGAAAATTATGGACAACACTTTTATCATGTATTTCCATTTTACCTTGCCATTATTATGTTATATTATGTTATTTGCCTAATTCAAGAGCTTATTACTACCTAGTAAAATTTCTTTGTTGTAAGGTGGAATTATAGTGACTTGAGGTCCATTTGGACTATGTAGGTGTTGACAAAATTTGACCCTAAGTAAAATTTGGGTCGCCCCCTATAGGTTGAAAATTCATATAGGTGTATAATGTTTGTCATGGTCTTGTCATGGTTTTTATTGATCTTAAATTGTTCTATCTGGTCATTTTTTGTCCTTGTCGAACATTGTCTAAATTCTGGTCTTACGTTTACTTGTCTAGTCCTATGGTCAAGTACAAGGTCTTGTATAGTCAAAATTTATAAAAGGTATATTATGGTATAAATTCATTTTAAAAGGTTAAATAGACATGATACCAAATAGCTCAGACTTCATCAGGACCTTTGTTTGAAGAACCAGCAGTGGAGGCTGATGGCCGAATGGATACGGCTTCGATATTAACTCAAACTTGGATACAACAAATCTTAAAAATAGTATAAGAAGATTTATGATCCTCAGTATCACACTAAGTGCCAGAGGAGAGCATATGTATTTCTTTTATGACTCAGACTAAGACTCTATACTTCTAAGACTCAAAGTCAAACTTTGAATCCCAAACTTTGAATGAATAAAATGAACCAAAAGGACTTATTTATAGTAGAGAGTAGGGTACTACAAAGAATCTTTACTTTGGTGGTGTATAGTGTTCATCTAGTTTACAACTCAAAATATTTAACTTTATATACACATCATGTTTTAAAGAGAGATATTGTTAGATCTACATGATGATGATTCTGCCATTAGTGGAGATGGGTCCAACATTGCTTCTACTTCAGTGAAAAGATCATCATTATTGATTGGATGGAATAAGTATCTTAGCTCGAACACATGGTGGGGTGATGTAAAAGTAAGATTCCCACTCAAGATTTCTATGGATGATGGTATGGATTACAGTATCTTGGTTATGTTTTTCATGTTTGTGAATGAGATGTGGACCATAATGAGCTATCCATCTATGATGTTCTATTTGGAATTTGATTCACCATGTCCAATTAGGTCTTTTAATCAAACTATAGAATTGTTTCATAAGCAATTCATCGTTTAAGTGATGAATAGTAATTACTCCTTATCGATATCAATTAGCTACTACATGTGTTACTCCTAACATCTACAAATATGAGGAAGCACTATGAGAAAATCACAAATATCTAGGATGAAGGCCTTATCTAAGAATCTCTTCCTAGATCAATAAATTAAGATCTAAATTTTTTTTATTATAAATTCTTGTTAAATTGAAACCAGGATATGGTTGATGCATTAAAGTAGTAGCAGGATTCCTACTCAACCAATCTGCAATAGAATTATTTTTCCCTTCAATGTGTTCTAAAGTGTAATTAAACTGGTTAAAATAAGCCTACCATTGAATATATTTACTTCTTCCATTCTTCATGCCATGATCTTTTTCCTTAAAGGTCAAGAACTTGGTACAATCAATTTTAATAACAAAATGAGGCAGATGCATAAGCTTAAGAGAAAAAATTTCAAGATATTTTTTGATGGAATAAATTTCTTTGTCTAAAGATATCCATTTTTTCACATCTTCTACAAATATTCCACTGGCATATTCAAAGGCGTATTCTTTTCCTTCTTCTATATAACAAAGAATACCTCCCCATGCAATATCAGATGCATCTGTATACAATATAAACTAATCAGATTGTGGAACATGAAGGACAATAAGTTTTGACACCTTTTCTTTGATGATTTGGTTAGCCTTCTTATGTTCTTTAGTCTATATATATTTTTCATTTTTCTTGACCAATTCTTGAAGAATTTTTCTATAATTTCTAGTGTCTGCATAGAAACTATTAACATAATTAAGAATTCCAAGAAAGGCTTGGAGTTACCTTTTATCAAGAACATCTAGAAACTGAAGGACTTTCTCAGTAACATGAGGCTAGACTTTTACCTCACCATTTTTGACAATAAGTCCTAAAAATTATAGTTATTTTAACATAATTGAATTTCGCTACTGGAAAGCACTATTCCTGCTTCTTTTGTAATCTTATAGAATTGGGATAGATGGCTAAGATGTTCTCCAAGATTTTTACTAAAAATCAAGATATCATCTATATATACATAAAGAAAATCAGATGTTCCTTCAAATATTTTATCCATATCTGATTGAAAATACGTCGGTGCATTCATGATACCAAATGCCATCACATTCCACTGAAAGTGTCCGAAGGGATAACTAAATGTTTTTTTATGCCTATCTTCTAATTTTACCTAGATTTGATAGAGCCTTGATTTGCAATCAAATTGGGAAAATTATTTACACTGGGCAACCTTTTGCAGTAAATAAGACTTGTCTAGAATAGGATAGGGATAAGGCTTTGTTATGACATTTAAAGGCTTGTAATTAATCACCATTCTTTTCTTGCCTCTTTTTTGTTCTGAGTGTTTGTTCACCATAAAATCATAACAGCAGAATGATGAAGTAGAAGGCTCAATAAATTTTTCTTCTTTCAGTTCTTGGATAGCCTTTTCCATATCAGGATAGTTCGTGGTTGAGATGGGAATTTTCTTCCCAATTTTCATGTGTTTTCCTTCTTTAATCCTAAGCATTTTCTTTGTCTAGAATAATTGAGGATTATCAGAACATGTTTATTTTTCAATCCTTTTCCCCATTTCTAGTATCTTTTGATATGTAGAATCTAGAGGTTGTTGATTCATGGTACTAGGTAATTGTTCAGAGGCATAGGTAAAGTAGGGAGCCCTAATCATGTCACCATTAAGGGTGAACATAACACCTTGAGGGGTAGATCCATAAGGAGAATATTTGTCTATGAAGGATCCTCCAAGGAGTATATCTACAAGCATTTTATCATACTAGAAGTAATCACAAAAGAAAGTATGGCCTTAGATATTTACAGGTTCATAGTGTTTAAATTGGAAACTTATGAAGGAATTCCCTTGGACATCTAGGGATTTGTACACCTGATTAGGAGGAAGTTGTTCCCAATCTCTAACTATAGGAGATTTTTCAAAAGAATTTGAAGCTCCAGTATCTACTTGAGCATCATATCTTCTACCATTCATTTCTATAGATATGAATTGGGCAAATCTTTCATTGATCAGCTAAGTAATATAAACCGGTTTTTCTTCATCTTCCTTAGGGACAAAGGTACATACTAGTCTACAATGAAGAGGATTTTATTCTATTGCTTCAACTTGTACCTTCTCAACTTCATATAGATCTTATTCTTATTTTAATGATTCTTTCCATAGTTCCATGCTAGGAGTTCTAGGTGTCTTATACCATACCACTAATATGTCTTTTGCATATACCTGACAATCTTCAAAACAATCTTCTTCATAACCATCAGTATCAAAAAAGAAATCATTATGATCTAGTTCATCTTGAAAATTAGGAGCAACTAGTTCTAAGGTATCTATTCTAGAAGGACTAGTTAGTTGCTCATCTGGTAATAAACAACTGAACTTATTTTTTATCTAATTATCAGATGGTTTGAATGTTTGATCAAATTATAATGGCTCTAGTTTAGGCCTTTGCATGGTAGGAGGAATGTAATCAAAATGAGGTTGCCTTCCTCTACTTGAATATATGTTATGGCATCCTCTTAATGGAGATCTTCATGATGGTGGTGTTCTACTGGATCTTGAATTGCTTTCTCCTTGCTCTTTCCAGGGTCTCTGCATCATAATGACTAGTTCTTCTTCAAAATCACTAGCTAACTGATCTAGTTCATCTTCACCATCAATATCATCTGGTTCTTTGATTTTTTCAAGCACTGGTTCAAATATATCTTCTTGCTAATACAAATTTTCATTTTCTTCTACTAAATCCCACCACATTGTTGTGTTACTAGAGTAGACAGCTTTAATAGCCTTATTTTTACAAGAACATTGGGGAGCAATGTGACCAAGCTGATGACAAATATAGCAATGAATAGTTTTCGACACTAGATGGGGAAATCATCAGTGATGAAGAAATTTATGGTGAGAGGCATGAGTGAGATTCTATGGGAAATAATGGTGTTTATAGGATAGACATTAGTGTTTGTGCTAAAAAATAAATGGTTTACAACTAAATGGATAAGTTTTAGAGATTTTTTTAATTGCTTGAGAAGCTTGATGCTTATTTAACTTTTGAGTAGCATGAGTTTGGGTTATGAACTACATGATTTGCTACCCATAAAAATCAATAACATTGATAAGAGTCATGGTAGATATATTGAGACCCTTAACATTAATGTAATCAATGACATGCAAAGCTAGATTATATGAAAGAGAGTTTAAAAATTGCATTTTGGTGAGATCGGCATTTTGAGTTTTTGTTTTATAAGAAAGCTTCCTGTATTCGATAGCATAATCTTCAAACTAGGCTACATCACAAATTTTCATCTTGGCTAACCATTTGTGACTTCCCAATTTTGTATTCCCTTGAGGAGGAACAAATTCATTTAAAAGAATTTGGAACAAGGACTGCATAGGATTTGGTTGGGAGAGAATTCTTGTTTACTGTAAGGTTAGACATAGATTATTCCACCATTTAAGTACTATGCCCCAAAAGTATTTAGTAGCAAAGACTGCATTTCTATGGCCATCCATATTTATAGCAGTACCAAGAGTTTACATGGTGTTGCACCATGTTATAGTTTTGGTCAAAGGATTTAGCATATTGTCTACATTAAGAAATCATGGATTAATAGGAATATGAGACCTTATCATCATGGTTAATGAAAATAAATCCTTTGATTTTGATTTAATTTATTTTGCAGAGGTGTCTGGGACAAATCTAGGGCCAAAATCTAAAGGCATACCAGACTGATTGGTAGAGGCTTCATAGCTTTTTAATGCTCTTCTATCTTCCTTTTGTTTTTCAATTTCTTCCAACCAGTCAAGACTATTTCCAAGTTCTCTGAATTTAGTTTCAAAAGTGGTCAACTAGTCTCCAATGGTATGAAGATTATTTAATGACTATTGAGACATTGTGTTGACATTATCATTAACTTTCCTGATATGTTGGATAGTTTCACTTATGGGATACAAATGATCGATAGATTTTTTGATTTCATGGAAATAATTTTGTAGGATAGTGACCTAGTCAAGTGACTGTCTAATGATCTTAACTTCTCTATAGAGATCATAAAAATTTTCTTGGTAGTGGGAATTGTATCTAGCAAGATAATTTCTTTGTTTGAAATTAGAAGAGGGTTCTTTATCAGAAAAAGATGTAGGTTGATAAGCAGTAGAGAAATAAGAAATTTCTCCTTCTAGTTGTTTATAATGGCCTTTATGAGGTGCCCATATTCTACCTTTATACAGAGTTACATTGTCTTCTTTATAAAATTCTAGAGTTCCTTCTCTAGGGAGTGAAGACATAGTAAGTAGAAGGGAAGGATCTAGACCATCATTCACTTGTTTTTCTTCTAATTCAACAACTAGATTCCTCTTTGAGAACTTCTATTTGACCTTTCAGAATGACTAGACACACTTGGTCTCAGAGAACTAGGAGGATATCTTTCAAATAATGATCTTGCAAGTATTTGTATTTTACTACTACTTATTTGATATATCTCCTTTCCTTTCTTATGCATCTTGGGAGCTTCATTCTTCAACCAATCTAACTTCCATGAATCAAGAATTTCTATAGAGTTTATATGGCCTTTCTAAAACTGGATTGGACCATTTAATCTCCTTGCAGAAGGTAGGTTTTCAAGGCTTTTGGGATTACTAGTGTTGGTCATGGAATACAGTATAATAATATTAATGGAGGCGTACTAGAAGGAACCAAACTTATTCAAACCATATACAAGTGAAAACAAACCCCAATAATCTAACAAACCAAACTTGATTTTTGTACATCCCTGATCTCTGGCACTGATTGAAAGGTTAGGATATAGTTCATAGCTATCAATTCCTTCATTAAGATGGGATACAGTAGACAACTAACAAGCATGTTTGAATTCAGACTATCTTTGATCACATAAGGCTACATAAGACACAGGGTTTATATTTATGGGCACCAAAGGTTTTATGCTATAGTTTATACATTTTGGGTTAATTAGAGTCAACATAAAACCTTTCATCCCTACAAATATAAATATTATGTCTTATGTAGCCTTATGTGATCGAAGATAGTCTGAATTCAAACATACTTGTCAGTTGTCTATTATAACCCGTCTTAATGAAGAAATTGCTAGCTATGAACTATATCCTAACCTTTCAGTCAGTGTCAGAGATCAAGGATGTATAGAAGTCAAGTTTGGTTCATTAGATTATTGGGGTTTATTTTCATCTATTTACGGTCTGAACATGTTTGGTCCCTTTCAGTACGCCTCCATTAATATTATTATATTATATTCTATGACCAACACTAGTAATCCCAAAATCCTTGAAAACCTACCTTATGCAAGGAGATTGAATGGTATAGTCTAGATTTAGAAAGGCCATGTAAACTCTATAGAAATTATTGATTCATGGAATTTAGACTGATTAAAGAATGTAGCTCCCAAGATGCATAAGAAAAAAAGGAGATTCATCAAATAAGTGGCAGTAAAATCCAAATACTTCCAAGATCATTATCTGCAAGATATCCTCCTATTTCTCTGAGATCAAGTGTATCTAGTCAATTTGAAAGGTTAAATAGAAGTTCTCGAAGAGGAAATCTAGTTGTTGAATTAGAAGAAGAACAAGTGAATGATGGTCCAGATCCTTCCCTTCCACTTACTATGTCTTCACTCCCTAGAGAAGGAACTCTAAAATTTTATAAAGAAGACAATGTAACTCTATATAAAGGTGGAAGATGGCCACCTCATCAATGCCATTATAAACAAATGGAAGGAGAAATTACCTATTTCTCTATTGCTTATGAGCCTACATCTTCTTCTGATAAAGAACCCTCTTCTGATTTTAAACAGATAAATTATCTTACTAGATACAATGCCCACTACCAAGAAAATTTTGATGATCTCTGTAGAGAAGTTAAGATTGTTAGACAGTCACTTGACCAAGTCACTATCTTATAAAATTATTTCCATGAAATCAAAAAATCTATTGATCATTTGTATCCCATAAATGAAACTATCTACAATATCAAGAAAGTTAATGAAATGACAATGTCAACACAGTGTCTCAATAGTCATTAAATAATCTTCATACCATTAGAGACCAGTTAACCACTTTTGAAACTAAATTCAGAGAACTTATAAATAGTCTTAACTAGTTGGAAGAAATTGAAAAGCAAAAGGAAAATAGAAGAGCCTTAAAAAGCTATGAAGCCTCTACCAGTCAGTCTGGTATGTTTTTAGATTTTGGCCCTAGTTTTGTCCCAGACACCTCTACAAAAGAAAGCAAATCAAAATCAAATGATTGATTTTCATTAACCATGATGATAAGGTATCATAATCCTATTAACCCATGGTTTCTTAATGTAGACAATATGCGAAATCCTTTGACCAAAATTACAACATGGTGCAACACCATGTAAACTCTTGGTATTGCTACAAATTTGGATGGTCATAGCAATGCAATCTTTGATACTATATACTTTTGGGGCATAGTACTTAAATGGTGGAATAATCTAGGTCTAACCTTGTAGGAAACAAGAATTCTCTCTCAGCCAAATCCTATGCAGTCCTTGTTCTAAAATCTTATAAATGAATTTGTTCTTCCTCAAGGGAATAACAAATTGGAAAGTCACAAATGGTTAGCCAAGATGTAACTATGTGATCTAGCCCAATTTGAAGATTATGTTGTCAGATATAGGAAGCTTGTTTATGAATCAAAAGCTTTGAATGTTGATCTCACCAAAATGCAATTTTTAAACTCTCTTCCATATAATCTAGTTGAGTGTGTCACTGATTACATTGATGTTAAAGGTCTCAATCTATCTACCATGACTCTTACCAATGTTATTGATTTTTATTGACATCAAATCATGCAGTTCATAACCCAAACTCATGATACTCAAAAGTTAAATAAGCATCAATCTTCTTAAATAATTAAAAAATTCCTTTAAACTTATCCATTTACATGTAAACTATTTATTTGCAAGCACAAACGCCAGTGTTTGTCCTATAAATGTCATTCTTTCCCACAACATCACACTCCTACTCCTCACCATAAATTTCTTTATTACCAATGATTTCCTTGTACAGTGTCTAAAATTATTTGTTTCTATATCTGTCATCAGCCTGGTCACATTGCTCCATAATGTTCTTTAAAAAATAAGGCTATTAAAGATGTCTACTCCACTAACATAGTAGTGTGGTGGAATTTAGTAGAAAAAATAAAGATTTGTATCAGCAAGAAGATATATTTTAACTAGTTCTTCAAGAAATTGAAGAACCAGATGAAATTGATGGTGAAGATGAACTAGATCAAGTGGCTAGTGATCTTAAATAAGAACTAGTCACTATGATGCAGAGACCCTAGAAAGATCAAAGAAAAAGTAGCTCAAGATTCAATAGAAGATTGCCATCATGAGGATCTCCATCAAGAATATGCCATAACAAATATCTAGGTAGAGGAAGGCGACCTCATTTTGATTACATTCCCCCTACCATGCAAAGGCCTAAACCAAAGCCATTACAATTTGATCAAACATTCAAACCATCTGATAATTGGATAAAAAATAAGTTTAGTTATTTATTACCAGATGAGAAACTAGTTAGTCCTTTTAGAATAGCTACCTTAGAACTAGTTGATCCTACTTTTCAAGCTGAACTAGATCAGAATGATTTATTTTTTGATATTGATGGCTATGAAGAAGATTGTTTTGAAGATTGTCAGCTATCTGCAAAAGACATAATGATGGCATGGTATAAGACACCTAGAACTCCTAACACAGAACTATGGGAAGAACCATTAGAAGAAGAAGAAGATCTATATGAAGCTAAGAAGGTATAAGTTGAAGTAGTAGAAGAAAATCCTCTTCATTTTAGATTGGTATGTATCTTTGTTCCTCAAGAAGATGAAGAAAAACTAGTTTATATTACTTAGTTGATCAATGGAAGATTTACCCAATTCATATCTGTAGAAATGAATGGCAGAAGATATGATGCTCAAGTAGATACTGTAGCTTCACATTCCTTTGTAAAATCTCTCATAATTAGAGATTGGGAACAAATTCCTCCTAATCAGGTGTACAAATCCCTAGATATCCAAGGGGATTCCTTCATAAGTTCCCAATATAAACACCATGAACCTGTAAATATCCAAGGCCATACTTTCTTTTGTGATTTCTTCCAGTATGATAACATGCCTTTAGATATACTCCATGGAAGATCCTTCATAGATATATATTATCCTTATGGATCTACCAATCAAGGTGTTATGTTCACCCTTAATGGTGACAAGATTAGGGTTCCCCGCCTTACCTATACCTCTGAAGAATTCCCTAGTACCATGAATCAACAACCTCTAGATTCTACATATCAAAAGATACTAGAAATCGGGAAAAGGATTGAAGAAGAAATATATTATGATAATCCTCAATTATTCTAGACAAAGAAAATGCCTAAGATGGAAATCAGGATTAAAGAGGGAAAACGCATGAAAATTAGGAAGAAAATTCCTATCTCAACCACAGACTATCTTGATATGGAAAAGGCTATCTAAAAATTGAAAGAAGCAAAATTTATTGATCCTTCTACTTCACCATTTTTTTGTTATGCTTTTATGGTGAACAAACACATAGAACAAAAAATAGGCAAGAAAAGAATGGTGATTAATTACAAGCCTTTAAATGTCATAACAGAGCCTTATCCCTATCCTATTCTGGACAAGTCTTATTTACTGTAAAAGGTTACCTGGTGTAAATACTTTTCCCAATTTGATTACAAATTAGGTTTCTATCAAATCCAGGTAAAATCAGAAGATAGGTGTAAAATAGCATTTAGTTGTCCCTTCAGACACTTTCAATGGAATGTGATGTCATTTGGTCTCATGAATGCACTAGCCTATTTTCAATCACATATGGATAAAATATTTGAAGGAACATCTGATTTTCTCTATGTATATATAGATGATATCTTGATTTTTAGTAAAAATCTTGGATAACATCTTAGCCATCTATACCAATTCTACAAGATTACAAAAGAAGTAGGAATAGTACTTTTCAACACATTCAGTTGTGTCAAAATAGCTATAATTTTTTAGGACTTGTCAAAAATGGTAAGTTACAAGTCCAGCCTCATATTACTGAGAAAGTCCTTTAGTTTCTAGATGTTCTTGATAAAAATCAAATCCAAGCCTTTTTTGGAATGCTTAATTATGTTAATAGTTTCTATGCAGACATTGGAAATGATAGAATAATTCTTCAAGAATTGCTCAAGAAAAATAAAAAATATATATGGACTAAAGAACATAAGAAAGATATCCAACTCATCAAAGAAAAGGTGTCAAAACTTCCTATCCTTCATGTTCCACACTCTGATTAGTTCATATTGTATACAGATGCATCTGATATTACATGGGGAGGTATTATTTGTTGTATAGAAGAAGGAAAAGAATACATCTGTGAATATGCCAATGGAATATTTTTAGGAGATGTTAAAAAATGGATATCTTCAAACAAAGAAATTTATGCCATCAAAAAATGTCTTGAAAATTTTGCTCTTAAGCTTATGCATCTACTTCATTTTGTTATTAAAACTGATTGTACCAAGTTCTTGACCTTTAAAGAAAAAGATCATGGTACGAAGGATGGAAGAGGTAAATATGTTAACTAGTTTAATTACACTATAGAACACATTGAAAGGAAAAAGAATTCTATTACAGACTAGTTGAGTAGGAATCCTACTACTACTTTAATGCATCAGCCATATCTTGGTTTCAATTTAACAAGGATTTATAATCTAAAAATTTTAGATCTTAATTTATTGATCCAAGAACAGATTCTCAAAGAAGGCCTTCATCCTAGATATCTACAATTTTTTCATAGTGATTCCTTAGATTTGTAGATGTCAAGAGTAGCACACGTAGCATCTAATCGACACCAAAAAGGAGTAATTACTATTCATCACCTAAACAGTGAATTGCTTATGAGACAATTCTCTAATCTGATCAAAAGACCTAATTAGACATGGTGAATCAAAATCCAAACAGAACATCATAGATGGATAGCTCATTATGGTCCACATCTCATTCATGAACATGAGCAACATGAAAAAAGATACTATAATCAATACCATCATCTATAGAAATCTTGAGTGGGAATCTTACTTTTACATCACCCCATGACATGAAGATAATGATGAGGGTAGATATTAGAATACATGACATGTGTTCCAGCTAAGATACTTATTCTATCTAATTAATAATGATGATCTTTTCACTGAAGTAGAAGAAATGTTGGAACCATCTCCACTAACATCAAAATCATCATCATGTGTATCTAATAACATCTCTCTTTAAAACATGATGTGTATATAAAATTGAATATTGTGAGTTATAAATTAGATGAACAGTAGACACTGTCAAAGCAAAGATTCTTGGCATGACCCTACTCTCTACTATAAATAAGTTATTTTGATTCATTTTAATCATTCAAATTTTTGGATTCAAATTTTGAGTTTGAGTCTTAGAAGTCTAGAGTCTTATTCTGAGTCTTAAAATAAAGACATATGCTCTACTCTGGCGCTTACTGCAATACTGAGGATCAAAAATGTTCTTCTAATCTTTGTAAGATCTATTGTATCCAAGTTTGAGTTAATATCAAAGCCATATCCATTTGTCCATCAGCCTCCACTGCTATTTCTTTAGACAAAGGTCCTGATGAAGTCTGAGTATCATTTATATCATATTATCATGTTCTAGCTTTTATTTGACTCCCATATGCTAAAAATCACATTTTAGCCAACTTTTGGGCCATGAAGAAGGGTTGGACATACAAATTTAAGAATATAATGTTTCAATAAGATTATAAATTACCTTGAGTCATAAAATAGTCATAAAAATATCAGTGATAGTCATATTCTGGCATAACCTACAGTTTAACTCCTAATCTTGGTAAAAGGACACGTCAAGCACTTGTACAGCCTTGCAAGATCAAATTTTAGTTGAAAATAGTTTATAAGTGTTTTCTATGCTCCTTAAGATCATTTTCCAGCCTTGGACCAAGTTTTAGGTCAAATTGACACTCCAAAATACTTTTCATCTCCATCGTTGCTTTCACAAGCTCAAGAAAGCAAATTTACATTAAATGGTATGGCTAGGAAAGAGAGAGTTAGGAGATAAATATTTGGAAATTGTTAGGAGTCCAAGTAATATTTAAATTAGTGGAATTATTTTTTATAATGGTGGCCTACTATTTATGAATGATCATTAAAAGTGACAACATGTCACTATGGCATATTAATCCAAGACGGGTCTATTCTTGCTCCTATTTCTCCAACTCAAAAATTGATAGAGAGGAATTATTTTGATGGTGGTTTTTAGAGGTCTTGGATATATTTTTCATGGTGGTTTCATCATCCAACTCATCTCTATGAGGTGCCTTCACTTGAAGGAAAAATGGCTTAGTGTATGAGGTGATTGCTAATTTAGGATCAATTACCAGTAACATATCATAATTTGAGGTTTCTAGTTAAAATTTCACCATTGTAGGTGAATAAAATTCAAGAAAAGAGCCCAAATACACACTTTCAAATGAATATTCATAGTTTTCTTAGTTGTATCAACTATAGAAAAGTTTGAGGATGCTTAGAACTTTGAGGGGAACCTGAAACATCTACTCATAGATCTTTTGTATTACTTGACTGAATGTTCCATCTGTATAGTAGTTTGAAAGTGGGTTGAGGTTAATAGAAAGTATTGAGAGAGCCTAGAATATTTGAGGACTATTGAGAAGTCAATGAGGTATGTAGTGAGTTGATACTTTTTGGAAACTCAAAGAAATCAAGGCAGTGGCTCCTTGGTAGCATATACAGTCCATAATGACCTACAGGCCTTAAGCTTGTAGGTCCATATTTTAGACCAAAATAAACATATCAAACCAACACAAAAATCAAAGCTTCAGACATGGATAACCTAATTTCACTAAGGATTTAAATAGTGTTATAATCACTTGAAAAACACTAATTCACTAACAGTCAAGATGGCCAAGATATTGAGTGGATAGTCTTAGGATACCTACAGGTCTATACAGACTTGAGGGGTAGGTTGAAGGTGACTTAGGTCTTTGTTAGAGAGATCAAAAGACCATTGAGAAGTGATAATTAATACTCTTTGGTTTGGAGCTTTTCAAAATCATATACAAGCATGCATTGACAAGATTTTTATTTTCAAATCTACACATGGTCATGAGTCCTTTAAAGACACCTACAAGTGGCCAAAATCCATTTGGACCTAATGAATATAAAGAAAGAGAGTAGAGGTGTTGAAAGAGGATCTAAACCCAATTAGATCTCCAACTAACTCAAAGCCCATTGGGGAAGGCTAGTAATGAGAAAATGAAGACTGGGTTTCATATTAGTCAAGTGTCCTACATAGTCACATGCAGGCCTTTGGTACTGACCATTCCACTTTCAGGCCTAGAAAGGAAGTAGATATATGTTTGAAGGTTATTGAATCCATTTGGAGACCTCAAACATGTTCAAAAGCATCGGAAAGGTTAGTGATGAAGAGCAGAGATATTAGAACTCCCCAACATAGTCCTAACCCTAAAAAATAATGTACAAGCCTACCTAATGGAGCATACTCAATTTTATACCTAAAAAAAAGAATGAAGAAATGATTGAAATGATCTTGAACCCATTTGAAACCTCAAATAGGTCTATAAACTATGGAGAAGGTTAGTGATGAGAAGGAGAGACCTAAACACAAGAAAAGACCTTCTCAAAACACCTACAGGCCTACCTAGAAGTTTGCCTATTTTCAAGTTAATAAAAGTTGATAAATTATGTATGATAGAGGTTTGAAACCTAACTGAGAGACTCTATCTAGTTTCATGAATCATTAAAGAATATTGGAGGAAAAAGTAAGGTCCAAACAAGTATACAGTCAGGCATACTCACCTACAAGTGGCTTAGAGGGTTAGTTTCATGTTCAAACCTAAAGTCAGGGGTAATAGTGTATGAAAAATGTTTCAACTAACCTGAAACTACAACCTAGTTTAAAAATATTGAAAGGTCAATGATGACAAGGGTAAGGTCTCAAATCCAACACACATAGTTGGCCCTACAATCTAGTATTGAGGGAATTTAAATATTTGGGACTTATATAAGCATACTCATAATCTAAAAATTGGTATAAAATATGGTAATGAGTATACTAAGACATTCATGATCCCTCTAAGGTCAGACAAATAGTGTAAGTACTCATTGTTTTATCTCAGACCTTGCCCACTCCTTGGGCAAAGGACAGCGATGAGACTTAGAAGTTCACTTGAGCTCAAAGGCATGAAAATAAGTTTTCATGCCTCATGGTAGGATCTTGAGGCAACATAAAAACATGAAAAAAGTTTCCATGCACCTAGAGAAGGTACTCAATCTCAGGTTTTCATCCAAATGCCCTTAAGGGCTATCAAGAAGGTAACAAGGCCATAACTCTAAGTACCCTGACCAGTGTGCCCTAAGAATATAGAGGGGTAATGAAGAATTCCAAGGCATTTATATTCATAGAGAGGTATGTTTTATAGGTTTTTAATCCTCTCACAATAGTTAGATAAACTTTTGAGACCCAGAACTCAAAGTAAACCTCTCTAGCCTCAAGAACCCTAAACAAGCCACCCAAAGAGGAACTTTAGATGCTCATAATGTTTCCCATACTTTACATGTGATTATAAGCCTTTTATAATAGTTTAATGGGTATATTAATAAGGTTTTACAAGTTTAATTAGTTCATTTAATGATTTATAATTTATAAATAATCGTTAAGACCCCAAACTGGTCTTAAACCTTTCTTAAACCCTCGTTAGTGACCAATCAAGGAGAAAAGGGCTCAAATGCACATATAATGACATATTTTGATCCTAAAACATCTTTTATATTATTTATTAATCTAGGGAGGTTATCCACATGAACTTTTATGCTAACATCACTTGTACGGATTGCTACAAATATTTTATTTTTGCATGTTTTTTGTGTTTTACAGGGGTTTTGAGAAGGGGAGAGATTCAAAATCATGGGATGAGTTCATTTTTTACTTTTCCTAGCCATTAAAGTACAAAAAAATTCACATAATTTTATGTATGTAATCAAACTAGGACCATTTTCCAAGGCAATCTCAAATATGCTCAAAATGAGACTAGGTCACTTGGCCATTTCTTGGTTTGCACACTTAAATAGGGTCTCAAGACCCCAAAATTAACATGGAGGTTGGTTATTTCATAGGTAAATTGAATCACAAGATTTTTTGTGATTTCACATGTGTATCATAAGTCTAGATCAAGAAATTAGGGTCCAAAGTAAGGAGCCCTAATTGAGACCTAATTCGAGAGAGAGAAAGGTAGAAAAGATAGAATTTCACTCAGAGTCTAAAGATTAAATTTGGCATGGATATATAATTAAATATATTTTACCTATAATATTCCCTTATTTTTTCAATATCATCCATAAAACTCCCTACACAAGGAGGTTAATGGGTAAAAAGGGCTATAAGGAAACTAAGCCTAGTGAAGGCTTAAGGGGCAAAATGAGTTCTTAGGAGTTGGTCCAAGAACCAAAATGTTTTGTTTTATACCTGATAACATATTTTAATACCATTCATATAATTTTTATGAGTTTAATAATATTCACTTGAGTTTTAGGCCACTTGGACCAAACTTGGTGTGGGAAACGGAGAGTTACAAGACATCTATGCACATGAATGATGGAATGGAAGATCAGTGGATTTTATTAAGGTATGTAATATGTCCAATCAGTTTTTTTATATAATTTAAATGTGAATTCATGGCTGGGATTTCTAGTTGTCACTCCTTTCATGCAAGGAAGGGTAGTTTTCAAAGAGTTAGTCAAGGTGTCAAACCAATTTGTAACCCCCATGCCACTTAGAAGGTTAAATATACTTCAGGAGTGAGACACATGGCCTTAGAGGTCTAATTTACTATCCCATAACTCATTTTTTTTTAACTCTCATATACACTTATCAATCCTTCTCTACTATGCCCCTCTCTCTCTTCACCATTTTCTATAAGAGCACTGACTTGTGGCCAAGATTGTATGATCCACACCTGGTATGGTGAATCCATACTAGTTTTAATACTATATTTTCCTTTAAATAAATATTTTAAATATTTTTTTAATTTCATAACTTTTTATCTAAGTGTATGATGTAGTGCATAGTGGAATGGCAAGTGATAATCATTTATCCTTGTGTTCACTTTACTCTTTCATGTTTTGTGCAAATAGTCTTCTCTCTAACAGGTCACATGAAGTGTATCTAATGTCTTTGTATATCTCTAAGTGTAAGTAATATAATTAGTGTCTACAATAAAAATTCTTGTTCATTCATCTCAAAAATTATAATGCATATCACCTTCATGTTTGAAACACTTATGTTAGAGCAATCTAGGATGTTGAAGTTAGTCTTGTGAGTCATCTTTCATAGTGAAAGTATATGCTAGTCTAGTGGAGATAAACTTGGTGCATAATCTCATTATAATAGGTTAATTTTATTTTCCTTATATCTCTTTTCATCCATATTAAATAAGTAGTATAGGTGATAAGCTATCAAAGACAAATCTAGGGAGCTAGCCATTCAATCTAGAGGTTTACCTATGCTATAGGCAACCCACAGGAATAGAGGTAATTCAATGTTTCACTCATTTTGTAGGAGGCTTGAACAACCTCTCCAAGGATGAAAAATTGAGTGACAATAGTAGGCATCTCTCAATTCACATTAAGGTCAGCTCAGTCACCCCTTTACCATGCTCTCATCATTTTACAAGCAACCTAAACCATTGCTCTTACCATTTTATAATTTGGACCATTCTATATCTCATAATTATTGCTTGAGTTTAGATGCCTAGAGAAAATCCAAAAACATTCAAAACATTTCAAAATCCTAAAAATTATAAAACTTGGCTTACAATATCCTAGAGAGATATAAAGCCCCAAAATCTAAAAAACATTTATCCAGTCTAAACCTAGTCAATCATGTTTAATCCACCCTACTGGGGTAAAATACATTATTGGTTCTAATCCATTTGAACTTCCATTGGAGGTCTAACCTTGACTTTTCATATATCCTTGCTTAGGGACATCATCTAATTCACACTTTTTCAGCCAAGCTCATAGCTTTCACCCTATTGAGGCAACACTATACCAAGATATCTTATCCCTGCATGTTGTTCTCTTGTATAGAACTTTGATTGGGGAAACCATCTAATTATCAATCCATTTATCCTTCACACATAGGTATTGACGTGGATAATGACATGATGTTTTCCATTGATTTTAATTTCAAGATTTTTGTGTGTGTTTGCTTAGATGTTTGTTTATTTATTTGTTTTCTTTCATTATTATGCCTTGACTCAATCTATATGCGATCATTGGGTGATTCCTTTTTCATTGAACTTTATTCCATCCATATTCATATTTTAACATTGTCATCATGGTTTCTGTCATTGGTGCATTATTTTTAATTATTTATTAGATTAGAAGTCAGTGTTTATTCACATTATAGCCAAGTCATCATGGTGTTTTATATCATGGTGTATACTATCACGTGCTACAACAAAAATCAATTCAGTGGATATTACAAGTAATGGTGCCACATAAACTTTTCCTTGTTTACTTTAGCGAATCCTCTCACCCTCCTTGATAACATCAACCCATTAACCATTTTGGTTGTGTCAATGCTAATAAAGATGAGCATATCTGCATTGGCAGGTATAACTAAATTATTCACATTGATAAATTCTTATTCTCCTATTATATTCCTCATTCTATTTTCTCCCACTTTTGGGTGAACTACATTATCTTGAGGTCTATTTAGACTATGTAGGCAGCACTTAGATACTTGATGTATCTCGAGTCATCTCAGCCACCATTATTCTTTCAATCATCACTTTGTGCATCATCATGTTCTTAGTTGTTGGTGGCTTCTTCATTCATTATACCATTGCATTTATGTTTTTACCCACTCATCTTTAATCTATGTGACAGGTTTTATCCTTGAGTTATGCTTACCAATTTGCCCTATCAGGGTATAACTAATTTTATCATGTTTAAATTTGCCCTACTGGGGCAAAATCATTATTCAATCTAGGTCATCAAAAATTAGTATAACCGCCTAGGGGCAAAACATTATTTTGACCCATCCACCCTACTAGAGCACATGTCTTTGCCATTTATTATAACTACTTTTGGGAAAATTAGTGTCTCATCCTCCATTACTAATTTTAACCATCATTGGGCAAATTAGAATTTTTAAATCAATACATGCAAGCATTATCTTGATTGGATTAATCTCACCCATGAGTTAGTTTCTTTTTTTTTCTTACTTATTTTTAAGAGATCGACCATCAATAATATACATTAGCCACTTCCTCAAGGGGGCATCATCATAGGCTTCCCAAACTTTAGTTGAAGCATCATTCTCTAAGCATTATCTTCTTTTTCTTCTTAATGACTTTTTCATTATTTAAAAATATGTTATGATGCTTATGTCTTATAACACCTTCCCAAATAGGGGTAAAGTATAGACACCCCATTTTGGACACAACTATCTTTCAACTAGATTTCAGATTGATTTCTACCAAATAATGAAAATTAAGTATAAGAATCACCAAACATCCCAATTGCATCTGCACATCGGGCATTAGTGCTCAAAATCATGTTGCGGCATACCTATTTGGGGTATTATCCTATGTTCAATAGTAACCTCCCACAAATTTATCCCTAGTCACCTTATGACCTAACAACTGATAGTTTGGCCTTTGGACCCATTAAGTAGGGCACTTAAACAATTCCTAAAGTGCTAAAATGCTAAGTAAAATGAATTAGCTAATTAAACTAGATTACATGCTTAGTTGAATAATCCATTTGTAATTGATGAATATCTAAAATGGAAATTTAAAAATGCAAAATATCAGGCTTATTCATCATCACTTTTGTCAGTTATTAAGCCACTTGTAAAATATATGTATTGGGTGGAAGACATAATCATTTTGACCTATGTCTCTCACATGGGCCTCATGGTTAGCCTAATTCAACTCAGGGTTAGTTTGAACTCAATTGTAGTTAATTATAGCCTAACTCAACTTGGGTTAGAGTTAACTTTAGAGGATATAAATAGAAGGCCTCACCCATTGATCTTTAAGCTCTCTTGGTGTAAATTTATTATGCAAAAATACATGCCAAGCTTTTCTAGTGAAATGTTATTATGATAAAAATACATCAAAAAAGCTTTATTGTAGTGTTATCATGGCCACATGCCAAGCCAATGTGAATGAAGGAGAGATGATGCAAGAGCACCATTAATGAATACTCCATTGTCCACAAACCAAGCAAGCCAATCATCTCAACAAGCAATTTGGAGCTACAAGGAAGGTATAAGGGAGTTTCTCTTTTGTGCTTTTTAGTTATGTTTTCATTATGTGTTTGTTACATATTGATGCAGGGGAATCTTAGATAGATTCCATTTTTGGCTTATTTCAAGTGTTTAGGTGTCTTGGAATCATTATCGGGTCTTCTTATGGTGTTATATAGGTGTTAGGTTGCTTGAAGCATTCAAAAACACATTTCCCACCAAAAAGCATTATTTAAATATTTGAATGTTTGAGAAAGTTTTAGGATGTTATTAGCCTAGGTCATGTTGTCCAATGTTTATGTTAGATCTATTAGGGTTTATTATATTTAATTCAACGTATGATCAAAGGCCTTTAGTCATAATTCATCCACAAGCCCATAAGACACAGTTTTCAAAAATGGACTAGAAGCTTGCAAGAATTAGTTTTGGTAGTTATTTTGTATATAAGCTTATCATTTTGAATTCTCAGTCACTGGCCACAAAATATTTGAAGAATCATGGTAATTAGACCCAAGATACAAATAAATGATGATTTCAAATGTTGAAGAAAGACTGGTAACCCTATTTTTTGGGTATACATAATTATGATTTGATAATTTGGTGCATTTGGTAAGTTGATGTTTTGAAATATAATGTTTGGAGTCTTTATAGCATGATTGGTAATACATGTTGAAGGATTTTTTTTTTTGAGGAATGTATTCAAATGAATACAAGATAAAAAGAGGTCCCTGTTCTTGAAGAATCATAATACAAACCCCTATTTTGAGTATTTTGTCTTGGTTGCAAACTATATCTTCATGATTGATAGTCAAATTGAATTGGATAATTATTCTAAACGTTTTTGAAGGATTATTGAATGTATTTTGAGACTACATGTTACAAGTAATAGTGATCAAAGCATTTTGTGTTTAGACCTATTCACGAATAGACCCCTGTTTGAAGTTGTTTATTATGCAACAGACTGTGTGCTTGTTCTAATAAAAGAATAATCATAGATTCAATTTGCACTATATTCTCAAAATTTATACATGTTATATGATATTATTCAAGAGTTTAATCTCTAAAGTAATGCCATGATAATTGTTTGAGGTTTGGAAACTAATAGAAAACCCTAGTTTCATGTAGTAAACTATTAGTGCACAGATTGATCATTATGTGACTAGCATGAAAGGTTCATACCATCTTTTTAAAAGTTCTATAACATGCATTGGTGAGTTTTTTACATGTATATTTAATGTATTGGATTCTTTGAATTGTATTTTGAGTTACTAACTTGTTACCAAAGATAATAGACCTGTATACTATCAATTTTCTTAACACAGTCAAACACATTTTGATAGAAAATCCTAGACAGAGGATTGACCAATGATATTTAATGATTGGGAGAAATTCATAAGGTTAATATAGACTTGGTAAAAGTATTATGGTCCTTTTAACCATTCTGAGACATTCACAATCTAATTTTATCTACTATCGGGCTGAGACAAGCACCTAAAAGCCCTAATCTAGGGTTTTAGTCATATCTCACATTCTAACCATCAAAAACTACCAAAAGTTTGTAGATTGATCATATTTGAAGTGTTTAGACTGAATATCAAGTTTACATTATGGTATGGAATCATTTGTATAGGTTAATTTTATTGAGGGTACAAACAAGGTAAATAGGCCTAAACAGTGGTATAAAAGAGGTTTAAAGAGTGGTCCAAGCTGGAGTTAAGGACTAAGACTTGTTAAAGTGAGAGAATAGGTAAAAGGATATCTACAAAGGGTATGTGTTTTTAGGTATAGGTCCATACAGGATTATACTTATAGAATTATGCTACAAAAAGGGCTACTAGACATTTTGAGAAGCAAGGTATGAGTTGTGTGGAAAGAAGGAAATGCTATGAGGGGTGTTGATACATTATTGAGACACCAATGAGACCCTATAGAACTTTATAAACGTATTAGAATCCACCTAACAACTAGAATAAATTTATAATCTTGCATGACGTATTGGTCTAGTGAACCATTGTCAAAGGTAGTGGATTTAGAAACAAGGTCAAGTGAGACAAATTGGTGTATGCTCTGCATCACTTATGCTCACCCTAGTACATAGGCAAAAATTGTTAGTTTGTATTGAAGTTACTTTTATTGAATTTTATTCACTAATAAAAGACTAATGATATCCTTCATAATCCTATGTTAAACTTACATATGGTACTTCCATATTGTTTTTTTCTTTGTTATATAACTGATTTGTGTTGGTTCTAGATTGCTTCATGTGTTTTATTATAATGTTTATTGTGTGGCATTCATCTCTTATTTTATCTCTATATGTTATGATTACATGTATTTAATTCTTGTCATGTCTCTCTTTTCATCCCTATATTGGATAATTAAGTTTTATACTCTATGTTACATGTTTGTTGTATATGATCTAGTTGTTCTTATTTACTATGTGTGACATTGCTTGACTTGTATACTTTTCATGTAATAATATTTGATCTATTTACTTTGTGTGTTTTATGTTTGTTATGATTACCTTTCTCTCTCTATTTACTTGATGTTACTATGATTCATGGCATGATCTATATCATGCATGTTCTTGATTGCCTATATGCTTATTTCTTGTGTTTCCAAGGTTTGGGTCATATTATTATTTATGGCTCCACTTCTCATATCTTGTACACATTTGGGCATACTATTATTTGTTCCTTTACTACTTATACATTTTCCACATTGTGGCATATCACTATTGATACCTTCAACAAGTATACATTAGGGAATATTATGTCCACCCTCATTTTTTACCCCTTGCCACTATAGGGGCAAACCATTACTACATTTATTTCCTCATATACATGTTGTTAGGTTGTGGAGCTAAAAGCTTCAACTGTTACAAACATGGAGGAGGTTGATGAAGTTTCAGAGACATCGGCATCAACAGTATAATCGATGTCGGTCATGATGAATGTAGAAGGCAACCGCCATCGGCAGGGAGTCGGCCAACTTCGGTCAGCACCAGTCAGACAGGGACCGACGTTGGTCGCCTGTGTGTTCTAGAACTGTTCATTGCATGAACAATTAGTTTGTTGAACTAATTGTTTGCATGTAAAGGCTATTTCAAGTCTTGAGCTGCGTGTCTATTATTAGTAAACTAAGAGTCTAAGTTATTATTTAAGTCTGGGATCTATTTATAGACCCATTGGCATGTATTGTAATTATGAGATAAAAAGGAAGGCAAAGAAGATCCTTCCATTGTAAGATCATTGAGTTGCAGGTTGTTACAAGCTCATAAGAGATTTACATGTGTAAGTATGGTCTGTTGAATTGCAGGTTGCAGGTTCATGGGAGATCTACTTGAAGTACTTTAGAGTGCTTAGTACTGGCAGGGTTATTACTGACTGTTTGGAGAGGTGAACACCAATTCTGTGTGTGAGTTGTGTGTTGGGACCATTTTTGGTAGGAGAGTGAACCCCTGATTGAGAATTACTGGGAGCCCTTGAGGTGTGGGAAGCCTCTGAGAGGTGGAAGAAGAAGTGGCATCTTCTTTATTGTATTTTCTTTATGGATGAGTATTGAATACAAGATAGTGTATTGTCTCTCATATTCTATGTTATTTGTGAATTCTAGTTACTTGTTACTTCTGGATAATTCTGCATGTCTAATTGCTTGTATTTGGTAATCATATTGTGCTCTTTCTGAGGAGCAAGATCCTAACAAGTGGGATCAGAACAGGTGTGTTTGTTCTTTGATTCCCCAACACATGTAGCTTAATGATAACCATCATCCTTTCTTTTATTATATTAATGTGTGATAAGTGAGATTTAATGATGATATATTTATATATTATACCAAAATGTGTCATAAATGCACTTTAATAATAACACCATCTTATGATTTCATATTTTACACATGATACATGTAATCCATTTATTTTTATATGAGTGATATATAGGTACATCCCAAACCTGAAAATGGGGCATACAATTTGCTTCTTCTATCTTCAGTTACATGATGATACACATTAGGCACACAATCAACATTTTACCATACATAGTTGGAGGTAGTCAACAAGTATATTATAGTTATTTAACCTAAAATCAATCAATATGATATACTATAAGTTAATTAATCTTGTTTGGAGGTATTCACTAGAGATAATTTAGATTCTAGAGAGACTATAACATAATATGCATACCATCTAGTTTATTCATTCCTACTCCTTTATTTTACTTACTGATTTTAATAGTTTATTGACTTTTGATTTATATAAACATTTATCTACTCGAAAATGTTCGTTTTATGTTTGTAGGTACTATATATATTCATACTCTAGACATAGGAGCATGACTGATCATTCTAGGACCCTCAGTGATAGTTAGGATATTTATGTAGATTGCAAGGAGATTGGGTTTATTTTATTTTTTAGGTCACAGGAGTTGGACTTTATGAAAAGGTAACTTATCTCCTACTTTGAAATTTCAAATCATTATCATATCTAGTATTAATTTTGAGAAACATTTACACATTTTTTTTCTTTGATATGTATGCACATACACACACATCAAAGTATAAGATTATGTAGACACCTAATTTCCATATGAAACTAGTTATTTTCTATGGTGTTAATGTTTTTTGTGCATATGGATCATTAATTTAGATTAATTTCTTATTGGTTTGTTTCTCTTGTGTTGGGGCCCATATTGCCTTTGATTGCCTTGTGTTATCCTTGGTCAATGAAAATATCACTATTCAATTCAAATTTATTGAAAACATATAGATCGATTATTTTTTTACCTTGCTATGACCTTGGATACTCAGGAAAAATTTAAAGCACCATTTTGGGGATTCTTGGTTTTCATACCCAGGATTGAACAAATTCCATCTTATTCTAACCATGATCGAATTGGTTTGATCTTGTCATATATTTGTTTACATCCCTTTACCCCTTTTCCTAGTTTGTTTGATTTGTCATGCCTTATTTGTTGACTTTCTTATCTTTTGTTTATTTTATCCCATGCCAATAAGGTCTTAATTTGAATTACATAAGTCTATAAGTACATGGGTGCATTGATACATTTATGGAGAGAGAACGAGTGAAACTCAAATCTAATGATACGCTTTGATTTTCACTAGTACACCATCTATTAAAATGGAAAATAATAATTGTATTTCTAGTACCCCTTTTACAAAAATTTGAATTGACATAATGAAATAACATATAAAATGTACTAGTTTCCTTCATCTCATACATAGAGATAAGGGTTGGGAATTCGTACTACAAATCAATAATTTATAGATTGCATGAGTGGTGATCTCCAACATGTCAAATATTATGTGTATGCCTAAGATATACCCCTCATGATTGCATTCCTTTTTAATGATCTTATACTGTGTTTTTTAGCCAATTAGAGTTGAGAATGAGAATAAATTATGGGAGATTTATAACTCAATTCAAAAATTTGAGAAAGGTTTTTGACAAGCAGGAGCAAATGAAGTTGCACATAAAATTTGTTATCATTTAATAAAGACTAGTCATAGTAACCACGATCATGATTAGCCTACCAATATTACACCCCCATGATTTTGGTTTATTTAAGATTGAACCAGTTCAATCCTAACTACTTTTTGTAAATTTTTAGATTTGAACCAATGTTTTGGGTTTGATTTTAGACTAATTGTAGACCATTTTTCACTTATTTTTTGGTGTTCTCTTCAGACCCTCCTCATCAAGTTCTAAACATCTTAATATTTATTTTCCCATATTTAAGACATATTTTTATTGTTATATAACCACATTCAAAACATATTTGTCTTATGTTCATGTTTATATAGTTTTAGCATATTTTTTATAGCTAACAACCACATTGTACACTTTACCAATATTACACCATCAAGACAAAGGATGAATGTGAAACATTAATGGGTATAGGAAAGCTATTGCCTTGAATGTTAAATAGGTTGTGTGAACTATTGAAGGACTTTAGGTTTGAAAATTGTTCTTAGACATTGCATTTATTTAGGTGTTCCCTATGGTAAGAAGGTATGGAATGGGATAGGATTTTAAAATGTATATATCACCTTGAATCCTATCAAAATTCAAGGAAATTATGTATCCAATAGTATTTGGAAAGCTTTTATTCTGTTAAATCCTTTCTGAAGTATGTTGAGGATGGTTTTTATAATGTGTTATATTTTAATGGCTAGTTCACATGGTGGTCTCCCATCTTGAAAATGGCATGCCCCTCTTGTAGATACTTCTAGAGTTAAAGATCTTCAAATTTTTAATAAAGGTATTAGAACCACAAGAGATATTATCTAGATTACTTAGCCCATCTTGAAAAATAAGTTTAAGATCCTCTCTTCAAACTTACCTTAAAAAATTAGAGTTCAAGATATCGTGCCTAATGATGTGCTTCACAAGTTATGGTTGCAACCACTAAGTACATGGAGGAAGGATTAGCATTGGAGTTGTGACAATCCATCCAGAAAATATTTGCATGGAATGTTGTAAATAATCACAAGCCCCGTCTCTTTATAATTTTATAATATTAGTAGTTTATGGGTTTTTAATTATTTATACAAGATTTTTCTCCTTCACATCAACCACATTTTAGAGGCCAAGCTTGTACATAGGTTGTCTCAATTTCTGTGGTGTCTTATTTACCAAGGCATTCCTTTAGGGAAATAACTACAACATTTGGTTACTCCTATCCCAAGTGTCATGTTGACAATAGGTCAGAGATAATCAAGTACATATTTTTTACTTTCCCTTAGGCCTAAAGGTATTGGAAATGGATTCAACCTCTCTTTTCTCCTTTCACCATGATTTCATCACTTGGTGGATTGATATAGTTAAGTATTATACTAAATGGATGGCTTATATAGATTTCATTTGGAAATTTTAAAGATTTTCTATTATTTTCAGCTTTAAAATTTTATAAATTATGCCATTTATAAATGAATTTATACTTTTAAAAAAAAAACTCTTAATAAAAAATTTCCCATGCAAATTGAGATGTGTGTCTCTAGATTTAAGGATAGGTGGAGACAATTTCTCTTGAATTTAAACAATTACATGATTTTCTCAACCACTTGGAGAGCATTGAATGTACCATGAGTGTTGGTATGATTATTCAAAAGAATCATAAGAGCACAATAATACAATATAGAGGCTATAATAATACCATAAAAGAATAAATGTTGATAGATTAATGCAATAAATGATTATACCTTTCTCGGCTATGTAGTATTATACAAAGCTTCGTGGCATGTTCTAGACTCTTGAATAAAGAATATATAGTTTATATCAGGAAGATATATATGTAATATTATATATAATTATCCTCTAATTGGTATTTAATAATGTAAATAAGTGTAAATTAATAGGTAACCAAAGTGACTATTCATGAAGAGATATAATTTGTGTCTTATAATAACTATATAAGTATGTAAAATAGTGTGGAAGAGAATAATATAGTACAAGAGAAAGTAATATGACTGAATATATGTGAGATATATACAAAATTATATGAGATATATATGTAGGAATAAGGTGGAACAATGATAAAGAGTAATGTAGCAAAGAGAGCATAGGTATAGAGTAAAGAGAAATGTGGATTATATCACATGTTTCATTCTTATATATAAGAATAAAGAGAGTCAGATTATGAAATGACTTTGTATCATGTATATGAATGTGTGGATAAGAATACAACTACTTCAAAAAATCATTTATGCATCTCTTAATAAGGAATAAACACTAATACTAACCTCTGCACAATGTTATCTCTATTCAATGTCATCTCAAACCCATAAACATATTTATGTAGTATCATATTTTAATTTAACATTTTAATTCAGAGATTTTAGAATAATCACTACTAAAGAAAGTTTATTTTTTATAATGAGTGACACTATCCAACAAATCCAGTGAGGTGAGGTGAGCAAGGATACTATTGTATCTTATGCTAAACATTTGAGTTTGTAGTTGTTGATCATGTTAAACATCCTTATAGAAAAAATTATTTTAAAGGTATTTGGTGGTATAAGGTAAATACATTGTTTTGGACTGTTCCTACTAGGATTATTCAAATATGTCTTGAGGATGAGATAAAATTATAAAATCAAAGTAAATGTTGGTAGGATTATTCACTAGAATCATAAAAGTAGAAAGATACACCACAAAAGATACAATAATACCCTAATATACCACAAAGTATACAATCACACCACAATGGATTGAGTGTTGATAAATTGATGGAATAAAATATCATACATTTTTGAGTTAGAAGGTATCATATGGAGAGTTGTTGCATGTTCTAGACACTTGGATGAAGAATACACTATAGTTTATATAAATAAAATACATATAAATTATGGTATTGAAGTAAATATCCTATAATTGATAGTTAAGAAGGTAAATAAGTGTAAACTGATAGTTACCAAAAGTGATTATTAGTGAAGATATGTAACATTTGCCTATTAAGGGCTATATAAGGATGTAAAATAGTGTGAAAGAGATGAATATAATAAAAGAGAAAGTAGTATGAGTGAATGTGTGTGTGTGTGTGTGTGTGTGTGTGTGTGTGTGTGTGTGTGTGTGTATATATATATATATATGTATATATGTATGTATGTATACATATATATATATATATATACATACATATATACATATATATATATATATATACACATATACATATATATGTATATATGTATATATATGTATATGTATACATACATACATATACATATATATATAAGTATATATGTATATATGTATATATATACATATATATATATATATACATATATATATGTATGTATGTATATATATATAAGTATATATGTATATATGTATATATATATATACATATATGTGTGTGTGTGTGTGTATATATATATATATATATATGTATATATATATATGTGTGTGTGTGTGTGTGTGTGTGTGTGTACATACATATATATACATATACATATACATATATATATACATATACATATATATATATATACATATACATACATATATATATATATACATATATATATATATATATATATATATATGTATGTATGTATGTATATGTATGTGTATATATGTGTGTGTGTGTGTGTGTGTGTGTGTGTTTTACATATACATACACACACACACACACACACACACACACACACACACACACACACACACACACACACACACACACACACACACACACATAAGAGGAATAAATTGGAATAGTGATAAAGAGTGTTTTAATAGAGAGAGTGAAGGTGTAGAATAAAGATTACCACATAATGTAACAGATGTTGCATATTATATATATGAATGAGTAGAGTTAAGTGGGAAATGCCTATATATTGTGTATGCAAATGTGTGGATAAGAATATACCTAATTCAAAAAATTATTAATTTATGTCTTAATAGTTAATAAATAATAATACTAACCTTTGTGCAATGTCAAATGTAATCGAAGTCATTTCTATCACATAAACATGTGTACGTAGGGACAACTATGTTAATAAATAGGGACAACTTTTTAATGATTTGACCTCCACCTAAGGGATGGAATATGGAGTGAATATACATATAATTAGGTGTATGTATATTCAATGACACCATCATAATGATCATAAAGGAGTATGTGTTTCCATGAGCTGAAAAAGTAAAGAGTCTTGGAACTCTCTAAGCAGATACAATCCCCTTACCTTGTAAAAAATGGTGCTTATAATGGTTATGCAAGGAGGAAATAATTATTATTAGCATAGTAATGGTTGGAAATCCTTTGTCCATGTATGTTGTGAAATTCTTGGTGGTCATACTACACCAAAATTTGTACTTCTATACCAAGATGTAATCCCCTTGCCTTATATAAAATTATGCTTATAATGGTTATGCAAGGAGGAAATAATTCTTATTGGCATAGCGATGGTTGGAAATCCTTTGTCCATGTACATTGTGATATTCTTGGTGGTCACACTAAACTAAAATTTATACTTATATACCAAAATACAACCCCCTTTCCTTGTCAAAAATGGTTCTTATAATGGTTATGCAACGAGGAAATAATTCTTATTGGCATATGGAAACCCTTTGTCCATGTACGTTGTGATATTCTTGGTGATCACACTACACAAATATTTATACTTATATACCAATATATAATTGTGTTTCCCATAAACAATAATGATGAACTCTTTAGTAAAACCTATAGGTATTCTGTAGCTTTTCATGGGTTCCTAAATTATTTTTAGCAGATGATTTTTTGACCAACTTATTGCATTCCAAGTTGACAATAATTACCTATGGTTTTTAGTGAGTAATTAACCATGGTTACTCACTAAAAAGTGTGGGTAACTATCATTAACCTAAAAAGTGGAAAAACATAATGTTTAGGGTGAAAAGATACTTCATTTTCTTATTTTTGTATCATGATTTTCTACTTTACAAGTTTTTATTATAAATTTTATCATCATTCAAATGAATCACAGTTTGTAAGTGCACCCATCATGTGGAAAACTAAGAATCATAGCCTACAATTATGAATGGTAGGGTGACCGAGTTTTGACACAGAGGTCGAAGGAGTTTTAAGAGGAAAATATGATTTCCCCAATTATAACATAGCATTCCCTTGTATTTTATGACCAGACATCTAATGTGCATCCCAAATTCATCGATAAGTGGATTAAAAACCCCTCAAAGTCCACATTATCATAAATTTGATAGCCAAATTCAAAGTTATTTTACATTGTGGAAAGTAGGGTTAACACCAGACATTATACAAATGGCAAAACCTATACATATCATTAGACCCACAGCCTGTTAATAAGAGAGAAGGAAGCAAAAATTGTCACTATCTAAAATCTATCACTAATAGGTAAGAATCTTAGTTTCATTGAAATTTTAGGGGTTTATTTTTAATTTTTTCTATTTTCTCCCTACTTATAAATTTTTATCTACTAAAATCTAAGGTTTTAAAAAATTTATCATTTTTTATAGGGTTTCAACTTCAAAAATAGCCTCTTTTTTCCATTGGCCAAGGAAGTTTGATGACCTATTAATGGAAGCATTGCTATGATAGACCAAAGAAAATATTTTTCATATGCAAATATTATGGATTTAAGCTGGTTGTAGGTGTCAATTTCCTCAAATATGATATAGCATAGATTCTATGGAATGATGTGCATTTATGTGATAAAGTGCCACCTAAGGGTTAAAGAGATATGGTTATTTTTTGTGATGAATAGGATCCAGTGACAATTTATTTTGATGAGTTAGGATCCTTTGGCTCTTTTTTCTCCATGGGTAGTTCAGAGACTAGGGTCATCTACTGGAGATGATTTGAGTTCACCTAGACATAGTTTTTTTGTTCCTCAAATTACCCATGGGGCACAATACTAACTTGATGGTACAACTTGGAATTGAGAATTTAAAGATGAAGCAAGGGAGAATGTGGAAAAATTGTGGTACTACAAGACCATTCTATTCAATGTGGCAAAAAGCCCATACTTTGAGAATTTGGTAACCAGGTTGTCCATTACTTGCAAGGAGTTCAATGCCTCTATTATTGGACACTATAAAAATACATAAATAATTGAAGATGATAAAAAATTATGGTGCAAATAGAGCTATAGAATTTTATCTGATGGGTGGTTAGGTAGAAAGAACCACACCTTGATAAACTTTTATTACATCCTGACTTATCCTTAGTAAACAACATTTGTTTTAAATGGATATTAAGACTATTATTTTGTTAGTTTGATGATTTATGAAATCAGATATATATAATATTTAGTAAATTGCTACATTTTCCAGTTTACATATTTATTATCAGTTTTATTATTTTATCTAAAAACTTATGACTCTGATTTACTTTTATACATTATAATATAAATGATACAGTGGTATTTATATCAGTTATTATTAGTTATTTTTCATAGCTACATTGATAATAATGGACTAACTACTTTTTTCTTGTCTAAGGTGAATGAAGGACTGTCTCACCCTCATTGAATAATAAAGAGGAAGAGCACCATAAGGGAGAGGGTAGCAGATCATGAAAGATAGGGGTTGAGAGAACAAAACTAGGATAGACACACACACACACACCCATATAGTTACTTGATTAATGTTTGGTCATATATTATTTTCTATTTAGTATTTATTAATTATCTTGTTCATGAGAATAATTTATTGTATGCTTCTATTCTTGTTGGCATGTGCATTTTGGTACTATTTGCATGAATGCATTTGATTTTGTTTACATAATAAAATCATCTTAAGTTTTTAGATGCCATGTCTTGAGTCACTTACATACTATTATTACTTACATATTAGTATTCTTGAGTTCAATAGATGATCACACGATGCTTGATTGTTGAGTGTATATCTGTATTGGGTGTATTTTGGTTATTCATTTCATATATGCTAAGTTTTGTCTACATTAGTTGAAGTTCAAATAAAAAGGAAGTTATTATACTTATGAGTTTGTTGTAATATGAATACCTAGTTTGGAGCATCATGATTTAACAAAACTTCATTTATGAGTCATTGGAATGTTTAGAAACATTAACCACATTTTAATGGCTTTAGAGTGCATTGCAACCCTTAACATGTGGAAAATAATATAAAGATTAATTTATTTAAACCTTGGGTTAATTTAAATATTTTATTTGAAGTATTTTAGTGGTAATGTGTTTTATTTCCAAAAAGGAGCATAAAGGATCCATTTTCATGTAAACCATGATTAAGGTTTCATTGAGGCATAAATGCATTTATTTGGGTGGAAATGATGAAGAGCTGACTCGTGTTAGCAAGGTTTTCGACTACATGTATTTGAAACAAAAGATTCAACTTGAGATTTATGAGAGTTTAGTTAAGAACTCATAGTGGTTTTGCCTACAATTTGGGGCATGGATTTACTAACTCGTCATGGTGCTTGCATGAGGTGTAATTTGTATACAAGAGGAAGTGAAGCTTATCTATAAAAAAATCCTATCTTCAAGAAGATAAATCATACTAGTCATTATGCTTGCTAGTATATTTAGACAATATTTCATTTTTGTTGCCTGTTTGCTGAGAGTAACACACATAGTCTAACTAAGAAAGTTTAATTTATCAATTCAATCACATTGATTTTTTCTTTTATTCACACACTACAAAATCCTAAAAAATAAAAAAATCATTAAATAATTCTACCCCAAGGTCTACCTACTTGGATTTAATCACCAAGAGGGAAACCAACTCAATTTTTTAGCTGAGTATAAATATGTGGTTAATGGTATATATTGACAAAGCACCCAACAACCTTATCATTGTCAGATTATGAAGTGAGAGGGTAGGCCCCAATACCAAGCTAGTACCATCACCAATACAAATCCCTTTTAGCCTTAATAACCTGAAACTAATTTTATCTTACCTCTTTCTAGTTCCTTTCTAAAGCTAAATGCCCTATCACATTTCTTTTTAAAAAGTTATAAAAAAATATTCACGAATGACTGCATAGATTAACATTTCCATTTTTTAGCATTGTTGCTTGATCTTTATCAATTGTGTGTTGTATTTCAAAACGTGTATTGGCCAGCATTGGTACAAGGTTTATGATGTGTGTCTCAATTAGATCAACTAGGTCAACCTAGTTGCCCATGTGTTTATTTTAATTCCTCTGTGAGTTAACACTAGATAGTCCATATTCATATATGTCAAAACCTATCTTTATTCTCAAAGCATAATCGACCCACTCAATTATGTCTCTTATAGTTTTTCTTTCCATAAAACATAGTCATTCTTTCTAACATAGTCTCCCACCGCTTCAGTGCCTCTTCACAAAACATAGTCATTCTATTTGACCTAGTTTCTTTTAGGTTGTCTATTCCATCTACCTTTAAAATGTAGTCAACCTATCTAATTGTGTGTCTTACCAAATATTCTCTAGTCAACTTCCCCACATAACACATTCCACCCATTCGACTGTGTACTTTCTCATATATTTTATTGGTCTTCTTTTTGAACTTCATCAACTTGGTTGATCCTGTACCACTTGGTTGATTCAGTTATTTATCCTGAAATCCTACTTAGCTGATCTAGTTCAATCTCTGGCCAACTTTGTTCTAGTATTTCACCTTTTATCCTTAGTCTTAGATCCTCATTCCAAACATCATGAAATATCCTCTTAGAATATTTTTGGACAACCTTAATCCATTTAGATGATACATGGGGTATTGTTTCCTTACTACCTTAAGTACCCAAGAAGATGCTCATTCCTGGCACACCTTCTTTCACCCTTAGTTTATGGATTTAAATATGGTTCAAATTACCCAAAATGATGACACGGATGGATCACATCCATTTCACACTTCTCAAGTCACTTCTCTCTCCAAATTACCTTATTACACTACAGGGGAAATTGACACAAGCTTAACCAATAACCCTATAGGAAATATTTTAAACACTAATAATCCTCCACCCAACAACCCATCCCCTAATACCAATATAGGGAATGCTCCTCCTACTAACCCTAACAATCCAACTTTAACATTAATAATCCAAATCCACTAATTGACACCACTCAAATTATTGCACAAATAGTTCAACAAATGAATATTATGCAAACATCCAATACTTCACAAATGATTCAAATGCAACATCACTTATTAAACATGACCATTCAACCTCATATTCTCCTACCTCAAAATAACCAAAATTTTATCCCTCCACCTCTTAAAGATGCCATGGGAAATATCATTCCCCAACCCCTTATGCATAACAAGATGTTTCAAATTATCCAGAATGAACCTTTATATCCTTTAATCAATTTCTATTATATTTTAAATATATCTCCAACTATTAAATATTATGGGACTAAATACCTTATATCTTTTCTTAAAGCATTTGATAATCTCTACAAAGAGTGGATTCAAAAAAATAAATTTACTACCACTAAAATTTTAGTTAAAACATTTACACGAGATGTATTAAAATGGTATAATCAACTCCTTCAACATTCCATATGGAAAATAAAGGATTTAGTCAATCCTCTGGTAAAATAATTTTAACATAATGATCTTCCTAAAAATTCTCTTACTCATTTTATCAATGCTAAACAATCCCCTTCTGAATCAGCGTATGACTTCATTTAATGATGTAAATCTTTGGCTCACAAATTTGATCATAACATGATTGATTATAACTTATTTAAACTCTTTATAACCACCTTAACACCTTACCTTAAATATAAGGTTCGAACTTTTTTTTTGTAAACTCTAAATGATGTAATTGATCAAGCTAAAAGACAAGACTTTCTTATGAAATAATTTGAGCCAAATCATAAATCTATTAATGGATCTTTCCAAAATTCTACTAATGTGATTACTATCAATCCTCCTCAACCAAAAATAGGAGTATTCAAAGTGGATAACCCCAAATCTTCCCATTCACCTTTAACAATTCAAAAAATGAAGCAATTATTATCCCCCTCTAAACCTTTAACCTATCGTAATGCTCCACCTTCATGGTGTGACCCTAATAAATTATCTTGGTTTTATGTGGATGTAGGTCATTATCATGAAACATGTTATGGGATCCTCAAATTTTTTGTTTATTTTATATTAGGATAAACATTCAACCATGATTTCATGATCAAAATATGTCATCATGATTATGTCAAATCCTCTCAAAAAAAACAAGTTACCAAGCCTTCATCATCTAAATCTCAAAAAAAATTCTCTACTTCTAACCCAAAACATTAAAAAGAGGATATTTGTGAAATTAATGTTGATTATGACCAATATTATACCAATTCCCAGTATGTAAATGTTACCAAGGTCAATTATAGATGCAAACCTACCCACAAAGATCATGTCACTAAACCTGAAAAAACCATCAACTGAAGAACAATTGCTTAAAGACACCATAACTACCACTACCACACCTCCTGAACCAAATGAGGAAAAACTCCCATAACTATAGCCTTAATATACTTCTCTTATTCTTAAAAAAAACATTGTACCTCCCAAACCTCATGTTGGTTCTTCATATTCTAAATCACATTGGAATTTTTTAGAACTCAATTCAATGCCTTGTAAAATACCCCTCATGGAGTTAGTTCATACTTATCCATATAATCATAAATTACTAATGCAACAATTACAAGATATTTAATAACCATCATCCCTTGATGTGGAAAAACATCTTAAAGACCCTTCACCTATAGAAGTACATATTATTGAAACTATGTGTATCTCTTCTAAACCTTCCATATAATTTCTTGAAGAAGACATGATTAATGATGAAATTATTTTTCAAGATGATGATCTACATTTATTCATTAAAATTTCAATCAATAATACCCTCATTCAAAAATTCTTAGTAGATTCAAGCTCAGGCATTAACGTTATCTCTCTTTGGTTAATACAAAAGATTGGATACACCAAAGATAATCCCAAACCTAGTCACCGCACATGTAAAGGATTTGATAAAACAAATCAAAAACCAATTGGTTTTATTTGGCTCATACTCACTATTAGACACAAAACCATATGCACTAAGCTCATGGTTCTTGATTTACCACTATCTTATAACACACTCCTAGGTTGCCCATGGACACATCGTATGAGGTTTATTACCTCCTCAGGTAGTCAATGTATTAAATTCATCCATAATAGAAAACTCTATAAACATGAGGCTAATCCTTATCCATTGAGTATACAACTACCAAATCCAAAATCCCAATATCAGATTCCAATGACTCCATGTATTAACAACACACCTCTACCTGAATTTGTAAACATGAATCTAGATCTAAAGTCACTCTCACTGATTCTAATGATGATGAACCTAATGAATTACAAAATACTTATAATACCACTAAATTAGCTCATTAAATTTTGAATTGGCTTCCTCCTTCTTCACTTCTATGTGATTTTACCATCCCTCTAAGTGATGATATCACTAAAATTCCTCCTCCATGTAATGCATACAAAACTTCTTACACTAAAGATGATTTTACATTTGATAAGTATGGAGTGGACAAATTATTTTAAGATCCTTTAACAAAGTATCCCTAAAAATTTAGTGATTTAGGTGCATCTACATCTGATTCTCCCACAAAAATAATTGCATGCACTATTTCCCATACTTATAATGATAATTATATCATGACCCAATCTCAATCACGAGACTTAGATGTACAACACTATCAAAAGATATTAGACAAAATACATGAATTCAAACATGATGTCCATGTCATTCACATATCAACTAATATTGAATCATAACCTACAGGTCATGTATCTACTATTAGTCCTCCACTATTAGACACCCTGTGGGTACTTGAACAAATCTTAACTCTAGAAAATTCAGAAACTTTTGACCCTTATAAACTTTCTACACAACCAACCAACCTACCAACTTCTCTTCCTTCTTACGATGTTATAAACACTATTGAGGCTACCCACATCAATTTAAATTGAACCTCCATCTTCAACACAACCTAACACACCTATCACCAATCTAGTTGACACCACTCAACCTCACACCCCTCAAATTGAACCTACACCTAAAATAATCTATGACATTGAAGCCATAGCTATATGACAAATACATTCTGAATATGATCTTAATGGTAATAAAATCATTGATCTTGAAGTATATGTCAAATATTATGGACCATTACCCACACTACCTATTGATAAATCTATACTTTAACTATTTCATGTTAGAGAACCTCAACCTCCCTGACAACATCATAAACTTGGAAACTTCACATGAAAATATCCTTGTTTTAATAATTTCATTGCTAGTGTGGATCCTAAAACAAATCTTACTTATTCTCTTCTTCATGATCCATCTCATTCCCAATATGTAAATATATGCTTATTGAAGAAACCATAAAAATAGAATACGGTACACCAACATGTCCTCGACCTATAATACTCTCTAAAGAACTCACCCAAATAGAAAATGATAACTTTAGCTTATTCTTTGAAAAGTATTACAAAACATTTGATTGTTAATATGAATATATGCTAGGTATTGATCCTAACATCATTGTACATTATATCATCACTCACCCATATGTAAAACATGTTAGACAAAAATAACAAAAAAATTCACCTATAATTTCTACCTTGTGTCACAAAGAAATCATTAAACTTTTGGATGCCAAATTCATCAAACTTGTTGACTACTCATAATGGGTATCAAACATCATTCCCATTCATAAAAAATTTACCATGTTCATTCTTATATGTATTGATTTTTGTAATCTTAACATGTCTAAAAGATAACTTTCCCTTACCTTCAATAGATGTTATAGTCAATTCCACCACTGGATATGAAATTTTATCACTCATGGATGATTTTTTAGGATATAACCGAATTCACATAGCTCCTTAAGACCAACATAAAATAACATTTACTATAGAATGGGGCACCTATTATTACGTTAAATTACCTTTTGATCTTAAAAATGCTGGAGTAACCTATCAACGTGTAATGACCCACATTTTTCATGATCTTATACACAAAATAGTGGAAACCTACGTTGATAATCTCATCACCAAATATAAAATTTATATAACACACCTCACTAACATAGACATCATTTTTTATTGACTAATCAAATATAAAGTTAAACTTAACACATACAAAAGTGTATTTGGATTTACATATTGTAAACTTTAGGGTTCTTAGTCTCTCTTTGAGGCATTAATGTCGATCTAGCTAAAACAAACATTATCATCAGCATGCTTATTCCTCACTCCATTCATAACTTACGTACTTACCTTACAAAACTTGAGGAAATTAAATAGTTCATACCAGAAATGGCTTACCATATATACTTTATCAATTCCATTCTCAAAAAAGGTAATGCTCTAGAATAGACAAATTCATGACAAAAATATTTTGATAACATGAAGGAATCTTTGCTCTATCCTCCTACTCTTTGACCACATTCAAATGACCATCCCTTAATCTTAAATACCTCCTATACCCCCATATCAATCGGGGTAATGCTTACCCAACAAGATGATGTTGGTAGAGAGTACAGTATTTATTACATTAGTCGAGGACTTGTTGATTATGAAAAATGTTATACTAAAGTACAATGTGATTGCCTTGCTATCTACTTCATAGTTGAAAAGATTCATCACTATATGTTCTACTATACCACTTATGTCAATGTTCACTCCAATCTGCTTCATCATTTCTTCTCCAAAGCATTCTTAAGTAGAGATATAATTGGCAAATAGATGGTCTTCTTGATGGATATGACCTTCAAATTATTACATAAAAATCTATAAAAGGGTAAGTCATCATCGACCAACTTATGATGGTATATTTACCATCTACAAATCACCTTCAAAATAATATCCCTGGTGATAACATTCTTTATATTGAAGGTTTTAACCAAGTTATCTCTCTTAAAGATTATTTTCATAATTTCACTATTGATCTAAAAGCAAATCATCAATAAGATACCAAAATCACTCTTGATAATACTAAACCTAAATTAGTTATCAAATAACTAACTAAAGTTACCATTGATTAACATTAAGACACCTGGACACTCCACTTTGATGGTGTAACATGCCTCCAAGGAGCTGGGGCAGGATGTATTCTAACAAACCCATGTGGTAAGATCATACCTTTAACATTTTGATTAACTTTTGATGTCACTAATAACATTATTGAATATGAAGCTCTAATATTAGGCATGAAAGCAACACTCAACCTGGATATCCCATATTTGCATGCTTTGGGTGACTCACAACTTATTTACCACTAGGTCATCGGTGATTATCAATGTAAAAGAGAAAATTTATTCGCATATCATCAAATGGCTACCACACGTCCTAAACAATTTTCCTCTTTTACCATTGAACCAATTTTAAGAGATCAAAATACCATAGATGATTCTCTTGTTTTATCAACCTCTCTATTTTGCCCTCATCAAGTAATTAATGATTCCCAATTTCTTATCCAAATAAGAAAATAACCTTCTATAAAATCAAATTATTTGTTCATTTGTCATATTGAGGTTGTCACTATTTCATAAATCCCATTGTATAAAAACATAATCCAATTTTTTGAACATCAAACTTACCCTCTAGACATGACTTCTCATGAAAAGACTTGAATACGTAAACAAGCTTTCAAGTATATATTTTGATACAACACCCTTTACTACTATAATGTATAATGAACCCTGCTCTATTGTGTAATGCAAGAAGAGGTTCCTACTCTCCTAAAACAAGAACATGGGGGCATTTACGATGGTTACTATAGGAAACATGATATAGATAGTAAATGCTTACGTATGGGTTACTTTTGGTCTCGCCTAGAAAAATATGCTATTAATTTTGCTAAAAATTGTAATCCTTATCAACTCCATGACAATCTAATCCACTCATCATTGACTGAGCTCCAAATCATGGAGACTACTTGGCCATTATCTATGTGGGGATTAGACCTCATTGGTAAATTACCTTGTTCATAAGATGACCATGTCTTTATCATCATTATTATTAAATATTTTACCAAATAGGTAGAATCCATGCCTCTTGTCAATGTCACAAGAACTACTATTTCAAAATTTATCCTTAACCAAATCATTTATCATTTTAGAGTTCCCCATACCATCATCTCTAATAATGGTGGCAATTTAAAAAATAAAGATATGAAATAATTATGTGTTAAATTTAAAATTTCCCACAAATTTTCCACACCTCACCATCCTCATTGTAATGGCCAAGTAGAGGATACTAAAAAAATCCTAAATAAAATCTCACAAAATACTATTCAAGAAACTCGTACTCATTGGCTCCTTCATTTATATCATATAGTTTGGGCTTACCATATAACATATGTACGACCACTAAGGAACCACCTTTCTCACTAGTATATGGTTCTTAATCAGTATTACCATTAGAATTTGATCTCCCATATTTATGTATATCTCTTCATGGTATAATTCTTGATGAATAATTACGTGAAACTCGTCTTCATGCTTTAGAATGTATTGATGAACATCGTTTGGCCACTTTACAACATAACCACCAATGTAAGGCTCATGTTGTTAAACAACATAACAAAAAGGTCAAAGTTTGAACATTTAATATTGGTGACTTACTCCTCAAATTAGATTTCACACATGATAAATAAGGGAAATATTCCCAAAAATGGTGGGGCCCTTACTTATTAAAATACATTCTTGGTCCTAATACTTATCGTCTACAAGCTAATGAAGGCCATGTTTTCAAAGAACCCACCAATACACAATTTTTAAAGAAATAGGTTACTTAAATATCTCCCTTCTTTTCATAATTCTATATACAGTCCTACTAACACTTCTTACTAGATCTCTCCAATGATCTTCCTCTTCAGCAGTATATTATATACACAAACCTTAGTCTCCTTCTCTGGTCTTTTGGGTTCTATTTATTCCTTTCATTTAATTCATGATTTGCATTGTAATACCATGGAGAGGACCCGATTTTCCTCATGAATACATTTTTCTTTCATACATCCATTTTAATGCTTTTTCTCTTTAATCATAATTTTTTTATTTTAAAACATTTTTTGTTCTTTTGCTTCTTTCTTTTGTGAGTTGCAATGTAAGACCATGGATAGGACTAGGCGCTCCTCATAAAATATATGCATTCTTTCAAATCTTTTTGCAAAATTGAGTGTTCTTTTTAGAATGTTAATTAATGATTATAAGTTGGTAATTTTATATTCTCAACTTCAATTTGTGTTTCTTTTTTAGATAAAACTTGCACAATAAACTACGTTAGCATGTTTATCTACACTCACATGCATCCTTATGACAAGGAATCATACTTCCCTATCATTTTATCCCTTTTACATTGTCACATTTTTACAAGTTGATGTAATTCAAATAAATTCATGTTCATTCCCCTTGATCTCCCTTCCTTTCATTCCACTTTGGATAAAATAAGGTCAAAGTCAAGATAGCATTTTTATTTAAGATGAATAACTAAGACTCTTAGACACCATGCCCTCTAAGTCTGCTTTCTTAGCAACCACATTCAAAGTTTTAAAATGATAGTCATTTTTAATGCCCATGTTTGGTTCTCTGGATCCATATGGAGGAGGAATAGAAATATCCATCAACATGTTAAAAGCAAAATCATTCAAACAAAAGGAATGTTAAGTTGTGGAGCTAAAAGCTTCATTGTTATGCAAATGTGGAGGTTGCTGGAGTTAGACAGTCGCCGACATCGGTCAGGACCAACTGACAACGGTTAGGGTCGATCGAAAGCTACCGACATCGGTTAGGAATCAGCTGACGTCGGTCATCTCTAGACATACAAGAACTGACATCGATCACCTGTGCATTTTCAAAACTGTTAGTTAGATGAACAGTTAGTTTGACAAACAGTCAATTTGCATGTAAAGACTAATTTTAGTCTTGAGTCCGCTTTTCTAATTATTGTTTATTTTGAGATCTATTTAAGAGACCCATGGGGTTGTATTGTAAGGTGTGTAGAAAAGCAAGGTCAATTGATCTGCAGGGTAGCAAGATCAAGGAGATTTGTAAGTGTGCCAAGGTTGTGTGTAAGATTAGTTGATCTGCGGGGTAGCAAGATCAAGAAGATCTACAACACAAAGAAAGAAGGATCAAGGAGAAGTCTAAAGACAAAAGGATTAGATCCTTCACTTGAAGGCAAGAACAACAATTGGGTTGGTTGTCTCAAGGGGTGTAAGATCAGTTGATTTACAGGTAGCAAGATCAGGGAGATCTACATGGTAAGCAAGGTCAGTTGATCTACGATGTAGTAAGATCAAGGAGATCTACCGGTGTGTGTGTACAAGGTCAGTTAGATCTACGGGGTAGCAAGATCAAAGAGATTTGCAACACAAGGAGTAAGATCAAGGAGATCTACTTGTGTATGTAAGGTAGATAAAACAACCATTGAGTTGATTGTCACCAAGTACTGGTATTGTAGGCAAAACAACTAGTTGAGTTGGTTGTCACAAGGACTGGAGGAAACAATAATTCGGTATTGAGTTGATTGTTGGTTGTAATTGAGATAGAGAGAACTCTTGAGGGATAATTATTGTACACCTAAGAGGTGTGGAAAGAGTGTGATTTCTTCATTGTATTTCCTTCTGGAAGAGTGTTAATACAGATTGTATTGTTTCTTGTATCTCATATTCTGTGTTGTTTCTGAATTCTAGTTACATATTACTTCTAGTTAAATTCTATGTTTAGTTGCTTATACAAAGGTAATCAATTGTGCTCTTAGGAGAGGAACCTAACAAGTGGTATCAGAGCTTTGTGTTCTAGATCCTAACAAGTGGTATCAGATCAGGTTCATCAGAGCTTGGTTCAGAGCTTGGTTCACTAACACCTTGGTTTCAGAGTGTGTTAAGTGTTTATTAATTACAGGTCACTCTCAGGGGTTTCTGATTGAGTGAGAGTAAAGCAATGGCAGAAAAAAGTACACTAAGAATGGAGAAATTCAATGGCAAGAATTATCAATTATGGAATTGTGGAAAGAAAGGACATGTAAAGAAAGATTATTGGTTGGTAGAAGATCAGCATGAAGGAAATAAAGAAGCAAATGATGCAAGTATTGTTACACGGGATGCTCTTATATATTCCTTAGATAAAGTAGAATCTTGGGTTTTAGATTTTGGTGCCTCTTTCCATGCAACCCCAAATAGAGTATTTTTCCATGAGTATGTCCATGGAGACTTTGGAAAGATTTATTTAGGGGTTGGTGAGCCTTGTCAAATTGTTAGCAAAGGAAAAGTGCAGCTAAAATTGTAGACTGGCAACACATGGATGTTGAAGGATGTCATGCATGTTCCCATCCTAAAGAGGAGTCTAATTTCTACAGGAAAGTTGGGTGATGAGGGTTGCACAGTAACTCTCACAGCGAAATCTTGAAAAGTTTCCAAGGGTGCACTTGTATTAGCAAGAGGTAAGAAAGTAGGTACACTTTATCTATCTACTTGTATTACTAATTTGTTGGAGATCAACCAACAATGATTACACTTGTGAAAGCAATAAATACAGAATTAAATTAGATAGATAAGTAACTAGAATGATAAATAGCACAGAACAAGAGATACAAGAAACCACCCTGAAAACTTGTATTAAAACTCTTTACAAAAGGAATACAATTGAAGAAACTTTTTTCTTCCACACCTCTCTCAGATGCACAAGATCTCTCACTAGATCTCTATTCCTTAAGAGCTCTCTCTCTCTCAAGTACAATCAATTCCAACAACCTGGATTGATACAACTCTGTACTATCCTTCAAACATTCACAATGTTCTACTCATACAATTCAACTCACTAAGCTAAGAAGATCTTTCCTACATATAGAATTAGGAAACTTGAGCATGCACTTACAACAAACAGTTAAGCCACTTGAACAAGGGCTCTAAAAATAATATTGCTAATAATAGAGACGCGAGCTTGAGACTACAACTCAAACTCATCATGCAAACACTCGCTTCTGTCCTTAGAAATAGCTTTCTGGACGCACATGTAACTGACGCCGATTCCTGTCTGTTTGCCTGTGACCGTCATCGGCCGACCCACTACCGACGTCGACGCCTCTGCAACTGCACCTGACTGACGTCGATCGCTCCTGACCGACGCCGATGTCTGTGTAGACCCGAACTACTAAAGTATGCTCCTTGGTGAAGCTTTTAGCTCCACACCCTAACAATCTCCCACTTGGAGATAAACAGCTGCACCAGTACCTGCACAGCAACATTTTCTAGCTCCTCCATCTTAAACTCAATCATGAAGACCAACAGAAGTTGAATGAAGATTCAACTTCTCCTTTGTAACCGGCTTGGTTAACATATCAGCATGATTCCTATCTGTATGGATCTTCTCCAGCTTCAACTCACCATCTTCCAATACCTGCCGTATGAAGTGGTACCTTAGTTGTATGTGCTTGGTTCTTGAGTGAAAGGCTGAATTCTTAGCCAAATAGATTGCACTCTGACTGTCACTATATAATCTGCAACTTCCATGCTCCCTTCTAAGCTCTTCCATGAACCGTGTCATCCATATCATCTCTTTGCTAGCTTCTGTGACTGCAATATACTCTGCTTCTGTAGTTGACAAGGCAACAACCTTCTACAACTTTGATATCCAGCTAACCGTCGTTCCACCTACAGTAAAAACATAACCTGTGGTGCTCCTCCTGCCATCCAAATCACCTGCCATATCTGAGTCTACATAACCATGTAGAGAAGTATCTGAACCTCCATAGCATAAGTGTCTACTGTTGGTTCCTCTCAGATATCTAAGGATCCATTGAACTGCTTTCCAATGTTCCTTACCTGGATTGGCCATATACTTACTTACCACTCCCACTGCTTGGGCAATATCTGGTCTAGTACACACCATTGCATACATCAAACTCCCTACTGTGGAAGAATATGGAACCTTACCCATGTACTCTACCTCATCATGTGAATTAGGACATTGTTCTTTACTCAACTTAAAATGTCCAGCCAAAGGTGTGCTTATCGGTTTAGCATCCTGCATATTGAACCGTTTCAACACCTTGTCCACATAATCTTCTTGAGACAATATCAACCTGTGATTTTTCCTGCCTCTCTTAATGCTCATGCCAAGGATTTTCTTTGCTGCTCCCAAATCCTTCATAGCAAACGTTTGAGCTAATTTTACCTTAAGCTCAGAGATATCCTGCATGTGAGATCCTGTAACCAGCATATCATCTACATACAACAATAGAATAATATATCTACCATTATCAAATCTCTTGAAATATACACAATGGTCAGATTGACACCTACTGTAGCCATGCTCAGTCATAAACCTATCAAATTTCAAATACCATTGCCTAGGAGCTTGCTTGAGGCCATACAAGCTTTTCTTCAATCTGCACACTAACTTCTCCTTACCCTTGACCTCAAATCCTTCTGGCTGTTCCATGTATATTTCTTCATCCAAATCTTCATGAAGAAATGTTGTCTTAACATCTAGTTGCTCAAGATGCAAATCCTCAAAAGCAATCAAAGACAATACAACCCATATAAAAGTCATTTTAACAATAGGAGAAAAAATCTCACCAAAATCAATACCTGGCTTTTGTGCAAATCTTTTTACCACCAATCTGGCCTTATATCTCATCTGTCCATTCTCACCTTCCTTCAACCTGTAGGTCCATCTGTTCTTCAGTGTTCTCTTACCAGCTGGCAACTCAACCAAATCCCATGTTTGATTCTCTCTCAAGGACTCTATCTCCTCAACCATGCCACGCTCCCACTCACTCTTGGACTCCACATGTAATGCTTCTTCAAAACTCTTTGGTTCTCCACCATCAGTTAGCAATAAATAGTATAAAGGAGAATATCTAATTGGAGGCTTACTTACCCTTTCTGACCTCCTGATGGGTGTCTTAGACTCGTTCTCAACACGCTGTCCACCCAAATTCTCTGACAGTGACCGACCTCGGCCACTTGTAGACCTGTTACTGGCCGACACCGGTTCTTCCTGGCCGACGTCAGTGCCTGTTCTGCCGACGTCGATCTCTGTGTTTTCCTGCAAGTGATTATTTCTTTTTTCTGCGAGCTCATTTTGGACCATCACTTCGTCCAATTCACCATTGCTCTGCCTAGATTGATTCAGCTTCCTCATCTGATCACTATACATCACTTTTTCATTGAAAACAATATCATGACTCCTAATTACCTTGTCAGTTCCTAGATTCTAAAATCTAAAACCAAAATCATCTGAGCCATAGCCAATAAATGTGCACCTCATAGACTTAGCATCAAGCTTCTTTCTATTTTCCTTATCTACGTGCACAAATGCTTCACAACCAAAAACTTTGAGATAAGAGAGATCTACTTTTTTACCTGTCCGTGCCTCTTCTAAAATTCCACCATCCAGAGCTGTAGAGGGTCCTCTGTTAATCAGATACACTGCGGTGTCAACGGCTTCTGCCCAAAACTCTAAGGGCAACCCAGCATGCAATCTCATACATCATGCATGCTCCATGATTGTTCTGTTCATCCTTTCAGTAATTCCATTCTGCTGAGGTGTCCTTGAAACCGTCCTTTGCCTACGAATTTCATGTGTATAACAATACCAGTTAAACTTAAGGCTGCAGAACTCACCACCATTATTAGATCTCAAACACTTCAATCTTTTGTCTGTTTCATTCTCAACCATAGCTTTTCAAATCTTAAAAGTCTCAAAAACATCAGATTTCTTTTTAATACAGTAGATCCATACCTTCCTTGTAGCATCATCTATAAACATAACATAGTACTTTGATCCTCCAATAGAGGCTACCTGAGCCGGTCCCCACACGTCTGTGTGAACAAGCTGCAACTTATGCCTTTTCTTAGTAAACCCAGTCTTGAAAAAACTAACCATTTTCTGTTTTCCAAATACAAAATGCTCACAAAATTCTAGATCCATACTTTTCAAATCTGAAAGCTTACCTTTGAACTTAAGAATTGACATCCCCTTCTCACTCATGTGGCCAAGCCTTGAGTGCCACAATTTAGCATCCACATCTGAAGTAGATAATACAAAAGGAGATTTGTTAGTAACACAATTACACAAATAGAGAGTACCTTCTCTCTTACCTCTGGCCATAACAAGTGCACCCTTGGTCACCTTCCAAGAATCTGCTGTGAGAGCTACTGTACAACCCTCATCCCCTAACTTTCTTTCAGAAATCAAATTTCTCTTCAAGCTAAGAACATGCATCACATCTCTTAACACCCATGTGTTGCCATTCTGCATCTTCAGCTGCACTTTACCTTTGCTAGTAATCTTACAAGGCTCATCATCCCCTAAGTACACTATTCCAAAATCTCCATGGATATAGTCACTGAAATATTCTCTGTTAGGGGTAGCATGGAAAGATGCACCAGAATCTAATACCCAAGATTCTATATTATTATGCAAAGAGAAAATTAGAGCATCTTGTGCAATACCTGCAACCTTTGCCTCTTCCTTTCTTTCGTGTTGATTGTCCTCCTTAGGCTTTGACCAACAATCTCTGCTTATGTGCCTCATATTTCCACAATTCTAACATTGTGGCCTTCTACCGTTTCTGGATTTGGATCTGCCTCTTCCCTTAGACTTAGATCTTGATCTCCTCTTGCTATTCTCTTTTTGCCTTCCCCTGCTCTCGAGATTTAAAGTGTTCCCTGATGTTTTCTCTATGTTTTTCCTGCGAATTTTCTCATTCAAGATAACACTAACATCCTCTACTTTTAAAATATTTGAAGCAGATGCAGTATTAGAAACTGCCATTACCAAGCCATGCCAGCTTTCAGGCAAAGAACATAATATTAAAAGAGCTTTTATTTCATCGTCAAATACAATATTGACTGAACTCAATTGATTAACAATTCCATGAAAATCATTCAGGTGATTAGATACAGATCCACCTTCATGCATATTCAAATTAAATAACTACTTCATAAGATATACCTTATTAGAAGCTGAGAGTTTTTCATACAAATTTGTTAACGTAGTCATTAACTCTACGATTGTTTTTGCCTGTGATAAATTGGATATCACAGTGGATGCTAGACTCGGTCTTATAGACCCCAGAGCCTATCTGTCAAGAACTTCTCATTCTTCATCCTCCATGTCCTTGGGCTTCTTTGCAATCTCACCTAACGGTAAGTAGAGATCTTTTTGATACAGATAGTCCTCTATCTGCATTCTCCAATGTTGATAGTTCTTGCCATTAAACTTTTCTATTCTCAATTTACTTTCTTCTACCATTGCTTCTCCCAATCAAACAGAAATCCCTGCAGAAACCTCTGTGAGCAACCTGTAATCAATACACACTACACAGATCTGAACCACCTGTTAGTGAACCTGAGCTCTGATACCACTTGTTGGTATCAAGCTCTAAACCTGCAACCAAGCTTTGGTACCACTTATTGGAGATCAACCAACAATGATTACACTTGTGAAAGCAATAAACGCAGAATTAAATCAGATAGATAAGTAACTAGAATGATAAATAGCACAGAACAAGAGATACAAGAAACCACCCTGAAAACTTATATTAAAACTCTTTACAAAAGGAATACAATTGAAAAAACTTTTTTCTTCCACATCTCTCTCAGATGCACAAGATCTCTCACTAGATCTCTATTCCTTAAGAGCTCTCTCTCTCTCAAGTACAATCAATTCCAACAACCTGAATTGATACAACTCTGTACTGTCCTTCAAACATTCACAATGTCCTACTCATACAATTCAACTCACTAAGCTAAGAAGATCTTTCCTACATATAGAATTAGGAAACTTGAGCATGCACTTACAACAAACAGTTAAGCCACTTGAACAAGGGCTCTAAAAATAATATTGCTAATAATAGAGACACGAGCTTGAGACTACAACTCAAACTCATCATGCAAACACTCGCTTCTGTCCTCGAAAATAACTTTCTGGACGCACAGGTAACCGACGCTGGTTCCTGTCTATTTGCCTGTGACCGTCGTCGGCCGACCCACTGCCGATGTCGGCGCCTCTGCAACTGCACCTGATCGACGTCAGTCGCTCCTGATCGATGCCGGTGTCTGTGTAGACCCGAACTGCTAAAGTATGCTCCTTGATGAAGCTTTTAGCTCCACACCCTAACATAATTCTCCTTCTGTTTTATCTACTTTAGATGTAGATGCAAAGATGTGGCTCTGTAGGCTTGGTCACATGAGTGAGAAGGGAATGGATGTTCTTAATTCAAATGGTAAGCTTTTAGATTTGAAAATCATATATCGAGATTTTTGTAAGCAATAGAAGATAGTGAGGTTTCTTGAAATTGGGTCAACAAAGAAGAAGCATAGGTTGGAGCTTGTTCACGCAGACACGTGGGGATCAGCTCAAATAGCTTCTATTAGAGGATAACAATATTGCATAAAGAAGAAATCTGATGTTTTTGACAAACTTAAGAACTGGAAAGCCTTGGTTTTCAAGGAGAAGATGATGGACAGAGATCAGCTCAAGAGGCTGAATAATTCTGAGCAGGGCAGTGTTGATTTGGACAATGTTATGATCCAAAATGAGCTCGTAGGTAAAAATCATCACTCACAGGAAAACACAGTTACCAACATCAGTCAGGTGAGAACCAATGTCAATCAGGCAAGAACCGATGTCGGTCATGTGTAGACCAAATTTGGTGATGTCGGGCAGGTGGACACTGATGTCGGTTAGGAAATCAACATCGGCGATTAGGTGGAACTGACATCAGTTAGGTGCAGACCGAGGTTGGTCAGAGGTGACCGAGATCGATCACTATTAGATGAATTTTGGGTGGATAGCAAGTTGTCAAGGAGTCTTAAATGTCCATGAGGAGGTCTAAAAGGGTAAGTAAGCATCAAATTCGTTATTCCCCTTCTTTATACTACTTGTTGTTCACTGATGGTGGAAAACCAAGAAGTTTTGAAGAGGCAATGCAGGTAAAATCTAGGAAACAGTGGGAGCATGGCATGAATGAGGAAATTGATTCCTTAGGAGAGAACCAAATGTGGGATTTGGTAGAGTTGCCAGCTGAAAAGAAAGCACTGAAAGATGAATGGATTCATAGGTTAAACAAAGGAGAGAATGGATAGGTGAAATAGAAGGCTAGGTTATATGGTCTTGAGCAAGCTCAAGGACAGTGGTATAGGTTTGATTGGTTTATGACAAAGCATGGCTTTAGTCAATGTCAATGTGACCATTGTATTTATTTTACCAAGTTGGATAATGATAGCTACATTATCCTATTACTGTATGTAGTGTTTATGCTTGTTGCAGGGTCACACATGCAAGGATTTGTTGAGCTAAAGGTAAAATTAGCTCAGACATGTGCCAAGAAGGATTTAAGAGCAAAAATTCTTGGCATGAGTATTTTTAAAGACAGGAAAAATCACAATTTGATTTTGTCTCTAGAGGATTATGTGAATAAGGTAGTGGAGAGGTTCAATTTGTAGGATGCAAAACCGGTAAGCACACCTATGGTTGACAGTTCAAGTTGAGCTATGAACAGTGTCTTGAATCACATGATGAGGTTAAGTACATGGTATGTACTAGACCTGATATTACCCAAGTAGTGAGAGTTGTCAACAAGTTTATGGCCAATCCAGGAAAGGAGCACTGGAAAGCAGTTCAGTGGATTCTCAGGTATCTAAGAGGGACCAATAGCAAGAATTTATGCTATGCAGGGTCAAGCACTTCTCTACATGGGTATGTAGATGCAGATATGGCAGGTTACTTGGATGACATGAGTAGTGCCATAAGATATGTGTTCATTGTTGGTGGAATGGTGGTTAGCTAGATTTCAGAGTTGCAGAAGGTTGTTGCAGTCACAGTGACTAGCAAGGATATGAACCCTGCAGATATATTAACAAAGTCGAGAACAAAGGAGAAGTTGAATCTTCATTCAACTTTTATTAGTCTTCAAGATTGAACTTGAAGAGAGATATAAGCCAGAAACAGATTAGAGATCATTGTTGTACAGGTACAGGTGCAGCTATTTATCTCCAAGTGGGATATTGTTAAGTTGTGGAGCTAAAAGCTTCACTGTTATGCAAATGTGGAGGTTGCTGGAGTTAGACAGTCATCGACATCGATCAAGACCAATCGACATCGGTTAGGGTCGACTAGAAGATGTTGACATCGGTTAGGAATCGACTGATGTTGGTCATCTCTAGATAGACAGGAACCGATGTCAGTCACCTGTGCATTTCCAAAACTGTTAGTTAGATGAACAGTTAGTTTGACGAACAGTCAGTTTGCATGTAAAGACTAATTTTAGTCTTGAGTCCACTTTTCTAATTATTGTTTGTTTTGGGATCTATTTAAGAGACCCATGGGGCTATATTTTAAGGTGTGCAAAAAAGCAAGGTCAATTGATCTTTGGGGTAGCAAGATCAAGGAGATCTGCAAGTGTGCCAAGGTTGTGTGCAAGATCAGTTGATCTGCGGGGTAGCAAGATCAAGAAGATCTGCAACACAAGGAAAGAAGGATCAAGGAGAAGTCTAAGGACAAAAGGATTAGATCCTTCACTTGAAGGCAAGAACAACAATTGGGTTGGTTGTCTCAAGAGGTGTAAGATTAGTTGATCTGCGGGGAGCAAGATCAGGGAGATCTACATGGTAAGCAAGGTCAATTGATCTACGGTGTAGGAAGATCAAGGAGATCTGTGGGTGTGTGTGTGCAAGGTCAGTTAGATCTATGGGGTAGCAAGATCAAGGAGATCTGTAACACAAGGAGCAAGATCAAGGAGATCTGCTTGTGTATGTAAGGTAGACAAAATAACCATTGAGTTGATTGTCATCGGGTACTAGTATTGTAGGCAAAACAATTGATTGAGTTGGTTGTCACAAGGACTGGAGGAAATAACAATTCGGTATTGAGTTGATTGTTGGTTGTAATTGAGAGAGAGAGAGATCTCTTGAGGGATAATTATTGTACACCCAAGAGGTGTGGGAAGAGTGTGATTTCTTCATTGTATTTCCTTTTGGAAGAGTGTTAATACAGATTGTATTGTTCCTCGTATCTCATATTCTGTGTTGTTTCTGAATTCTAGTTACATATTACTTCTGGTTAAATTCTGTGTTTAGTTGCTTATACAAAGGTAATCAATTATGCTCTTAGGAGAGGATCCTAACAAGTGGTATCAGAGCTTTGTGTTCTAGATCCTGACAAGGAAATGATTAAAAGGTAAAATAAAATCAAAAATTCAACACCACACCAAAAGATGTGATTCATAACACATATCTTACTCTTAATTGAAACTCAAACTCCACAGTTGGCCTCATAATAAAGCCAAGGTCCATCGAGGTGTAATAGGCTAATTGATTGGGATAGGAGATTTCAAAATTATCTATCATACTATCTAATTTCTCACATAAGTACCCAATCTTCATATTACACTGACGGCTATGTAAGAGGTCCTAAGGAATGGGGAACATGTTATGGGAAGGTACGTCTATTTTATTTTTCATGCATATAGCCTTCATGGAATGATATTCATACTTCATTTGAAAACCCAAGATCTGTTTGGTTAGGATTTCTTTAGAGTCCTTAACATTGAAAGTCCTCTTGTTTTAACAAACTTAATTTTAGTGTCTTAACTTCAATTAAGAGTTTATATACCTTGATTTTTCTCACATATCCCCCACCACCCATTTCATTCCCCCCTTAACAAGCAAATTTGATTATAAATTTGTTTCCCCACTTCTATATTCCCTCTACTTCACATCTTACAACATGTTAGTACTAATTTTTTTTGGTTTTATCTATCTTAAGAACAAAACAATATGCTTGAATGACTATGGATTATTTTATTTACACCATTGCTTTACATTTATAGCATTGCCTTGGTTTCATTTATTTTATTTTATTTTCTAAAACATGTGTTATCATTCCTTTTATTCAGACAATTGCATTTGTTTTTATATTTCCATAGTTTTTTATTGTTGAGTGAGTTTGGATTGTTACTTCTCACTCATCAATGTTGTTTGTTGTATTTTCATACTTTTTCCATTGATGATTGAGTTTGGATTATTGCTTCTCACTCATTAATGTTGTTTTTTATTTTCATTATCCACCTTTGTCTAAAGTTTGGTTTGTTACTCTTTTATACATTAATGTTATACTTATACTGCTTTTACACATCCTTGGTTTGATTTAGTTTAGCACTTTTATTACCTAAAGAATGTTTTTTCGATGAGTCTTTCAGTCATTTAGTAGCATTGGATTTTCAATTACCCAGTTTACTCTAACATTTTTGACTTGATCATTTGGTCCCAATTTATCATTTATGACCCTAGCTTACCAAATTTACAAGTACATCATAGCTACACACTTTTAGTTATCTTGACTTTCCTTCATTTGTTTATCTTTGCTCTTTAGTTTTGCATCCTCAAGGTTTATCCAAATCAATCTCTACACCCTCCAATATTAAAATTATAAACATAACAGACAACCATTCAATGATAAAGGTAAGTTAAGGTACACATATATTACTTATTTATTTCAATTATTTCCTTTCAGTCATTTACTTTCAATTATTTTATGCTTTAAAATACTATAATTTGTTTAGCTCAATGTTGTGTGTTGATGTGTTCTTTTCCTAAAGCACCATCTTGTGTTGTAATTACATGACACATGATGAACTTTGAGTGGGGCATATGTATACACACAATATTTTTAAACTTTAACAATCACTAATGTTTTACCTTTTATAAGAACCCATCGAGTCTTAATCTCTCTGAGCGTACGCCTTAAAAGGTGCATTGTGATAGGGGTGAGTAGACCATTGGTGTTTTTCAAGATTATTGTTCCCTATACCACCACCTACAACCAACATAAGTCCCTCCTATACATTTCCCTAAGCTTTAACACCTCCCTTACATGCTCTTCTAAGTAATTCACCACCTCAAATAGCCCCTACCTAAGCCAAAGCCATTTTTACCATCCTCTGAACATAGTCAAATAGGTTGACCCTGTTCTAGGAATTGAGCATGTTATGGGACTAATTCAACCCATTCAAATTAGTTTGGGACCTAACTACTCTATATTTTAATTAACTAGGTTGACTGAGTTAACTGTGTCAGCTAAGATTTTGAAAGGTTTTAGGGTTAGATCCAACTATATAAACACATCTTTCCCCCCATTTCTAATAGAGAGAATCATTCATTTGTGCTTCTTTATCTGCTTATCCACCATTCTACTTGAGGAGTCATTGCTTAGGGTTTTATACTTCTTTTCGATAATAATCTTGTCTTGTGGTAAAAGTCTTTTGGATGCATAAGATAATTCTTGTGGCCTAGAGTTGACCTATCTTTGTTATTGTTACAAACCACAACAACCTCTTGCAAAGCACCATTGGCCAAGGGAGAGATTGAGACTCGATGGGTTCATCTTTAAGGTAAATATTCCTAACTCTTACTCCTATTTTGTTAGTAGATAGGTTACATGTGTAATGGCTTATGAATGTATTTATCTCTCCAAGCTTAGTATTACCTCTACATTGACTGGAGTGGAGTTCTTCTTTGCATGTTTATTGCTTATGTTTATTATCACCCATTTGTACCACAAACTTTATTGAGCACTAGATTAGATTTACTTTACTTTGTTATAAACCATAGGACTTAGCTAGGGTTATTGTGTGGTATTACTTGACTAGAGGATTTGGAACCCTCTCTAGTGATATTATATGATGAGATACCCCTTAGTTAGGTCTATCAAATCCATATTTGTCATGACCCTAATTGTCTAAATGTACTAACAAGCAAAATGACTAGTTTGATTTATCTTCTCTGATCTAGGATTGATTTATAGATCAACTTCACTTTATCTTGTAATAGAAGCTACTATATAAATGTTAGCATGTAGCAATGTGGCCATGAAAATGAAAATGATAAATGAATAATAAATAAAGAAAAAAATGACACAAGGGTGATTGAGAAAATAAAGGGCAAAGGTTTTCAAGCTAGGGGTCAACATTTTACAAAGGAAAAGAATGGTTGTGAATAGACTCTTGAGGCAAGTAATAAATAAACTAAATTTACAAAAAGAGTTTTCGTGTTTTATTTTCCAAACATGGTTAAATTCATGTTGTAATATGTAGATATTTATTGATGCATGTAGCTTGCATTTTTAGGAAACCCTTCTTGATTTAAATACCCAAAAAAATTATGAGTTTGTCTTTACTTACCAAAATGTATCATTATGAGTTTCATAGTAAAAAATCATCATCAAATTTAACCCTGGTTTAAAGGCTTATAACTAGTTTATTTTTAAAATAACATCACCCATATGAATTTGGGGTTGATAGTTTCTCTCACCCACAAGTTCATATGGGTGATATTACATCCAAATCATCCTGTACAGTTGTAAATGGTGACTTTAGATGACCATTTTGATTGTATTATAGATAATGGTTATAGGTTTATCTCATTTATTTAATAAAAAAAACTTGAAAAATAATTGTTTGAGCTTATTTTGTGACTTACGTTTACCGATTTTGAATTCATTTCTATTTCATTATACTTTGTAGATTTATGCATGACAAAATAAATGTATAAGTGTAGTGTATCTTTTCTTCACATGTTGTAGTAGTATTTTATAGTGTATTCGTTGTTGGTTTACTTTTTTTGTAACAGATGTAGCATTTCATCTTACTACAAACATATAGGTTGTTCAATGATGTATTGAGTGTTTGGAAAGTTTAATGAAAATATAAATGGTTGTAGTTTATATCAGTTGTGACTAAATTAGTTTAAAAAATGAGAGTTGTTTTACTAAATTGATTAGGGAAGTAGTTGATATGTGAGTTAATACATTGATTAAGTAAAATTGGTTATGATGGATTATTAGTTATACATGATTGATTTTAGACTAAATTATAAAATGAAAAGATGAACACTCATTTTGAATGAAACATGGATATTATAAACTTATTGGTTTAACCATATACTCCTTTAAAATGTATGTGTATTGGATTGTGGAAATTACTATTAACATTATAAGAAAGAAACATATAGATTATGAATGAATCATGACTACAGAACCCATGTTTAGTAGTAAGTTTTACATTTCAAAAGGAATGGTTAATATGTATGGGTTGAGTGTTTTGTATGAAGCCTTAGTGATGAACAATGATCTTAACATTATTGTATTGAGAACCAACATGTTCTATAGAGTTAAGGAATAGTAGTAAAGACTTCAAGAGAAAACTAGTTATGGGTTGTTTATATTTAAAACCTATTAATACAATCATTGTAAAATTTAGTATGGAATGTAAAGTAAAGCTATTAAATTTGTGGATGATGTGTTTTAGCATATGTCTTGCATAAACTTGTAGATTGTGAAGGTTATATAGACAAAATGTATTATGTGTTTTAATACATTGCTATGAATCCTATTATTATATATAAGTACTTATTTAGTTGGAATAAGAAATATTTGATGAAATTGAGAAATATTATAAGAATGTGTAAATTTTGTATATAGAAATATAAAAAAAAAATATGGAAATGATTGTTTAAATTTGAAACTAGTTTTTTGCTTCTTGAAACTTTATTTGAATGATCCTTTAGATTATTCATCAAATCTTTATATTTGGATTGTTTGTAGTGAAATTCCTTATGATAGATGTTGTTATGCATTATGCACAAATTCATATTTCACATCAAGTGATGATGAGTGAGTATAGGTAAGAAGCCTTCATATAAATCACTCATTATCGGTTAATGTGAAGAATAATAATGGATATGTTTTCTAACAGAGAGCGTTGTTGTAGTGGACTATGACCCAGCTTCGTTTGAAGTTTAAAAATTATAATAAAAATCTTTGGCCAATGTAATGTTATATTTATATATATTGTCTATCTGTTGTACTTTCTATTTTACATCTGAGTATGATGTCATACTAGATAGAGGATGTATTCCATGGTCATAAAGACTGTTATATGTGATAGTTATTATTCTATACACTATTTTAAATGAGTTCTTGATATCTGCATCACCATTATCTTCCCCTTTGTTAAGGGAAGGGCCATTCCCAATGGAGAGCTGTGTTGAAGATAGATAGTCTATGGTTGGAGGAAAACCACCCAGATAATGTTCTTCCTCACTACAATTGAATTTTGAACCACTCATGTAATATACTCACGAATACTATTATATTTCATGAGTTGTTTTATTGAGGTTCCATTGCACCATTGTAATCTAGATATTATTGTATTAATCCAATATAGATAATAATGGTTGTTGGCATATTTTAACATTAATTATTTATTGTATTGAGCTACAAAAATGGCTGTATTTATTGTTTATGGATGCTTGGATGTGCATTGTTGTTTTGATGTTAAACTAAAAATGTATTGTTGTAGCTATAAAATTGTATTGATGTATCATTATATAAATATTATTGTTTATACATCATGGAGGGCCATTTATGGTTAAATTAGTAAATACTTGTATGCTAATACTAGTGATATGTTATGAATAATGTGATTATTGTACTGAACTGATTTCAGTATAATAACAACATATTAATGTATCTAATTGGTGAAAATTTGTTAAGACTATGTTGTTGGTACATTCAAAAAGTTAACAAATATTAATTAATATTGATTATAGTAGATATATATTATTTTTATTTGTTAAAAGAATTGAATAGTTTTAGTAATGGAAGCTATAAGGGTTCTCACAACTTTTTAGTGGCTTCAAATGGGTGTTTGGTGTTATTAAAGTCCATTGATGTCTTCCACTAAGTTAAAAATACTATATGTTGGATGAGGTGGTCATGGAAGTGGGTATGGATAATGTCATCCAAGTTGTGACTAACAATGCAACAACATATGTAGCAGTGGGGAGACTTCTTGAGGATAGACACTCTTCAAGTTCTTAGATCACTTGCTCATCCCATTACATTGATCTCCTATTTGAGGACATATGAAGATTACATGGGTAAAAAATGTGGTTGAAGAGGTGATAATTATCATAAAATACATTTACAATCATCCTTGGCTGTTTACTTTAATGAGAGAGCACCTTAATGGAAAGGAGTTTGTGAAACTGAGAGCCACATGATTTGCCACAAATTTCATCACATTCTAGAGCTTGGCATCCTCACTAACATATCTTATGTATATGTTTGTGATCAAAAGAGGTTGAAATATCCCTATATCAATAAGATCAAATGGGAAAGTGTCTTAAAGACAATTTTTATGATGTGTTTGCAAATACCACAAATGAGCTCATCAAGGTAGATTTAGACTTAACTATTTTTTATTTATCATTTATTTTTTTATAATTTTTTTAGTTTGAATTTATCTTAATTTTAATTTTAAAAATTTAATTTATTATGTTTTAGTTTCCAAATCCTCTAGTTAGAGTTCTACAATTAGTGGATGGAGAAAAAATCTATGTGGTATATGTATGAGACCAAAGACACTATAGCAAATTATTATTGGTAAAATAAACAAATATGAGCCCATTTGGCACCTAGTTGATCAAAGATGTAAAAATAAACTCCATTGACATATACATGTAGTGGCCTACTACTTAAACCCAATTTTTTTCTTCGTTAATTCATTTAGGGTCGATGAGGAGGTCATGGATGACCTAAACACATGCGTAGAGTGGATGATCCCTGATGAAGCCACTAGAGACATAATTATCAATGAGTTGTAGATTTTCAAGACTGAAAAGGGGAGGCTATTTATTCACCTCTATGCATTTAAAGGAGAATAACTCATCAACCAAGTAAAAACAAAATTCAAATAGATTCATTTGATTGTAGTCTTGTTACTTATTTATAAATACATGCCTAGTTAGCTTACATAGTTATAAATTTCTTATTTTCATATTATTTATCTTATGAAATTATCCATTTATATTTTATCCCAACCATGTAATACATCTAGGAATGAAAAAAATTGGATCATGTTTGAGGCTATTCACACAAAGAAGTGCAACAGACTAACAACACATCTCAGTGACTTTGCCTTTGTGTAATATAATCTTCATCTTCATGTGAGACAAGTGGAAGGGAAATATAGTCACAAGGAAATTGACTTGGATGATATTGGTCCATACACATATTAGATTTTTGAGTATGACTATGTGCAATAGGAGCCTATGTTTATCGAGGATGACACCACAAATTTGGAAAGGGAAGCAGAAGAAGTGATAGCATCCAGGGAAGTATGGTCATCAAGAGGGGTTAGTGAGGATCTAGATATTTTTGTGGATGATGTTCCAAATGAATAATATTTACCCTCCACTTCTAGGGCACAATAGAGGAGGATTTGGAGATGATTTTATGGTGCATTGATGACTATTCTATGAGCATTGTACTCTTTTTTTGGTGTAAAACTGAGCAATGTAGTCTTATTTGTCAAAAACTAAGAGAAAACATACTTATGCATTCTCTACATTCATTTCATTTTTTTATATGTTTTACATGTTATTCTAGTTTATTTTATGAATTTAGATATTTTTTAAAGTAGTGATAAAGTTATTGAGTCCCAAGTACGTGTCAAAATTTTGGGTTAGTAAGTAATTTTTGAATACAAGTTTTTAAAATACGCTAAGGATTATGATATAATGACATGAATAGGAGGCTATCCCATTCCACATGTAAATGAATATGGCCACAAGGATAAATACAATGTGTATATGATAACCAAGAGCTAGTAATGAAATTAAAACCTGCACCCTCAACTTCACACATGGTCTCATTTTTAATATGCTGTAGCTTCTAATTATAGGGAGATGTCTACATGATAAATAATTCACTTTACTCCTTGAGGTTAGGGTGAGGTAACTAATTTAATGAATGGGTTGTGAATTAGGCTGGTTTTTATGTGGAATATGATTCATAATGCGTGGTGGCAAGGGGTTCCTATGATGGAACCAAAATACCTTTGTAGTGTCATGATGTTCATTAAGAGCATCAAGTTGTATATAAATAGAGCTCTAGGGTCCTTTGATCTGATAGATTATGAGGAGGTGAAGCTCCTTGTTGATGATAAGACTAGGGAAATGAGGTAGGCTACGCTAAATGACTTGCAGGATGAGATCAACTCATTCAGGTTGGCTATGCCTGACTAATGTCATCCATAAATGTGAATGATATAGGATGAAGCTAGACCCAAGGAGGAGTCAAGAAAGGGAAACTATGCCTAGATAACATTGTAATGATGGCCTTTATTTTTATCGAAAATAATGATTTGTGGATCAAGAATTTGTCCTTATTCCTTTAGAGCATTGAGAGAGTCAATAATGAGATGGGGGATTAAGGTGGAATGAAAGACCTCTCTTCTAATATCAATGTTAATATCAGACTGTATGCCAATGATGGGACCAAACACTCTAACCCTAGGTAAAATACCTTCTCTAATGAGATCGAGTGTTTCAGAAAGTGTCATCCAAGAGGGATTAAGCAATGTGTAAGTCTATGAGCTTGTCTAAATAGATTATGTAAGGACTTGTGTTTTTATAAGCAAGTTTTTTTTGACTTGTGTAGTTGGACAAGGCTTTTAACAATGTTTTTTTTTATTTTTATCTATTTTATAAATGTTGAATTGAAATGGAAACTATTTGCTTATTGAAATAAAATAACTAAAAGTAGATAGAAATAAGCAAACTAAAATTGAATGAATGAACATTTTTTTCAAAAGTTTTTCAATGCATGAAAATTAGGAGAGAGAGAGAGAGAGAGAGAGAGAGAGAGAGAGAGAGAGAGAGAGAGAGAGAGAGAGAGAGAGAGAGAGAGATCTATTCTAGCTATGCTAATGTTGATTTTTAACTTTCCTAGATATAAGATATATGGAGTTATTTTTTTGCTTTTTGATTGATACGTGAATGGATCTACTATGAAAACTATGTTTTCCTAACATGAAAGAGATTCAAGAAAAATTTTAAGCTCCAAACAACAAATATTATGTGGTTCCTAGAGTTTCCTCTCGCCCAAACAAACCAAGAACAAGTTTTAACTTTTCTAGGCATTGCACACTAACTATGAACAATATATTTGAAATGGAAATGAATGATCTAAGCTCTGATTTTTAAATCATAATACTTAATTGATCTAAGTAAATGATAATCAGAATCATAATGGAACCTCTTGTTCACCTAGGTTTGTTTAGGGTTTTACTACTCACTAGTTGCTTGTTTTGAGAATAAAACAACTTGTTTCAAAACTAAAAACTAATTATTTCAATGGTTGGAATGTATGATATACTCTCTAATATTAACCTAAGGCCTAGATACAAGATTTTTTTGTGAGAGAATATATTTAAATGAATACAAACAAATAAGGAAACTAATTATTATTATTTTTGTTCAAGGATAGGAAAGATAAGAATTATTTTTTCTATCAAAACTTGTCTTTTCCAAAATAAATATTTAAGTTAATACAAGAATGAATGCTAACTAAATCTAATCTATTGAATAAAATAAATAAATCTAAGCTAAAATCCTCCACCCTAACCCTAATATAGATTGGTTGAAAGCAAGAGATTTGTTGTATCATGGTCTTCAGTAAGTTAACTCCTTCACCCAAGTGAAGAATTTAGAAACTCTCTAACAAGGAGGATGAATAAATTACTATCACAAGTGGGAAAGAAGAAAATAAACACAACTCAAAACAAGGAATAACTTATTATGGTTGGCTAAAGCAACCATTTATAAAGACCTAGTTGCAATAATAATTGCTCTCCATGTCTATAACTATGTAGTTAAACATGAAAATAATCAAAGAAAAGATCCAAATAAATTATAGTAGGATGTGGTTGTAAAGGCTTCAAAAATATTAAGTTCTAATGCAAATTTTCAAATCCAAAATCAAGCCAAAATGGGTTTACTTGTAGAAGAGCAATGGAGCTTTGTTGAAGGAGTTTAACTGAGTTGAACAAGGATTTAAACTTAGGATGGAATCAAAATGATTGAAAATAGAAGAGGGAGTGAGATGGACTTGATTGGAGGTGAACTTAAGGTGTAAAAATCAAGAAACATGATAATAAACATGCAAAATGTATCAATGAGTGAGTCTCAGAAGCTAAAATTGGAAGGTAGAACAATGGTGATGGAATTGCCCTTATTTGTAGGGGTGATTACATAACTACAACTTTTGGGGACAAAACTGCCTTTACAAATTATAAAACCACCCTTATTTTAAGACATAACCACCCTATTTTGATAGAACCACTGCGGTAGTTTACACAAGCACTGTGATAAATCTATCACCAATGGCGTGGTTTTATAACCTCATAGGTCAATTATGTCACCTGATGGGGTAGTTCCATCACTAATGAGGATTTTTTTAAATAGGCTAAGGGGAGTTGTAAAGGCCAACAAAAGGGGTTTTTGAGGGGCCTAAAAGAGAGAGGTAAGCAAAAGAGCAAAAATCTTTAGAAAGTTCTCGTTTGAGCATTATCAAGAGCTCACCATGTCATCATTGGACATGTTGTGTAAAGCATATCACACCATGAAAAAATTAGGTGCATACATATTGTCCATAATGAGGAAACCTTGGCATGGATTAATGAGGGTGTAGTCTTTAGTAGTGGCATATGAAAGGGAAATAGAAAGTTATCAATACTTACCTTAGTGGCATAACAAAACTAGTCGAGACTCCGTGTAACCTACAAATAAAAGATGATCAAGAGCAACATAATGAGAAAGTAGAACTTAAACTATGTAATCAAATTATGGATAAGAATACATACTATATGTGTAGGGAATAACATACCACTAAAGAATCTTATCAAGGGACCAAATCTGGTGCCGAGTAGTTAAGAACTTGTGAAACTATAAAATGTACTATGAAAGATAAAAAGTTTTTAGAATGTCAATTTTAAAAGATGAGCCATATAACTTAGTAAGAATACAATTTATGAATATTAAAATATGTATAAAATATGAAAATATGCCAAAATTGGATTTTTTAAAACTAACTTGGCTAGTTTTGGGCTCAATATATTCAAAATTTTGCCAAAAATTAATTCGTCTATGCCAATCACTTTTAGAGATTTTTTTAGATCTAGATTACATGTGATCATTTTGAGTGAGAAAGTAGTCAATATAAAGAGAATGAAAATAGGATGGTAAATATACTAATGGGAGGATCTTTGGGGTAGGATCGGGTAACTTTTTTGGCCCTTTCCCTTTTGCCCCATTTTTGCAATTTGTGATCAAATCTTGTTAGAAATATAGCCAATTTCAAAAAAATAGTTTTAAAACATTCCTAGGGAAAGGTAGACTAAGAAAATGCATAAATTTCACTAATTAGGATAGATTTTTGGGAATTTTAGGGGGTTTGGAGGGTACATAGCTAGCGAATGAAATCATTTCTCTAAAATGGAACCACCACCCGGGGATGGAACCACCAGCCTTTGTAGGCTGGTGATTGCATAATTGTCCTTGGCAGTGGTTCTATAACTACAACTATCTACAAGGGAGTGGCTACATAACTGCTATTAAGGGCCATTACATAATTACTTTAGGTAGTTACATAATTGCCTATGGTGGTTTCATAATCACTGCATAGGATGATATATGTAAGTAATGTGGTGGTTGTGTAACCACCACCTACAAATATGGGTAGTTCTACTTACTAGAATTGGGCCAATAAAATTGAAATCCTTTCTTGTTTTGATAGATGGAGTTGATCTTTGGGCAAACTTAGGCTTTTTATTTGTTGGAGGGATCTTACATATGTTGGAGTAGAGTTAAAGAGTATAAGTGGCTCCCTCGAGTCTTGGCACTTATGAAAGTAGATGAGCTAGTTGTCTTTAATTGCACTGAGATATTAAAAATCACACAGGCATGGATTGTCCTAACATATAACCTATTACTTTGTAATATTTTGACTCATTGAGAGCCTAATCAGATTATGTTTGTGTTCCTCAAGGACTCATGAGAGTGGATGATCACTCTCATTAACATTGATTGGATCATGGGCCTTCCCATGACTAGATTGGTATCCATTCAAGCTACTGATAGCAGTCATGAGGCCTAAAGTTAGGCAAAGCATTTTCAAGATGCCAACATACCTAATGTAGGTGTGAAGTGTGGTGTGAGGATTTTTTAGGTTGAGTGATCAATGATCCTAAACCTACAAAAGGATATACATGGTATCCTTGTCTCCTGAGTAGTGGGAGACAAGAGTATCGATAGGTTATTATTTAATTGGTCATCGATTATGTAGCCTATTAAGGAGAGGGGAGAATATTACTCCTATATCCAGGAGCTACTGACTTAGACTTACAAGAACCTCTACTATGTGGCTCATTTAGGGACCCTCTTGATCAATCACCAAACAATTGTCATGGGCTAGATATATGAGTGGATCACCCCTTATTAGAGGGGAGTGTTGATTGGAGTGCTTGGGGATATTAGGGATACTAAATGGATGGGCATGGAACCATTCTGTGTTTTTCCACAAACATTGGGGACTTTGACATCAATTAATTTAATTTACCTACCTTACTAGGACATGGTTAGGCAATGGGCCAATGAGGGGGATTATCTTACAAAATTCATCGTGGCTACTCAAGTTCGAGACAACTTTCATAGATTGAGTTACACACTATAGATAGGGTACTATAGTAGTTCAAAATGCCCCATGTGGGCAGCTTCCCCATTCTTAAGGTCATTTATAGGGGCATATAGGAGGTGAGAATTACAATATTAGGAGGATTGGAATGACACTTACTTATGAGAGGGGTGTCATCACTTGATTAGTTTAGTTGAGAGTGGCACAGAGACCTACCCCACAACCATTTGGGGGTGGAGGATAGTGTGTAGTAGGGCACCAGTAGATGGGCCCACTATCAACACCACCACAATAAGGACCTGCTTAGCAAAAACCCAATAAATTATAACATCTAGGAGATAGAAATAGTGAGGCTCCAGAGTATGTCAAGTTGGAGGAGGAATTATGCATTGACAAGGAAGAGGTTATAGATGATGATTTTAAACCTAATTGATGCGAGAGGGATCTAAGTAAAATGTTGATTTATATATTTTTATGTATAGTTTGTACTTCACTTTGTAGCTTAGCTATTTATCTATTTTTACAGGTTTTGGATTTTTATATCAACTAGATCTAACATTGATTTTACTTTATGTGATTGAAAATATCGTGAGTGGGTGGAGTATGATCAGGGACACCCTGATCAACCTTTTCTAGCTAAGCATTGGTCTGACTAGAGACCAACTCCTAATAAATCATTTACTCCCTACAAGGGTTGGATAACATATGAATGTTTTTTCCCTAGTGTATCATGTATCTATGATGGTGACAGTGTCGAGGATGAAGAATATTACCTTGTTGGCTAAGACAAGGAGTTTAGAGGCCTTAGTAGACACAATGGTAGGAGAAGGATGCAGATCCTATAGCCATGGGATATGAGGGATAGAATTAGAGGGAGGTTCTAGTAGGGGCCACCATACTAGCCTTTATATTAGATATGATGAGGTAACCTCTAAGGGAAGCACTAGTAAGAGACATCACTGGAGTGATATCCCCTGACACTCCTTTGCATCGAGAACTTGTCATAGGAGGAGGACATGCTCCTAAGACTTGTTATGTACATTGTTTTTATACCATTGTATATGTTGATTATTTTTAGATGCCTTGAGGATCATTGACCCTCCATGGAGGTGTTTGAATTGGACATCACTTTCATACAAACTTGACAATTATTATGATGTATATAGAGATGTTTTAGCTTAATTGTCAGTGACTTGACATTATGTATTATGATCTTTTAATTTACATGTTTTTCTTTTTAGTTTATGCAATTTTAATGACTAGGCATGTGAAGACATACCATGTATCTCTATGTTTTTTTGATATAATATTATGGGATATGTTTATATATGCAAGATCAAAATGTTTGTAAATGATGTAGTGTGATGGATGTATATATGAAACTATAAGTGTGCTAACATTTATTTTGTATGTGATGACCTAGTTATTTTGTTTACATAATGCATGAATCTCAATATGTAGTAGGGAAATACAAGGGGAATATGATAAACATGAGGTGATAAAGAATGAAAACCATAGATCAAAATTTTGTAGGAAAAAGGAAGATAACCAAATCCTTACAAGTAAAGGGGGATATTGGCTATATTGGGGCATGTTGGTTGTCCCTACTAGGGGCATATTGGATATATTGGAGCATGTAGGTTTTCCCTATATTGCTATGCTAAAATGGGTATTATACATTTTTGTATTCGGCATTATAAAATTTTATTTATTTTATGCAACACAAAACTTGGGGCATAACTAGTTGTCTACATCTAACCTAGTATAGGGTTTTGCATGTAATATTTTATGATAGTTACATGTGTTTTATGAAAAAATATAAATTATGTTAGCTATATAAAATATTATTACACATGGATCTTATAACTTTATTTCTTTTAAGATGAGTGATTACAAGCACAAGTTATCAAATCCCTCACCTTAAAAGGGAGGCATATATAAAAGTAACTTCAAGTGATATCCAGGCTTAAGAGTTTATAGAATACCTTCAAGTGAAGGTTAGGCATGAGCATTTTTTATAGTTATTTCATATAAAAAATTCAATCAGCTCTATATAAATAAAAAACATTATTTAATTCCTTGATCAAGAAATAGGAGGAGGGTTCAAAAATTATAAGAGGATTGGTGGCTATATCCAACACTCGTCATAAAAGTTTGTAATTAGAAGAGGAGATTTTTTTTACATTATGAAAACATTTGGATCAATACAAAGCAGGTGTATTCATTCCTATGTTTTTTAATTTCAATTTCAATTTCTATTGTGATACAACATTGACTACTTATTGCAATTGGCCATTGTTTTAAGGTATGTTGGTATACAACAACTCAAGTGTAAATGGAGACCATGTCAAGCATCAATCAAACCCTTCACACTTCCCTATGTAAGTGAATGTATGTGTATGTAGGCTAATATGATTAATGTAATAATCCTCTTCCTCTCTATAGATTAGGATATAAGTAAAAGATCAAATTAGAGCCTACACACATGTAAATATATCAAGGTGAGATAATCAAGGGGTGTAAATAGTGGTATATCTAGTAGATGATAATCCACACTCAATATCAGGGTTATAGGGTTATAAATCCTATGCCTAAGATATGGGATATGAAATCTAACTAGGTCCCTATAAATATTAAAGTATGGTATTAAGTATTTGACAATGATAAGCTTGATACACATTTACCACGCATGACTTGGACACATAAATATGGTCTTAACCCTCTCTTCTCTCACACCTACATGCTACCTCATGAGTTTAATCCTTTTGTTTTAATGTTACACACCTATAAGAACCTCATTGACTGTTTCAAACTTGTTTACTATCATACATAGACATGTTGAGATGCTCAGTTTAGTTCTTTTTCATGTGCATCATTAATGTCAATCTAGGTCAATGTCACCAGTCGACACTAACCTGAGCCTTATAGTATTGAACCTCTCCTAGCAATGACAAATTTATAAAATAAAACATTTCCTTAGGGTCAGCCCATTTTCTTAACATGTTGGTGGCACGATAAGTTACCCAATTGGACTCATACATATACAAATTGAGCTTTCACTTGATAGTAGACTTGGCACTTATCTCGTACACACCAATACACTATTACACATTGAGAAAAATTCCCCTATTTATTGGATATGGATCGAGGTCATCAAAACTACAAAGTACAATTAGCTAGACACGTGTGCAGAATATTTAAATTTTTGTCTTTTGTATAGTCTTTCAAATGTATTTGACCTTGTAAGCTTAATCAATGGTAGAAGAATGTGAAGAGTCTTTCATTTTGAGTATATTGAAAGTTTAGAATGTAAAGATAAAGTTCTATGGAATGATCTATATATACCGCTCAGATGTAATGAAAGATGGTTCCAATGTGATATAGGTTAATATAATAGTCCTATGGTTCTTCAAATTATCTTTTATCATTAAACTATGTGTAGTGATTACTCTATTTTGATTTAACATCCATTTCTCATTTAATTTATGTTATTTTGCCTGTATTTGTTATTTCTATGATTATTCTTTTTATAAATGCATCTGTCTTTTCAAATAGCAATCTATAATTATGAAGTCTATGTCATGTTTTTGTATATAAACAAGTTATCCCTATAATTAGCATGTTCTGGAGTCTTCCAAGAACCTCTGCTAACAATGGTGTGGTGAGAATGGAACCATTGGGATCAAATATGCTGAGATGGTTTCTAGGACAAAGGGACATACAGAGATGGTTGGATGAGAGAATATAGAATTTTTTAAAGGAGGAAGGGAGGAGAGTCATAAAAATTGTGAAGGAGATTATCCAAAAGCATATCTATGGGGAAATCTATGAAATATTTTGGTGTGAGCTAACTGGATTGTTAGCTATGTGGCTATCTAGGGTGGAATATTATTGATTCATCCCAAGGAGGATAGAGTTTATAGTCTTGACAAAAGAGAAGTTAGAAATATTGCACAACCTAGATACAGATTGGACTCAAGCAGCAGACTACTAGACGAGGATTACAATTGATGATTATATCATTGAATTCATAGTAAAAAGATAAGTAGCCTTTGAAATTGCATAAGATCAATTTATCCAAGGAATAAGGGAGAAATTTTTGCAATGACTACCTACATTGATAAAGATGTCAGTTGTGGAAAAGGCCATGGTGCCTAATCTAGCCAACATGGAGTAGTCACTTCAAGTGCCATGGGGGTATGTGTGGGATGACGTGAATGGTGTGAAGCCAAGAAAAATAAACTGGAACCTAATCCTATAAAATGGAAGACAAAAAGACTTAGAGTGAAAATAAAATTATGGGACTAGAAAGAGAACTGCAATAACAAAGATGGTGGAATAAAGCAAGAGATCCAAAATTAACTACAAATAGGAGAAGAGATAGGGTATATGAAGCTAGAGAGGAAAATATGTAGATAAATGCTATGAAATATGTTAGAAGCAAAGTATGCACATCCTATATAGAAGGTCTTGATGAAGAGTAGGAATAAAATAGAAATGATGCAAATATGTAGATAGTGCAATATGAAGAAGAAGATAAACTAGCAACGGAACAACTAGATGGTAGAAGTAGATCATATTTAATGGAAGTATTTTTATCTAGACCTGGGAAGGAAAGTTCTTAGGAAAAAGTTAGATTTGAGTGCATAAATATCACAAGTTCAAGTTTAAAGTTAGAAAATAATCAAACTAGAAGTCATTCATTTAAAGAGTATGCATCCGTCCAGTCCAATTTATTATTATAAAGAAGAAGAAGTGCAGAAGAAGTGGATACAGATTAGTTTGATTCTTTTATGAAGTTCAAATAAAAATGGGCATTAGATAAGAAGAAAACACAAAAAGTAAAATTCCTCTTTAAGACACCTAAAAAGACTATTGCATGGAAGGTCATAGTCATAATCACTAGTGCACATTCACATAAAGTCGTAATCATAGTTACCAATGTTTATAAATCCATGGTAACAATCATAAGTGTACCAACTATGTCGTTCAATGTAGGTATGTTTGTTAACTTAATGTAATATTATGGGTCTACTAATCCTAAGCAATATTAAGTAACTTATGACATGAAATGGAATGTAAAAGGGGTAACCTCTAATGATGTTAAGAGGTACAAACTCATAGGGGATTTATCAAGATGAGCCCTGGAGTACATCTATAAAATAAATGTAAATACCCTCAACTTTGTACATGTTATAAATATGTTAGTAACATAATTTAAGGTAAAGAAATGTGCTAGCCAAACCATTCAAGATTTAAAGGAGATTCAACAAAAGTCTAGTGAATCAGTTATCGAAAATGATAGAAGATTTTTTGATGTCATGAATAAAATTGAATTCATTTTGGAAGATAACTATAAGGTTGTTTGGTTTGTATAAAGGCTGTGACCAAGAATCAGATTTAAAATTGAGTAGATCCAATACCTAAGCAAAGTTGATGCTCAATCTGTGACTTTATGAGTAGAACAAATCGAGGATTAAGGGGATGTTCCCTTAGCTAGCTCCAAGGTTGAGGCTAAGATAAATGCATTAATTATAAGAATGAATGAGATGGACAAAAAAATAAGCTTAAACTAAGTTTATGGTGCAAAGAATATGAATAGGAAGGACATCATAAAATTGATTGTCCTAAGCTTAACTATGAATTTTGTGAGATATGTAGAGTAATAGAACATGCAACTTCCAAGTGCCATCTCTTACAACAATACATACAAAAATCACAAGGTTTGTTTTGAAAATTTTATAAGTCCTTTAACCATGATGAAATTAATTACCAAGCATTACAAGAGTTGAAAGAAGATATTAATAATAATGTCTTTACAGTGGTAGCACAACAAATGGTGAATATAAAACAAGCAATTCCAAGAACAAAAGTGGAGATGATAAGTGCAACTCAAAGTAGCCCTAGATGGATGCCTTCATCACTCTAGTATTAATTGTAGGCTTTAACAATTTGGAATAATACATCAACTCCATCTTATTAATTATTTGGTCAGTATCAATAGCCTTGGACCGATACAAACCTTTAGCAACAACTATCTAATTGGGCTATGAGTTCCCCTCAACACCAATATGGGGGGTATGATGCACAACAAATCCAACAAATAGGGTATGGTGGGAAACATACACAAGGTTGGGGATACCAAAAAAATGGAGGTGGATATAGGGGGGTTATAAGGGAGGATATCTTGGGGATATCAAGGAGGACGTAATAATGAAAATTGACAAACCTAACCACCTATGCAATGTTATCTATGTCGAGCATACAACCACTATGCAAGAAATCTCCCCACTAATATATAGACATGAATCTACTATGTATACTATAGAGTTGAAGGTTTGCACCTAACATAAGATTATCTAGTGTTTGAGTAACAAAGGAAGGATAAGCTAGTGCACAATGTAAACATGATTAATGGGTAACCAAAAGAGTTTGCCTTTGTATAAATAATCAATAGGAAACATAGAATAGAATAAAGGTTACCATGATTAGAAATGCCACTAGATCAAGGGATTAGAAAAGTACAATGGGACAAGTATCATGATCCTACTACTGAAAATAATTTGATGTACTAAATTGCATAGGTTCTATAAGAAATCTAACAACTAGATTCTGAAGGTGATAATGTAGCCATTGATGATCAAATATATGGGCTAATTGTAAGAATCATGATAAAAGAGGGTGTGGTGAATGCCTTGACAAATATGATGAATTTACTCAACAAATTGTGTAATGAAAATATTTCATAGAACATCTCTAATCTCCTACATAATATTCTAGAGTGTGCATAACGAGGCCAATAACATACTAACATAGAAGTATGGTATGTTAATACTAAGAAACCTTAAAAATGTTGATTCTTGTATTAACATTGAGATGGCTAGATATGAGATTATGAATGTAGTGTTTGAATTTGGTAGCATGGTCAATATGATTATGTGATCAATTTGGGAAGCTATTGGTCGACGGCCTTAAGCTACAATTTATTTACTCTTAGTTTGGTGGATTATGGCAGGGTGTAACCCATTGGAAGGCTATAGTATGTTGAGATAAAAGTAACAAATCTCAATTTACATAGATATTTCAAGGTCATTGATATGAAGACAACAGAGACCCATTATCCTACCTTAATCGATAAGAAATGGGCCTATGATGGCCAAATGACCATTAACACTATGTGTAATCAGCTAGAGGCACATCAAGGGGATAAGATAGTAGTTATGACCCTTAATAAATATGTTAAAAAGTTGTATATCATCTCAAAATATCCATATGTACAATCAACTAGAGCATCGAGGGGATAAGACAGTAGTTATGACCCTTAATAGATATGTTAAAAAGTGGTATATCATCCAAAAAGAGTGAGAGTCTCCTTATGCCTATGGGGATAATAGTTGGTTTAAGGTCAGTTCTAATGAAATGCAAACTATTTTGAGATATGTAGAGTATCAAGTTGGACAATTGCACACTGTACAACAAAAAGAGTGACCAATATATCACCATATTATCACAAAGTCCCTAATCAGGTAGGTTTAGACAAGAGAATGTGCTTCTATGTTAGTGTGTTATATCATGAAATCTAAAGTAGATTTCCTATATAATACAAGTGTAATAATGATGGATGACATAGATCCTCCACCAAAATGTGTTCTACCTTGGGAAATGACATCATCCATAAGTGATGACTCGAATACACATATGTTAAATTGGGTTCATAGAGATCTTAAGATATAGCCTCTATGCATGGTATTCACTAATGAATACTAGATACCTCAATACTTTATGATAGAGGATATTAATCATTTCGCATTGAGGTTCAAACACCACATGTTGAAAGGGGATAAACGAGTCAATGCACTTGGCTATATGCTAAAAGGACTGCTATAAATTGGCGAGTAGTGTAAAGAAACCCAAAAATTCTTTGGCAGGAAGCATGCAAATTTTTGCATATGAGATTATAATTACTAGATACTAGGACGTTAGAAGGGCCTTTATTTTAAGAAGGTAAATGTTCTAAGTTACACATTCATTAGTGTGTGGATATATGGACTGCATAGGGAGTACAACCAAGATATTGGGTGCATGTTTTCAGTTATACATTAACACCTCTACCAATGGCTTGGTATATGCACCAAGAATGCATAAGAGAGACCAAGAAATAGGCACAAGTGCATCAAGATTTTAATCAAAATTTTATGTTCAAAGATGATAATCTAGTGATGCATAATACCTTATAGAAGATCAAATCTTTATATGTCATGGACAAGCTGAAGACTTAGCCACTATAGTTGAATCATCATCCTAGCAAAGAAGTTGCATAGGATTTGAATGTGGCACTTCAAAATTATAAGGCTAGTCAACAAGAATAATATCTTATTAAGCCATGTGATAAAATAATAAAGGAATTAACAAAGTTTAGTGATAGTGATGGATATCTCGACCTAGAAGGATTATTTGAACCATAATAGAAAGTTGAACCCAAACTAGTTCAAAGAACATAACAAGTTGAATAAGAAAGATTATGCAACATAAACATCCCACCATAGGAAGGCAAGCAATTCTACAAGATGTTTTGCCTAGTGGATCAAGTAAATTAAATAAAGAGCCCCTAAAAAAGATTGAAGAGAACATTAGAATAGAGTTGACTCCTATATTGGAGAGTTGTCATGTTGATGTCATGGTGGTGTCATGGAGATGTCATGTTGAGTGGATGAATATCCTTGATAGTCTATGTGATAATGACAAAGTGTGTAATGTGTTTGTTTTGGTATGACAAAGTGTGCAATGCATTTATTCTAGTGTGCTTTATGTATGGATAGTTGATCTTTAGTATTGACATAGCTTGAGAGGATCAAGGATGAGTATGGAGAATTGAGCATGTGAAAGCGGTCATATAGGATGTGATTTATACTTTGAGATCTTGTGTGCATAAGTGGAATTCATCTTGTTGATCATAGTTTTCATCTAGACAATTTGGGTCCAGTAGCAGAAAAGATGAGTTGGCAATTTTACGACATCACTATTACCACATGGGAGTGAGTCAAGGGGATTTGATCATATGGTTATGATCACTATAGTCCCTAGTTATACACCAAATCTCAATTCATGTATCGAATTGGGGTCAAATATATGAGGGTGCAAAGATGGCTTCTAAGATGGATTTCACTATTTTCCCATACTTAAACAAATTTGCAAAGTGGCTAGAAAAATCTGAGTAAGCAAGTTGATGATGGAATTTCTCACACATGTGGATATTTTAGATAAAGGTGATCATATGGGTTTGTTGTGTTTTTAACCTAGTTTATTTGTGTTAATTTCTAGATCATGTGATGCAGTGCATTAGAAGATATGCTTTTGCAAAGTTGAGATCCTAGGCAGATTGACTATGTTTTCCCTTAGTCAATTTTGCAGTGTGGCAGAAAGAGTCAAGTAAGCACTTTAAAGGTGTTATATCTTGCATGTGTAAAGGCGTCAAGATAATCTGATCATATGGGTTTATTCAATTTTGAATAAAGATCATTTTTGCTATGTTTGAGATCATGTACTGAAATGTGATAAAAGATATGGATCATCAAAGTTGGCCTTTTAAGTAGATTTGGACATTGTTGGCTCTATGAGAAGGCACTTTAATGGCATTGTATCTCACATGCATGAGAATTTTAGGACTAGTATGTCATGTGGTTGGATTCTCCTAAGAGATGATATCATCTTGTCCAAATTTGAGATATTGTGTCGAAATGTAGAAGAAGTTATTGAAGTACAAAAAATCCTACTCATGCATATTGTAGTTGGTCCCCATATTTAGTCAATTTGCTTGATGTTAAAGATTTGGACCTAGTGGAGATTCAATAGTTCATGGGAGTTCATACTTCTAGATCAAATGGAACACATAGAGTCAAATGGGTTAATGTGATAGTTATTTATCAGAGTTAAAGTTCAGGACCTAATGTAGATCTAATGGTGTGCGGGTGATCATACATATCAAAGATCAATGGTGCATGTTAAGAGAAATAAGTATAGGTGCATGATGTTTAATGTTTGAGAAAAGGTACAGGATAAGGATATAATGGTGAGTGGGTGTTGGTATAGACTTATCAAAAAGTGTGAGGTGCTTGATAAGGACCTAACTGATCCATGGAGATCGACGGAGTGTGTTAAGTCAAGATTTCAAGGATGCACAAGATGTGGTCAAAGTGATAGAGTATTAATGATTGAGCCTTTGCAACTTTGTGTTAAAGATCAATCAATATTGATGGAGTGTATTTGATCCTGAGCTGAGAGTCCATGAGATTTGAGCTTTGTTTTCAAAGGTTAATTGTGACTATTGTTATTTAAATATTTGAATTTAACACACAAAAAAACTAGAGCTCTGTATTTTGACCATATCTTTTGATAAAAGATGAATTTGATCATGTAGTAAAAATTAAAGTGGTATAAGACTCCATGGTGCATCCATTGAACCTATTTTGAGGATCTAAAAGTAAGTACAATCAAATATATTGAGATTATAAGTTGATTGTGTTTTCATGCTCATTCTACAATTGACCCAATAAGGATATTCGAGCTTGTATTGATGATGTCTTGATGTCTCACTATGTATTAGCTATTAGAGCATATTATAGACTCCATGAGGAAGCTTTATGTAGATTTTGGAGGTGTGATCAATCTATCTTGAGTATGAATAATACTTAAAAATTTGACTGTTTGTTCATTCATGGTGATTGTGTACAGAAGGTATGTGTTTGAGTTGTTTGAGCATATGCATAGGTGAGCGAATTTTACTACGATCATTTAAGGATGTCCTAGGGGACATAAGGAGTGGACCTATGTAATTGGAAGTTGTCCTGTGTTCGTTTTTTGCTCAAGGGTGAGCTAATGGGTGAATAGGTCTCCAAAAGACCTATAAGAGCTATAAGTACCTTGTTAAAAGGTGTAGTTGTTTAAAGGTGACCCATAGATGCTTTAGCTGACCTATGTAGATTGTATTGAGCCTTATCTTTATATGATAGATGTCTTAAGGGTTAAGACATGCTTAATGGCTGACCAAGATGATGTTGATCAAGATTGATCTATAAATAGTAGAACTAAAGTTGTTGGGTTCTAGACTTGAAAAGAGAGAGACTAAGGAGCGTATTGAGAGAGTATTGTGTGTGTCTTAAGGAGTGAAGGAAGGGTAGAGTGCCCTTAGTATGAGTTAAAGAGCAAAACAAATTGAGGAATGTTGATATGACTTATTGGTTATAATTCTATTGAGAAAATAGTGCACTTGTTGTTTGAGTGTGAGCAAAGGTAAAGTGTGATAAGCTGAGGTCCATCATCAAGTATTGTTGACATCAGTTCAGAGGTGGCAGTGTTTCATAGGTGCTATTGTGGTAGCTCAACATCTAAGGTGGTTGTAGCCTCCTTATAAGGTGAAACTTACTAAAATGTTTGGTTTTTATTGTAGCTCATCTAGATAGGTGTGGTAGCACCTTGTGGGATTGGTATCTCACTAAATAGGGATTGTAGTTCCTTGATCAATTGTAGTTGGTCTAAATTGGATATTGTTTTATAAGACATTAGTCCAAAGCTTGTTTCAATTGGTTTTATTCCCCAAGAGGGTTTCCCATGTATGTCATGTGTCTTGTGATTGATCTTGCATTATCTCTCTTATTTGTTCCTATGAATGATATGTATGCTTCATGAATTCTTGTGGTAATCAGTTAAATATTTGTAAAGATCAGAATTAAAGTTAGATTATTTAGGCTCACTGATTTACCCCCCCCCTCTCAGTGATTGTACCTCTAACAATTGGTATCAGAGTGAGGTGCTTTGGTAAATGTTTAATAGATCAAAGGTGATAAAATTTACAATGGTTGACAAAAAGGTTATGACAAAGACAATCTAGTTTCTGTTTTAAGAGAAGTTAATAATGTAACGCAAAATCTAGGAGCAACTATCAATAATTTATAGGTAATGGTGAATATAGGCCTTTATCAAAGAATGGAACAATGTGAAAATAAGGTCTTAACTTACTCATATGTGCACTTATCCAAGGACAAAAGGGATGTTAGCTCCATCAAAAATATCAAGAATGAAAATCCATTAAGAGATAATTGTCAAGAGAAAAGAGGATCAAACATGAACATAGTCTTAAATGGATATTGTTTTTCTTGCAATAAATTTTGTCATAGATATAAGGATTGTGCTCTCTCTCTAGAGATCAAAAGGGATAACATATGTTACAACTATATCCAACAAGGTCATATAACCAAGAACTATAATAGAGCCTTTTGAAAAAGGAATATACAGGTCATTAACACTATCAAATGGTTTAAGGAGACCAAGTCTAAAGATGAAAAGAAGAAAAATCCTAGAAGATCACAAAGAGTAATTGATTGTTCAAGTAGCTTTGCACACTCAATAAGATGATAACAAGAGATGGTTCATAGATAGTGGATGCTCAAATCATATGACAAGCAACAAAAGCAAGTTTATATCTCTAAAGAAGACCAATTTAGGTACAGTTAGATTTGGTGACAACAAGTCTGCTAACATAGTTGGTAAAGTTACTGTAAGTTTGGACAATGGTCATACGAAGACTGAGAAGGTCTTATATGTAGAAGGTTTGAAACATAATCTTTAAAGTGTAAGCCAAATGTGTAAGCAAGGAAATGTTGTAACTTTTCATGATGATGTATGTGAGGTAAGAAAGGCAAAATTTGACAAATTAGTTGCAGAGGTTCATAAAACAAATAATAATATGTATGTATTCCATGAATCCCAGAAAAAGCAGTGCTTCATGAGTCTTTTGAAAGAAAGATGGATTTGGCATAAAAGGGTTGGACATATAAATTTTGATAATATATTAAAGATTACTTCAAAGGGGTTGGTAAGGCATATGCCCAAGATTATTAAGATTCCCCACTCTCTTTACAAGGCATGTCTTCATGGGAAGTAAACCAAGAGGAGATACAAGAACAGGGAATTATCTACTACAAAGCCTTTGGAGTTGATCCACACTGATCTATGTACAACTATGAGAACTCAAAGTTTTCAAGGTAATAGTTACTTCATGATTCTCATTAATGATTTTACTAGGATAACTTGGATATTCTTTCTTAAATAAAAATTAGAAGGTTTTGCAAAATTTGTTACATTTAAAACTCTTATGGAAAATGGTAAAGGTTCAAAAATCAAATGTGTGACATCAGACAGAGGAGATGAGTTTTGGTCTCATAAGGTTGATGATTTTTGTGATGAACATGGGATAAGAAGACATACTCTACTGCTAGAACACCACAATAGAATAGTGTGGTTGAAAGGAAGAATAGGACCATGATTGAGATAGGTAAAACCATGCTTTAAGATGTAAAAATATTAGATGTCTATTAGGAAGAGGCAACCAAGACTTCTATATACGGCAACCAAGACTTCTATATACATCCTAAATAGATGTTAAATCAGAGTAAATGGTATTAAGACACCTTATGAGTTATGGAAGAATAGAGCAATTAATGTTAAACATTTCAGAGTGATTGGGAGCAGGTGCTTCATTAAAAGAGATGAAGATAATATTGGCAAATTTGATTCAAAATTTGATGAGGAAATCTTCTTAGAATATTTTTCTATTAGTACTGCCTATATATGCTTCAATAAGAAACTTCACAAGATTGTTGAAAGTTTAAATGTCAAAGTAGATGAGACAAGTAGAGTCAAGAAGCCAAAATTGTAGGTAAGTGACTCAACTCAAAATGTTGTTGCAAATAATGATAAGTTATCTGTTAAAATAGATGATGAAGAAGAAGAAGAGGAAGAAAGCCAAGATACTAAAGCTCCATATAGAAGAATTTAGAAAGATCATCCTATTGTCCCCAAAAATGAGTGACATCTTTAGGACAACCTATGAATTATTTTGGTTCACCAGACCAAAATCATCTCTTCCCTTTTCAAAATTTGTTCTGAGCATTCAATTTCCTCATTTTCCAAGCTTTTTCAGTTAAGGGTTCAACAGGTTCAAAGGCTTCTACAGGCGAGTTCAATTAAAAGAACAAGTTTCCAACACTTAGTCATTCCAAGGATTGGCTCAATACCTTGGTTCAATCAAAAAAATTCAATCAGCAAGCTTCTCAGCACCATTGAATCGTTGAACCTTGAACCAAAAAGGTTCAAGGGTTCAATGGGTTCAAGGTTCAACGTCATCGGCAAGAGTTGAGCACACCCATCAAAGTTCAAATTTCAACCACTTCAAAGTTCCATGGCCTCAAACAAATGAAAAACAAAGTCTTGAACCATTGAACCTTGAACCACTTTGGTTCAACAGTTCAACGGGTTCAATGACAAATTGGTTCGACGCGCTTGGTTCAAAAGATCAAAAAAAAGACTTAGTCAAATAACGAAGAATGAACCGATTGAACCATTGAACTATTTAACCAAAAGGTTCAATGAGTTCATAGGTTCAAAGGTTCAACTAGTATGATGAAGATCAAAGAGCTTAGAAAGAACAAGGAAGCAATGGGCAGAAGAAGAATCGATGAACCAATTGAACCTTAAACCGAAAGAGTTCAAAGTTCAATGGTTCATAGGTTCAAAAGTTCAAAGGTAGCCTCAATCAAAGAAAGAAGTGGCAAACAGATGGTTCAACAAATGGTTCAACCAAGGAGCAGGAAAGTGATTGAACCAGGAAGTGATAGAATAAAAGAGATAGAATTAATCGATGAACCAATGAACCAATGTACTTTCAGCGGGTTCATAGGTTCAAGGTTCAACATGGTTCAAACGACTATCAACTATTGACGGCCCCACAGACTTCAAATTTAAAGTAAGGGAATATCTATGGAAATTCAAATAGAGAAAAGAATTTTAAGGAAGAACCAAGTGACTAACTAAAAAGAGAGCCTGAAGACTCAAATTGCTACAAGGGAAAGAAGATCAATGCAAAAGATCAGAAATATCTTCAAGGGAGTTATTTCCAATAGGTGAAACAATGGATCAAGTAGACATTTGAGCGCACCAAATCAAGGACGCAAGCTTGTTTTTCTTCCATAAAGTAATGGCGAATTGGATAGTTTCGTAGACATCAGGGAAAGGACCAGACAGTCCATACCAAGGAAGAAACATATTAGATGAATGGACATGCCATAGTTAAGGCAATGTATTGTTCCCCAGCATGGTCCCTCTAGATGAAACTGAAGGCACATTGAAGATGTTGACTGCAACATGGGCCATCCCATGGGAAAGAGCACCAAGCCTTGCGTGATTGTTATATATTGTAATTTCTCTCATTATGAAGGGGGACTTTTCATTTTTACAGGAGCGAAACTCTGCCCAGTTGAAAGGAGACTACTGAGACTTTGAGCTTAGATTGTAATTCATTTCATTTTATCTGAATGAGAAAGCAAGTTGTTCATAGGCTTTGTGATGTTTTGGCTTGTATCATTTCAGGGGATTATTCTTATGTTTATCTTCTGAATGTGTTCTTATTTATTTAATTTGGTAAGTCATAACTAGTGAAAGTAATCGGGAAGGTGTCCTGAAACCAACTTTGGGGAAGACTTTGCACTTTCACATTTGTTTTTAGTGTGTGTTTTTCTTTTATTTCTGTGTTGAGGATTATTGGACGACTTTGTGCCCCCATTATCCTTTGTGTTATACTCTTTGGGCAGTTTAGGTGGAAACTTTGTGTTCTATTTCATCCTACTGGTTATTGTGCCTGTTGTTACTGGTCACTTGTCACTACCTGAAAGAAAATCTTGCTATGTTCCCTGTAAGAACACTTTTGAAAGAAGAGAAGTGCCTTCAGTGTTTTCACTAGGATTTTCTCCTTTGTTTGTGAACATCATCTCTGAAAGAAGAGAGATGGATGATATATCCTACCCCTGAGTGTTATTTTCTAGCTTATATATATAGTATATAGCTCCTGCATATTTATAGGGAACCTCCCCTTGATGAGAGGAGAGATTTGTCCACCTGTTGATGTAGTAAACCTGCACATCTAGGCTAACCAATTTCCCTATGCTATGGTTGATAAGACCTATTTTGCTCAATAAGACTAGCTGGTTGATAAAATATTCACCCAATAGTCTTTTTGCCAACTCTACTAGGGATGAACATGCAGTCTAAAGCCTCAAGTTTTAGATTAAAGCAGTCCACTACCCTTATCCATTATAATTTCTAGTGACTCCGTTCTGTGTCTTACCCATTATCATTATAGCCTTACCATCTTCCTCCATCTCCATTATATTATCTAGTTTGTAAAACTAGAGCCGCTGGGGAAGAGCGCACAGTTTGAAGTCTCAAGCTTCACGCTAAAGTAGATCCTGCTCTTTTTTCATTTTTGTTCTACAATCTAGCAACTCCACATTATACCAGAAGCCAAAAATCTCAAGGTGTTGTTGACCCTACTTTTGAGTTGGTACAACAGAGTAATTTTGAGTTGTTTCCTACACAACCTCACCTTCAATGAACTAGGAGTCTTCCTCCTAGCCCTACCAGGTCACCAACATAAGGCAGAGCTTCTTTTTCTACTGCTACCAGAGCTTTGCCTATCCATATTCCACTCATATTTGTTATCCCTACTTTCAATAATCCAATCATGGCAGTTTGAGGCCCCTGCGATAACTCTTTTGGCCCACTAAATTTGACTCCACCCCTGCATGAACTTCCACGTAGCTTAAGAAATAATTTCCCTAAATTCATTAGTGATGGAAAAGTTCATCCTAATGAACACATTGTAGCTTTTAGCATAGCATGTGATGTAATAGGGGTGAAATTTGAAGACATAGCAGTCAGGTTATTCATGGAGACACTACAAGGCACTGTTGCAGACTGGTTCTACCATCTACAAGCTCGATCAGTGACTGATTGGGACACTCTTAAAGACAAATTTCAAGCCAGATTCAAACCTGTAAAAGATGTGCATGCCTTGCTAGCCCAGTGCACATAGATGAAGAAAGAGCCCCATGAACCTATGAGGAACTTAATTGCCAGGTTCAACAACCTGAGGCACAGGATTCCCATGATCACCCAACCGACACCTCAGAATTTCAAGTGTTTCTTCATCAACTCACAGCTACCTGAAGTGAGTTTTTTACTGAGATGGGCTAGACACATAGACCTTGTTGTTGCTCATGACTTGGCTACTGAGGTAGAAGATGACCTTATCCTAACAGGAAAGATAAGGAGAGACCCTAACAGAGGTAAACCCTCTTCATCTTCTGAATACTCACCTACAACCACCACTGACCCAATGGTACAAAAGCTGGCAAATGAACTGCAAGCCTTGAAAAGACAAATGGCCCAAGTTATGTCTGCTCCTCCTAATCAGGATATGCCAAGGAAGACATTTCAGAATCAGGCATACCAAGGATATCCTATTAGGAATCAAGGGTAGCCAAATTGTCTTCCTCCCCCATAGAGGAACCTTGCCCTTGAAGCACCTCCAACCAACTCAGCAGTTACATATCTTGAAACTGAACATGATTTCTCTTTCCAACCTGAGTTTGATCAAGAAAATGACACTGAACTCTTCATGGAGGGTCAAGAAGAGTCAGCTGGCGACTCCCATATTAGTTTCCTAAATTATCAGGATGAACCCAGAGGTGAAGGTAATGCAACTAAGAGGTCATATGTTGTATTCACCCAGTCTAAGAATCAATCATCTCAACAAGTCTATAAGGAGAAAGTAGAGGAGTGACCTCAATTAGTAGTTTCAATTGCTAAGCTGGGATCCACTCTTCCTTTCCAGCTAAAGAACCCAGTGATTGCAAGAAAGATAAGTACCTTGAATACCCTTACGCCTTCTACTTCAAATTCGCAGTCCAGTCCTTCCCCTTCTAAAAATAAAAAGGATGAATTTCCATCCTCTGCTCCTGGCTCATTCTAGATATTTGACATAATTGACCACATAAAGAAAACCAAAATTCAAATGTCTGAATTTGAGCTCTCTGTAGTCCCATCCTGAGCAATTAGATAAATTGGTTAAGTGTGTGAAGAACCCAACCATGCTCCTATAAGATAAGCAATTCCCAAGAAAGTGACTCATGATTCCCCTAAGGAACATGTCGACCCACTAGGAACAACCTTGTCATTACTCCCCCTGCTGCTCCTGGCAAGACTAGAACCTTTCTATGTCTCCATTGTTGATAAATGGACATCAGCTGAACAACTGCATCATTGATTCTAGAGCTTTCAGACAATGACATGCCTGCCAAAGTGGTAGAATCCCTTGGCCTAACACTGACCAAGACATTTGGGAGATGTTTCTCCATGGAGAACAAACAAGTGCCACTACTGGGGCAAATTAAAGATGCCCAATTTGCATTTGCTGCCTTTCTAAACAAGTGAATCAAGATGACTGTCCTAGTGGCCGACGTCCTAGTACTATATGGCATCCTTCTTGGGTAGAAATTCTGCAAGGATGTTGGAGGGGAATTAAGCATGGACTTGTCTCAAGCAAGAATCCCTGTGAAAAGAGTAATGCAGAGGTTGCTTCCTGAGAAGGAGGCAAAATGTGTTGTCACTTAGACATCAAGGCCTCAAACTCAAATTATGTTTGAGTCTTCAGGTAGGGCTAATTATTTTCTATTCACTGAAGACATTCATGTTTTAGCAGATGAAAATCTTGTAGGTGATGATATAGGAATTTGTTCAGACGGAACAACACCAAGTATGTCTGATAGTGCCAATCATTGGCAGGTGTTGAATGGGATCAATCAAATCATATACTGGACTGAACCAGAAGAGCAACCAATTATGGTAATGGACCATGCCACTGCACACCAAAATCAGGAAAAATAACTCTTTGCCAAGAGAGCAAAAATTTATGGCTTTCAGATTAAAAGTCAAGTCTTGCTGTGGGGCAAGAGGCGAAAACCAAAGGAAAGAAACATAGAAAATTAGATTTCTTAGATGAAGAGTTCCATTCACCCATCACTGATTCTGGGGAGAAAATGGCTTCTTGCTAGTTTATCAGGATAGAGTGCCATTTTCACTGCCTCTCAGGGGGCAGCATCTAAAGTACTTCAATTCTTAAAGTACTAGATAAGTTCACATGTACATATGTATATCTGTATAGTCTTTGTTTCTACTTTGTGTTGTTCATTTTCATTTTTTTTGAAACCTTTCTTTTTAGGTAGCATGAATCCATAGCCCAATAGCATACTTCAAGGCATTGGAGATTCTGGTTTCTACTCAACTTAGATGTTCCAAGTTTTCAACTGAAGGAAGTTCCCCAACTGGAGCCAGCTATTGTCCCCAAAAATGAGTGACATCTTTGGGACAACCTATGAACTATTTTGGTTCGCTAGACCAAAATCATCTCTTCCCTTCTCAAAATTTGTTATGAGCATTCAATTTCCTCATTTTCCAAGATTTTTTAGTTAAGGGTTCAACAGGTTCAAAGGCTTCTACAGGTGAGTTCAATAAAAAAACAAGTTTCCAACACTTAGTCATTCCCAGGATTGGCTCGATACCTTGGTTCAATCAAAAGAATTAAATTAGCAAGCTTCTAAGCACCATCAAACCATTGAACCATTGAACCTTGAACCAAAAGGTTCAAGGGTTCAATGGGTTCAAGGTTTAACATCATCGGCAAGAGTTGAGCACACTTGTCAAAGTTCAAAGTTCAACCACTTCAAAGTTCTATGGCTTCAAAAACTTAGAGAAAAAAAACAAAGGCTTAAACCGTTGAACCTTGAACCATTTTGGTTCAACGGTTCAACGGGTTCAAAAACCAATTGGTTCAACACGCTTGGTTCAAAAGATCAAAAAGACTTAGCCAAATAATGAAGAATGAACTGATTGAACCATTAAACTCGTTGAACCAAAAGGTTCAACGAGTTCACAGGTTCAAAGGTTCAACCAGTATGATGAAGATCAAATATCTTAGAAAGAACAAAGAAGCAACGAGCAGAGGAAGAATCAATGAACTAATTGAACCTTGAACTAAAAGAGTTCAAAGTTTAATGGTTCATAGGTTCAAAATTTCAAAGGCAGCCTCAGTCAAAGAAAGAAGCGGAAAATAGATGGTTCAACGGATGGTTCAACTAAGGAGTGGGAAAGCAATTGAACCAGTAATCAATGGAACAAAAGAGACAAAATGAAATGATGAAATAATGAACCAATGTACTTTCAGTAGGTTTAAAGGTTCAAGGTTCAACATGGTTCAAGTAGCTGGTGACCATTGACGGTCCCATAAACATCAAATTTAAAGTGAGAGAATATCTGATTAAAATTCAAATAGAGCACGGAACTTAAAGGAAGAACCAAGCGACTAACTGAAAAGAGAGCCCAAAGATTCAAATTGCTATAGGGGAGATAATATCAATGCAAAAGATCATAAATATCTTCAAGGGAGTTATTTCTAGTAGGTGAAACAGTGGATCAAGTAGACTTTTGAGTGCACCAAATCAAGGACATGTCCTATTTTTCTTCCATGAAGTAAAGATAAATTGGACAACTGCACAAACATTAGGGAAAGGACCAGACAGTCCATACTAAGAATAGACATATCAGAGGAATGGACACGCCATAGTTATGGCAATGCACTATTTCCCAGCATGGTCCCTCTAGACAGAACTGAAGGCACATTGAAGATGCATTGACTGTAGCATGGGTCGTCCCATGGGAAAGAATGCCAAGCCTTGCATGATTGCTATAAGTTTTAATTTCTCTCATTAGTAAAGGAGACTTTTCATTTTTATAGGAGCAAAACTCTACCTAGTTGAAAGGAGAATACTGAGACTTTGAGCTCAAATTGTAATTTCATTTCATTTTATTTGAATGAGAAAGAAAGTTGTTTGTAGACTTTGTGTTGTTTTGGCTTGTATCATTTTAGGAGATTATTCTTATGTCTATCTTCTGAATGTGTTCTTATTTATTTAATTTGGCAAGTAGAACTAGTGAAAGTAATCAAGGAAGGTGTCCTAAAACCAACTTTGGGGAAGACTTTGTGCTTTCACATTTGTTTTCAGTGTGTGTTTTTATTTTCTTTCTATGTTAAGGATTCTGGGACAAATTTGTGCCCCCATTATCCTTTGTGTTATACTCTTTGGGTAGTTGAGGTGGAGACTTTGCGTTCCATTTCATTATGCTGGTTCTTATCCTTTTGGTACCAATCACTTATCACACCTAAAATAAAATCATGTTGTTTCCTGTAAGAATACTTTTGAAAGAAGAGAAGTGCCTTCAGTGTTCTCACCAGGATTTTCTCCTTTGTTTTTGAACATCATTTCTCAAAAAAGAGAGATGGATGGTATATCCTACCCCTGAGTGTTACTTTCTACTTATTTTTATAGTATATAGCTCTTGCATATTTATAGGGAACCTCCCCTTAATGAGAGGAGAGATTTATCCACCTCTGATGTAGTAAACCTACACACTGGGCCAACCAATCTCTTTTACTATGGATGATAAGACCTATTTTGCTCAATCAGACTGCTGACTGACAAAATATTCACCCAACAATCTTTTTGGTGACTCTGCTAGGGATGAACGTGCAGTCTGAAACCTCAAGTTTTAGATTGAAGTAGTCCCTACCCTTATCCATTATAGTTTCTGGTGACTTCATTCTATGTCTTACCCATTATCATTATAGCCTTACCATCTTCCTCCATCTCCATTATATTATCTGGTTTGCAAAAATAGAGCTGCTGGGAAGAGTGCACAATTTGAAGTCTCAAGCTTTAAGCTAAAGCAGATCTTGCTCTTTTCCATTTTTGTTCTGTAATCTGGCAACTCCACATTATACTAGAAGCCAAAAATCTCAAGGTGTTGTTGACCCTGCTTTTGAGTTGGTGCAGCAAAGTAATTTTGAGTTGTTTCCTCCACAACCTCACCTTCAACGAACTAGGAGTCTTCCTCCTAGACACACCAGGTCACCAACATAAGGTAGAGCTTCCTTTTTTACTACTAGCAGAGCTTTGCCTATCCATATTCCACCCAAATTTGTTATCCCTACTTTCAATAATCCAATAATGGCTGTTTGAGGCCCCAGGGGTAACTCTTTTGGCCCACTAAATTTGACTCCACCCCTACATGAATTTCCATGCAGCTCAAGAAATAATTTTCCTAAATTATTTGGTGATGGAAAAGTTCATCTTGATGAACACATTACAGATTTCAACATAGCCTATGGCATAATAGGGGTGGAATTTAAAGACATAGCAGTCAGGCTATTCGTGGAGACACTTTAAGGAACTACTGCAGACTAGTTCTACCATCGACAAGCTCGATTAGTGACTGATTGGGACACTCTTAAAGACAAATTTGAAGCCAGATTCAAACCTATAAAAGATGTGCATGCCTTACTAGCCCAGCTCACACAGATGAAGAAGGAGCCCCATGAACCTATGAGGGACTTCATTTCCAGGTTTGACCAGCTGAGGCACAGGATTCCCATGATCAGTCAGTCGACACCTCAGAATCTCAAGTGTTTCTTCATCAACTCACAGATACCTGAAGTGAGTTTCTTGCTGAGATGCACTAGACACATAGACCTTGTTGTTGCTTAGGACTTGGCTACTGAGGTAGAAGATGACCTTATCCTGGCAAGAAAGATAAGGAGAGACCCTAACAGAGATAAACCCTCTTCATCTTCTGAATACTCACCTATAGCCACCACTGACCCAATGGTGCAAAAGCTAGCAAATGAACTATAGGCCTTGAAAAGACAAATGGCCCAAGTTATGTCTGCTCCTCCTAATCGAGATATGCCAAGGAGGACATTTTAGAATCAGGTGTACCAAGGCAATGCTGCTAGGAATCAAGGGCAGCCAAATCATCTTCCTCCCCCACAGAGGAACCTTGCCCTTGAAGCACCTTCAACCAACTCAGTAGTTGGATATCTCAAAACTAAACATGATTTCTCTTTCCAACTTGAGTTTGATCAATAAAATGATGTTGATCTCTTCACAGAGGGTCAAGAAGAGTCAGCTGGCAACTCCCATATTGGTTTCCTGAATTATCAAGATGAACCCCGAGGTGAAGGTAATGCAACTAAGGGGTCATACGCTATATTCACCCAGTCTAAAAATCAATTAGCTCAACAAGCTGATAAGAAGAAAGCAGAGTGACCTTAACCAATAGTTTCAATTGCTTAGCGGGGATCCACTCTTTCTTTCCAGCCAAAGGACCCGGTGATTGCAAGAAAGGTAAGAACCTCGAATACCCTTACGCCTTCTACTTCAAATTCGTAATCCAGTCCTTCCCCTTCAAAAAATCAAAAGGATGAATTTCCATCCTCTACTCTTGGTTCATTCCAGACATTTGACATAATTAACCACATAAAAAAAACCAAAATTCAAATGTCTGAATTTGAGCTCCTACAGTCCAATCCTGAGCAATTAGACAAGTTGGTTCAATGTGTCAAAAAACAAATCATCCCTGCAAGACAAGAGGTCAAGAAAGTAACTCATGATCCCCCAAAGAACATGTCCATCCCAAACAATCTTCTCATTACTCCATCTGAATCCCTTGGGAAAATAGAGCCTTTCTATGTTTCCCTATTGATAAATGGTCACCAGCTCAACAATTGCATTATTGATTCTAGGGCTTCAGACAATGTCATGCCTGCTAAAGTAATAGAATCTCTGGGTCTCACACTAACCAAGACACTTGGGAGATGTTTCTCCATGGACAACAAACAAGTGCCACTGTTGGGGCAAAATTAAAGATGCCCAATTTGCATTTGTTGCCTTTGTAGACAAGCGAATCAAGATGACTGTCCTAGTGGCCGACATTCCAACATTATATGGCATCCTTCTTGGGTGGAACTTCTGCAAGGATGTTGGAGGGGAATTAAGCATGGACTTTTCTCAGGCAAGAATCCCTGTGAAAGGTGTAATGCAGAGGTTGCTTCCTGAGAAGGAGGAAAAACTTGTTGTCACTTAGACATCAAGGCCTGAAGCTCAAATTTTGTTTGAGTCTTCAGGTAGGGGTAATTATTTTTTGTTTACTAAAGACATTCATGTTTCAGCAGATGAAAATTATGTAGGTGACGATATAGGAAGTTGTTCAGACGGAACAACACCAAGTATGCCTAATAGTGCTAATCATTAGTAGGTGTTGAATGGGAACAATCAAATCATATACTGGACTGAACCGGAAGAGCAACCAATTATGGTAATGGACCATGCCACTGCACACCAAAATCAAGAAAAAGAACTCTTTGCCAAGAGAGCAAAAATTCATGGTTTTTAGATTAAAATTCAAGTCTTGATGTGGGGCAAGAGGAGAAAACCAAAGGGAAGACATAGAAAATTAGTTTCCTGGTGGAGAGTTCCATTCACCCATTACCGATTCTGGGGAGAAAATGGCTTCTTGTTAGTTTATCAGGATAGAGTGTCATTTTCACTGCCTCTCAAGGGGCAGCATCTGAAATACTTCAATTCTTGAAGTACCAGATAAGTTCACCTGTACATATGTATATCTGTATAGTCTTTGGTTCTGCTTTGTATTGTTCATTTTCTTTTTTTTTTTTAAACCTTTCTTTTTGGGTAGCATGACTCCATAACCCAATGGCATACTTCAAGGCACTGGAGATTTTGGTTTCTACTCCCCTCAGATGTTCCAAGTTTTCAACTGAAGGAAGTTCCCCAACTGGAGCCAGCTGTTGTCCCCAAAAATGAGTGACATCTTTGGGACAACCTATGAACTATTTTGGTTCGCCAAACTAAAATCGTCTCTTCCCTTTTCAAAATTTATTCTAAGCATTCAATTTCCTCATTTTCCAAGCTTTTTTAGTTAAGGGATCAACAGGTTCAAAGGCTTTGGCAGGTGAGTTAAATCAAAAGAACAAGTTTCCAACACTTAGTCATTCCCAGGATTGGCTCGATACCTTGGTTCAATCAAAAGAATTCAATCAACAAGCTTTTAAGCACCATTGAACTTTGAACCAAAAAGGTTCAAGGGTTCAATGGGTTCAAGGTTCAATGTCATCAGCAAGAGTTGAGTGCACCCGTCAAAGTTCAAAGTTCAACCACTTCAAAGTTCCATGGCCTAGAACACTTAACGAAAAACAAAGGCTTGAACCATTGAACCTTGAACCACTTTGGTTCAATGGTTCAACGGGTTCAATGACCAATTGGTTCGATTGACTTGGTTCAAAAGATCCAAAAAAAAAGACTTAGCCAAATAACGAAGAATGAACCGATTGAACCATTGAACTATTGAACCATAAGGTTCAACGAGTTCACAGGTTCAAAGGTTCAACCAGTATGATGAAGATCAAAGAGCTTAGAAAGAACAAGGAAGCAATGGTAGAGGAAGAATCAATGAATCGATTGAAGTTTGAATCTAAAGAGTTCAAAGTTCAATGGTTCATAGGTTCAAAAGTTTAAAGGAAGCCTCGGTCAAAGAAAGAAGCGGCAAATAGATGGTTCAACCAAGGAGCAAGAAAGTGATTGAACCAAGAAGCGATGGAACAAAAGAGACAGAATGAACTGATAAACCAATGAACCAATATACTTTCAGCGGGTTCACAAGTTCAAGGTTCAACATGGTTCAAACGACTATCGACTATTGACGGCCCCACAAACTTCAAATTTAAAGTAAGGGAATATTTGTGGAAATTTAAATAGAGCATGAAATTTAAAGGAAGAACCAAGTGAATGACTGAAAAGAGAGCCCAAAGACTCAAATTGCTACAGGGGAGAGAAGATCAATGCAAAAGATCAAAAATATCTTCAAGGGAGTTATTTCCAATATGTGAAATAGTGGATCAAGTAGACTTCTGAGCACACCAAATCAAGGATGCAATCTTGTTTTTCTTCCATAAAGTAATGACGAATTGGACAGCTATGCAGACATCAGGGAAAGGACCAGACAGTCCATACCAAGGAAGAGACATATTAGATGAATGGACACGCCATGGTTAAGGCAATGCACTATTCCCCATCATGGTCCCTCTAGATGGAACTAAAGGCACATTGAAGATGTTGATTGCAGCATAGGCCATCCCATGGGAAAGAGCACCAAGCCTTACGTGATTGCTATATATTGTAATTTCTCTCATTATAAAGGGGGACTTTTCATTTTTACAGGAGCAAAACTTTGCCCAGTTCAAAGGAGAATACTAAGACTTTGAGCTCAGATTGTATTTCATTTCATTTTATCTGAATGAGAAAGCAAGTTGTTCTTAGTCTTTGTGTTGTTTTGGCTTGTATCATTTTAGGAGATTATTCTTATGTCTATCTTCTGAATGTGTTCTTATTTATTTAATTTGGCAAGTAGAATTAGTGAAAGTAATAAGGAAGGTGTTCTGAAACCAACTGTGGGGAAGACTTTGCACTTTCACATTTGTTTTCAGTGTGTGTTTTTCTTTTCTTTCTGTGTTGAAGATTTTGGGATGACTTTGTGCCTCCATTCTCCTGTGTTATACTCTTTGGTTAGTTGAGGTGGAGACTTTGCATTCCATTTCATCTTGTTGATTCTTATCCTTTTGGTACCAGTCACTTATCATACCTAAAAGAAAATCATGTTGTTTCCTACAAGAAACTTCTGAAAGAAGAGAAGTGCCTTCAGTGTTCTCACCAGGATTTTCTCCTTTGTTTGTGAACATAATCTCTGAAAGAAGAGAGATGGATGGTATATCCTACCCCTGAGTGTTATTTTATGCTTATTTTTAAAGTATATAGCTCCTGCGTATTTATAGGGAACCTCCCCTTGATGAGAAGAGAGATTTGTCCACCTTTGATGTAGTAAACCTGCACACTAGGCTGACCAATCTCCTTTGCTATGGATGAGAAGACCTATTTTGCTCAATTAGACTGTTGATTGACAAAATATTCACCCAACACATCCAATCTCTAAGATTATTGGAAATGTTAGTGCAAGGTTGAAAATTGGAAGGAAAATGTTGATCAATCAAAATCAACAAGACTCAGCTCTGTTATCCATGATTGAACCCAAAACTTTTATGGAAGATAGAAAATATCAAAGTTGGAATGATGTTATGGATGAAGAAATTGATCAAATTAAAAGGAATGAAACATGGGACTTAGTTCCTAGACCAAAAGATAAAAATTTGATAGGTACCAAATGGGTTTTCAAAAACAAGATGAATAATAAAGGAGAAGTCATAAGAAACAAGGCTAGACTAGTGTGTAAAGGATATAATCAGGCTGAAAGAATAGATTTTGATGAGATTTTTCCTCCTGTGACAAGGATGGAAGCAATTAGACTCTTTTTGGCTTATGCGTGTTTTAAAGGTTTTAAGGTATATCAAATGGATGTGAAATCTACATTCTTGAATGGCAACTTAGAAGAATAAGTCTACATTGAGTTACCTAAAGGATACTTCATGTCAAGTAATCAAGATTTTGTGTGTAAATTGAAGAAGGCTTTGTATGGTCTTAAACAAGCTCCTAGAGCTTGGTATGATAGGTTATATAAGTATATTTTGAGTCAAGGTTTTAAAAGGGGGGTAGTTGATAGTAATATGTACATTAAGATAGAAGGTAATCATCAATTGACAATTATTGTATATGTTGATGACATGTTTTTGGATCTGACAATGATAAAATGAGTAGAGATTTTATAGATACTATGAAGACTAAGTTTGAAATGTCCATGTTGGGAGAACTATCTTACTTCTTAGGATTATAGATTAATTAACTTGATGTAGGAATTTTCATTTCTCAAGCAAAAACATCAAGGATATGCTAAGGAAGTTTGACATGATGGAGTGTAAGCCAATGGGTACTTTAATGATCACAGGATACAAGTTAAGTAAACTAGATAACTCACTAAAAGTTGATCAAACTCTATATAGATCCATGATTGGAAGTCTTTTATACTTTACTACATCGAAGCCTGACATCATGCAAGCAGTAGGTCTTGTATGAAGATTTCAAGTTGATCCTAGAGAATCTCACTTGAAAGCATTTAAAAGGGTCTTGAGATATCTCACAGGCACTATAGACTATGGTTTATGGTATCCTAAGAGTAATGATTTATCTTTAAAATCATATACTGATGTTGATTGCCAAGGATATGTGGATGATAGGACAAGTACTAGTGGTGGGGTCTTCTTTATGGGAGAATGTTTGGTGTCTTGGCTAAGTAATAATCAAGCCTTAGTGTCTCTATCAGCTGCAGAAGTTGAGTATATTACAATTGCCTCTTGTTGCACACAAGTCACGTGGATGAAACAAACTTTTGAGGATTACAAGGTAAGACAAAATGTACCTTGTCCTATTTTTGTGACAATACTGGTGTAATAAGTATCTCAAAGAATCTTGTTATGCACTCAAAAACTAAACACATTCCTATTAGATATCATTTCTTGAGAGAATAACTGATTAATCAATGTGTCAAGTTGGAGCATGTGTCTACAAAAGAGCAGCTTGCAGATCTTATGACCAAACCATTAGCAAAAGCTACTTTTAAGTATCTAAGATAAAGCTTGGGTGTCATTTCTTTATCTATGAATCAATAGAAGATCTTTTATTAAGAGGGAGAAACATGTTCATAAGACTTTCTCTAGATGTTTGTGAAGGAGCTATAGTACAAGGTCCAAAGGTATGTTCATAGGTCGGTTCAATGTATGTTTCCTATTTTGTTTAAGTACAAATATAGAGTTGGTGGTCATGGAAATGTCTTGAGAAAGATGGCTAGTAATCCTGCATGGTGGTTCTTCATGGTGTGTGGAGATCTGAAGATGGTCAAAAGGTGTATTTGCTCAGAGTTATCAGGGGGAGTCCCTCTAAGATGTTTCTTGGTAAGATATATCATATTTAAATTTTTTTGTGTATTCTTTCTTCATTAGTTGTTGTGCTTGATTGAAGAGAGTGTTGGCATGGAGAAAGAGAAAGTTGTCAAGAAAAGGTAAACTCAAGGTAAGGGGGAGTTTGTATCATCTTTCTAAGATGGTCCTTTCCTATTATTAGTATTTTTAGGTCCTAGGATCAGTGTGTGCCTGATTTATCATTGTGTCAAATGGGGATAAAGTTCTTGTTAGGGAGAAAGTTCCTATTGTAGGAGTGTTTTGAAGAGAGAAAATTTGAGCTATATATTGCTATATTGATAGGTGTTGACATCAATGACAAAAGGGGATATTGTTGGAGAGTTATCATGTTGATGTCATGGTGGTGTCATGAAGGTGTCCTATTGAGTGCATGAAGAGCCTTGATAGTCTATGTGATAATGGCAAAGTGTGCAATGTGTTTGTTCTTGTATGACAAAGTGTGCAATGTGCTTATTCTAGTGTGTTTTATGTATTGATGGTTGATCTTCAATATTGACATAGCTTAAGAGGATCAGGTTTGAGTATGGAGGATTAAACATATACAAAGGGTCCTATAATATGTGATCCATGCTTTGAGAGCTTATGTGCATAAGTGGAATTCATCTAGTTGATCATAGTTTTCATCTAGACACTTTGGGTCCAGTGATAGAAAAGATCAGTTGACAGTTTGATGACATCACCATTACCACATGGGAGTGAGTCAAGGGGATTTGGTCATATGGTTGTGATCATTATAGTCCCTAGTTGTTATATGCCAGATCTCAAATCATGTGTCAAATCATGGTCAAAGATAAGAGGGTGCAAAGTTGGCTTATAAGATAAATTTCACTATTTTCCCATACTTAGAGAAATTTGCAAAGTGGCCAGAAAGAGCTAAGTAAGTTGATAATGGAATATATTGTACGTGTGGATATTTCAGGTAAAGTTGATCATATGGATTTCTTGAGTTTTTGACCTAATGTATTTGTGTTAATTCTTAGATCATGCAATGTAGCACGTCAGAAGATATGCTTTTATAAAGTTGAGCTCCCAGGCAAATTGATTGTGTTTTCCATTAGTCAATTTTGTAGTGTCACAGAAAGAGTCGAGTAAGCACTTTAAAGGTGTTATATCTTGCACATGTGAATGTGTCAAGATAATCTAATCATATGGGTTTGTTCATTTTTTAATATAGATCATTTATGCTAAGTTTGAGATCATGTGTTAAAGTGCAACAAAAGATATAGATGATCAAAATTATCCTCTCAGCTATATTTGGCATTGTTGGCTTTGTGATAGAAGTTTATGAGAAGGAACTTTAATGGCATTTTATCTCACATGTGTGAGATTTTTAAGAGTAGTATGTCATATGGTTGTATTCTCCTAAGAAAGGAGATTATCTGGTCCAAATTTGAGATCTTGCATCAAAGCAGAAAATAAGTTAAGTACAAAAATGGCTACTAATGCATATTTTTGTTGGTCCCCATACTTAGTCAATTTTATTGATGTTAATGATTTAAACCTAGTGGAGATCCAACAGTTTTTGGGAGTTCATACTTCCAGATAAAATGGAGCATGTAGAGTCAAATAAGTGAATGTGATAGTTGTTTAGCAGAGTTAAAGTTCAAGATCTAATGTAGATCCAATAGTGTGCAGGTGATCGTATAGATCACATATTCACGGTACATGTTAAGCAAAATAAGGACAGGTATATGATGTTTAACATTTGAACAAAGGTAAAATATAAGTATCTAATGGAGAGTGGGTATTCGTATAGATTGATTGAATGGTGCAAGGTGCTTGATAAGGATCTGACTGATCCACAGAGATTGATGGAGTGCATTAAGTCAAGATCTCAAGGATGCAAGAGATGTGGTCAAAGAGACATAGGTTTAATGATTGATCCTTACCACATTTGTGTTAAACATTAATCAATATTGATGGAGCATATTTGATCTTAAGCTGAGAGTCTATGAGATTCGAGCATTATTTTCAAAGGTTAACTATGACCATCTCTATTTAAATATTTGAATTTAACAAAGGAAAAACCAGAGCTCTATATATTGACCTTATCTTTTGATAGAAGATGAATTTGCTCATGTAATAAAAATCAAAGTGGTAGAGGACTCCATGTTGCATGCATTAAACCTAGCTTGAAGATATGGAAGTAAGTACAATCAAATATATTGATCCTATAAGTTTATTATGTGTTCATTTTCATTCTGCAAGTGACCCGAGAAGGATATTCGAGCTTGTATTAATGTTGTTTTGATGTCTCACTATGTATTAGTTGTTAGAGAACATTTTAGACTCCATGAGGAAGCTCTGTGTAGATTCTGGAGGTGTGATCAATCTATCTTGAGTATGAAAAATACTTAAGAAGTTGATTGTTTATTCATTCATGGTGATTGTGTACATAAGGTTTGTGTTTGAGTTGTTTGAGCATACACAAAGGCAATCTAAGTTGACTATGATCATTTGAGGATGTCTTAAGGGACATAAGGAGTAGACATATGTAATTGGAAGTGGTTATGTGTTCATGTTTTGCTTGAGGGTCATATAATGAGTGAATAGGTCTCCATGAGAACTATAAGAGCTACAAGTGGCTTGTTAAAAGGTGTAACTACTTAAGGGTGACCCATAGATGATTTGGCTGACCTATGTAGATCATATTGAGCCTTATCTTGATATGATATATGTATTAAGGGTTAATACATGCCTAATGGCTAACCAAGATGATGTTGATCAAGATTAATCTATAAATAGTAGAACCAAAGTTGTTGGGTTCTAGACTTGAAAAGAGAGAGAGAGAGACTAAGGAGTGTAGTGAGAGAGTCTTATGTGTGTGTTAGGGATTGAATGAAGGGTAGAGTGACCTAAGGATGAGATGAAGAGTAGAACAGATTAAGGATTATTGGTATGACTATTTGGTCATAATTATATTGAGAGAATAGTGTGCTTATTGTTTGAGTGTGAGCAAAGGTGAAGTGTGATAAGTCGAGGTCCATCATCAAGTGTTGTTGACATCAGTTCAGAGGTGGAAGTGTTTCATAGGTGTTATTATGGTAGTTCAGCATTTAAGGTGGTTGTAGCCTCCTTACAAGGTAAAACATGTTAAAAGGTCTGGTTGTTGTTGCATCTCAGCTAGACAGGTGTGGTGGCACCTTGTGGGATTGGTGTCTCACTAAATAGGGATTGTAGTTCCTTGATCAGTTACAGCTAGTCCAAATTGGATCTTGTTTTATAAGATATTAGTACAAATCTTCTTTTAGTGGATTTTATTCCCCAAGAGGGTTTCCAATGTAGGTCATGTGTCTTGTGATTGATCTTGAATTATCTCTCTTGCTTATTGTTATGAATTATATGTATGTTTCATGAATGCTTGTGGTAACTGGTTAAGTATTTATAAAAATCATAATTGAAGTTGGATTATTTGGGCTCACTATTTCACCCCCCCCCCCCTCTTAGTGAATTTACCTCTAACATCCTAAGCTTGTGATTATGGGAGATTATTGGGGGCAAGAATAAATATTGGACGCTTTGCAACTGTTAAGGGATTATCATGATGTGTTCCTAACCAAATTTTCATAATTAAAAGGTGTAGATTCATCTTTGGGAGAGATGCATATAGAATTGAAAGAGCGTGTGTAACTTATTAAAAATCTTCCCTATAGGCTCAACCTCAATATGAAGATCAAAGTAAAGGTTAAACTAGATCACATGCAAGAAGCTGGAATCATTTGTCTAATTGAAAAAATAGAATGGTTGAGCCCTATCATCGTGCATCTAAGGAAAATAGGGGAGATTCAAGTGTGTGAGGACTACCACAGACCAAATGATGCTTGCATAAATGACCCATTCACAATACCATTCATTGATGAAGTTCTTGAGTTTGTCACAGGGCATAGAGTGTATTCATTCATAGATGGCTTCAGTAGATACCATTAGATTCCCATCGTAAAAGATGACCAATCTAAGACTACCTTTACAATTGAATGGGGATCATTAACATACAAGTTAATGCCTTTTGGCTTAAAAAATATGCACACAATATTTTCTAAGGCTATAGTAAATGCATTAAAAAACTTCATCCAGGACTTTTTGTTAGTCTATTTGGATGAGTGGGATATATTCTCTTTGTTTAAAGAACATTTTTCAAAACTATGATTAATGATAGAATGGTGTCACATTTTACACATTGCTTTGAATCTAAAGAAAGGTATGTTCTTTACATATTTTCATGTTTTATTGTGCCATGTAGTATGTATCGATGGTAATTTAGTTGATCCAGCTAAGATTGTTATAATAATAAGAATGCCACCTCCAACCAACTCTACAAAAGTGTACACATTTTTGAGTCATATGGGATATTATAGAATATTTATCAAATGATATGCAACTATATCAGTGTTAATGGAGAAACTATGCACAAAGATACATGCTTTGAAAGGATAGCAAAATGCCAAGTGACATTCATTGAGCTAAAATAAAGGCTAGTAACAACACCAATTTTAGTTTTTCCTAACTGGATGAAGTTATTCCATGTACATGTAGATGCTTATAGCACTACAGTAGGAGTTGGTTTAGCGTACCTAGGTGAAGGTGGGTTAGACCATCCCATACATTTTACTGATAAGAAAATATCAGTTGCAGAAAATAACTATACAAATACCAAGAGAGAGTCATTAGCTATGGTGTTTGCATTGGAATTTTTTTGGAATTACTTGTTGTCTACACCATTTGAGTTCTTTACAGATCATCAAGTGTTGTGCTACTTGATTAACAAGCCAATGTTAGGAGGATGCATATCTAGGTGGATTAAGTTATTTCAAGAATTTTAATTCTACATTAATGTTAAGCTAGGATGAGAAAATGTTGGGCCAAATTATCAAAGAAGGCTACACTATGGGGAAGAACCATAAAAACTAAAATATAAATCCCCATATGTGCACTTATTCAGGATTATTGCAATTTTGAACAATATGGAGGATATTACTAACTTCTTGGAGTACACAAATTTCACTGCACATTATTTGGAAATGGGCAGAAAGCAAATGGTCACCCAATCTATACTATATAGTCTCATCAATGGATTTTTATACAAGTTGGGTACAGATGATGTGTTGCATAGAGTGGCACTAGAGCACGAATGACCACAACTTCTTGAGGAAGCTTATCAAGGAACTATAGAAGGTCACTTTGCAGGTGAAACAATTGCAAGAAAAATCTTATAAAGTGGTCTTTAGTGGCATACATTGTTTAAGGATGCACACATAGTAGCCGAGCATTGTGATATATGCCAACAAATGGGCAAGCCAAATCAACATGATAAAATGTCATTGGTCCCAATACTCATATAACATCCATTTTAATAATGAGGAATTTCCTTTATTGGGCTTATAGCTACTCCTAATAAGCAAATTCATATGTGGTATCTTATTGCTGCAACCAATTACGTCACCAAATGGGTGGAAGAAACTACGACCCCAAGTTGTAGGGCAAAATATGTTGCTAAGTTCTTATATGAAAATATCATCACAAGGTTTGGATGCCCTATCAATCTTGTTAGTGACAGAGGAACAAATTTCCTCAATAATACTATCAAAACTCTTACTTAAAAAAATTGATTTTGCATCACAAAATCATGACATATCATCCTCAAATAAATGGACATGCTAAAGCATTAAATAAGGTGTTGGTAAAAATTCTAATAAAGATTTGTAATGTGCAAAGAGACAATTGGGAGGATCACATTCATGTGGTTCTTTGGGCATACATAACAAATTATAAGTGTGTAACTGGTTTCACTCCCTTTCATCTTGTTTATGGTCTTAAAGTAGTAATGCTTATGGAATACATAGTTCTAAGCTTGTGGATTGCAATGATTATAATCCAGAACTCAAAAGCTTTGGTTGAAAGATTATTCAAGAAACAAGAACAAAACAATTCAAATAATGTTATCTCTGATAAGAGATGCTTTATTGATCAAATTTGCAAACCCAAACATATGATTATCTCTGAGAAGAGATGTCTGATTTCCATTTCAGGTTACATCTTCATTTATACATGTTTTGAAGGTGTGGCAAGGATGTGGAAGGTCACCAATATCGAGGGAGATGAATTGGTTCGACTTCCATGATTTTCAACAATACAGAATTCGAGGAATTACTATTTTTAGTAACTTACTATTTTTAGACTGCACTATTAAAATTGAAATTTGGGACACTTACATTGGGTTTTATGGCGTCAACATTCATTTAGCAGAGATCCATGCCATCTCACGATGTTCCCCTCATTATTAGTTTTCCAACGGTTCAAACGGCGAGTCAATTGGAGCTACGGTGTAAAAGTTATGGCTCCTAGAAGTTTCGTCATCAATTAGGGTGGACCCATCACCCAAATTATCCTCTGAATTGTTTTTCAGATCAGATTATGAGGTTGGGTGATCACAACTCTCTAAAATAAGGTTGTTGGACTTGAGTAATATGGAGGAAAGTTGACATAGGGCATTATGTACATAGCAAATACACAAGTTAAGTCAAAAGGCATGGCATGATCATAACTTATGATCTAAATAATTTTATCCAGAGAAAGTGATGTTGCTATATGAAAGCATATTTAAAGCATTCCCAACAAAATTGTGCATTAGATCAAAAGGGCCCTTCATTATACATGAATTTTCACAACATGGTACTATTATGTTAAAATATTTGCAAGGAACCATACTATCAAGATGTGTAAATGGTTTTAGGCTTAAGCCTTATTACCTTTAATCTCTATCATTATACTGATAATATTAGTGGGTGTTAAGTGGCACCATGTAGTTATAATTCTCTTTAATGTTGTTTATTTTATGTGTTTTTTATTTGATAGGGTAGTATGTTTGTGTAATGTGATCTTGGCATTGTAACACACCACAACCAATAAGAAGTAATTATAGTCATAATGTTCAATTTGCTTCTAGAATAGACTAAGGACAAACCATTGGAACCAACTATTAGAGGTCATAAAATAAGTCCAAGAAGGTGGAAACAACAAAACATGTATGGTGAAAGGATAATTAAAAGTCATTCAAGACCATTAAATACATGGCATTTCAAGAGATTGCATCTTTCTCAAGGTAGATTCAGTGGCAAATGGACAACTAGAATCATAAAAGAAATAGGGAGATGGAAGGATTTCACATCACATCAAGTAATAATCGAGAGATGCATCAAAATTCTTGATCTAAAAAGGGTCACAATCACATCAAACAAGTATCAAGTCATATTAATGTTGAAGCTCAACTCATGTGTGCCTAGTTAATTGCATTTAAAATAATTGGCTATATGGAATTGGGTGTCACCAGCTATGAAAAGAAGGATCTCAATAATACTCAGACATTACACACTATGTTCAACAAGTGAATTTTGTGATTTGTCTTCAAAACACCTTATCACACACAAATTGCACACCAAAGTCTGAATTATCAAAGAAAATGTTTATCCCAAGCTAAAATAACAACCATGGATCAGTCTCAATTGTTGATGCATTTGATATATGCACAAAAAGAAGAAATGGGGATTGGCTTGGGTTTACGACAAACTAAATACAATGACCCATATCTTTTCAATTTTATCGACCAACTAGAATCTACCATGTTTACTCTAAGACCACAAGAAACTGCATAAGTCAGAGCCCTAGTGCTCCCACATCTACTGTAAGGCTTAGATATAGAAAGGTTGATAAAGATCCCTAAATTCAAGTAGTTATATGAAGTCAATCTCAATCTTTTGAGTCATTATAATCAATGGACTATCCATTTTTACCAAGATATTATAACTTGGATCAATGCTCTAGCTATGGCAAGAGTCATAGGCCTCTCTAATCATTCGAAATACCTCTTCTAATATAAATCTACCACACCACCAATCTATTTAGACTTTAGGAGAAGTATACCATAAGATTAGGCAGAAAAATCATGATTGATGCAATAAAAGATGCTTCAATGTGCCTTCTGGTAGAATGCATCACAAAATGATTTTGGTAGACTACTAAGCATGCTAAGCAGGCAAAGAAGGGGGCAATTGATATTACGTATCACATGATATGTCTATAGAAGAACTTTAATTGGCCCAATTTTTTAGCAACGAATCTGCCCACCAATATTGAAAGGTACTTACAAGTGGTTCACAAATATTTCAATATCAAGTTTTGGTTTTATTATTATGCTTTATGCATTAGAAATCTCTGTTAGGTTGTGGAGCTAAAAGCTTCACCAGGATGCAAACAAGAGGAGTTACGGAGGTTGCGAAGAGTTGCAGAATGAGTTGCAGGGAAACCAATGTCGATTTGATCAACTGACTTCGGTCATACAGCAATGAAGAAGCAACCGACGTTGGTCACCAGTCGACCGACATCGGTCATGGAAGAGCTGACGTCGGCAGCCTGTGCGTGAACATGCAGTTTGCATGTTGATTCTGGAGAGTCTATTTTTGGACTGTTAGTTTGCATGTTAAAGGCTAGTCATAGTCTTGAGTTGCGTGTCTAATTATTGTAATTAAGATAGTCTAATTATTGTAAGCATGAGATCTATATATGGACTCATGGGCTATATTGTAAATTAGTGCTAGGGAGTAAGAGAGCAAATAAGCTCCTTCTGAGAGAGGAGAGCAATGGTGTGTTCCTCCTAATGCCACAGTACCAAGGTGGGTGCTGGTTTGGAGAATCAGAAGGGTTCTTCGTATTTGTATGATCTTAGTCAGCAGGTGAGCATGGCTTCTTTTGGAGATCTACAATGGTGAGTAAGGTCTAGTGATTTGCAGGTAGAAGCAGAGAGCAGGAGATCTACTTGGAGTACGGTTGTGTACTTGGTGTACTAGCAGCGTGTTTCTAACTGGTGGAGGTGAACATCAATTCTGTATTGGAGTTGATTGTTGGGACCAAGAGAGAGAGGGAAGAAGGTCTTGAGGTGTGGCGAGCCTTTGAGGTGGAAGAAGAAGTGGCATCTTCTTTATTGTATTTTCTTTTGAGTGATTATTAATACAATTGTGTATTGTCTCTCATATTCCTGTGTTGTTTCATATTTCTAGTTACTTATCATTTTGGTTAAATTCCGTGTTTAGTTGCTAATATAAGAAGTAATTATATGTGCTCTTATTGGTGGAGCAAGATCCTGACAAGTTGGTATCAGACCCTGGTTGTAGGTTCAAGCGCTGATACCATCAAGTGGTATCAAAGCTTTTGGTTGGATTGACTAACAGGTGGTTTCAGATCTGGTAGTGTTTTTGATTACAGGTCACTCTCAGAGGTTTCAGATTGAGTGGGAGTATAGCAATGGCAGAAGAAAGTAAGCTATGAATGGAGAAACTGAATAGCACGAATGGTCTGATTGATGGAAAGAAAGAGTAGGTAAAAGGAGATTGTTGGTTGGTAGAAGATCAACGTGTAGAAGCAGATGTTGCAGGTGATGTTGCACAGGTTGCTTTGGATAAAGTAGAATTTTTATTTACAGATTATTTTGCCTCTTTCCATGCAGCGCAAAATAGAGCATCTTTTCATGGGTACGTCTTTGGAGACTTTGCAGAGATTTATTTAGGGGTTGGAGAGCCCTGTCAGATGATTGACGAAGGAAAAGTGAAGCTGAAATTGCATACAAATGACACACAATTGTTGAAGGAGGTCATGTAGGTACCAGTCTTGGAGATTAGTCTAATTTCTTCAGAAAAGTTGGGTGATGGGAGATGCACTGTAACTCTCACAGTGGATATACTTGAATTAGATGGTGGTAAGAAAGTAGGTATCCTTTATCTATCTACTTATATTACTGATTCACCTTCTGTTACAGAGATGTGGCTTTGTAGGCTTGGTCACATATGTAGGAGGGGAATGCAGGTTCTTAAGCAAAAGACAGATGTTTTTGATAAACTTAAGAACTGGAGAGCCTTGGTGTTCATGGAGGAGATGACGGACAGAGATCAGCGGAGTGGACTGAATTATTTTGAGCAGGGTTGTGTTGATTTCAACAAGGTTTTGATCCATGGAGAGCTCGCGGGTAAAAAGTTATCACTCACAAGCGAACACAAGTATCGACGTCAGTCAGATAGTAACTAACGTCGACAATAGAAAGACTGACGTTGGTCATGAAAGAACCGACGTCGGTAGAATGGATATCAATGTCGGCCAGAGAGACGATGTCGGCAGTCAGGGTCAATGCAGGGAATCGACATCGGTTGGGAGCAGACTGGGAGATGGCCGAGATCGGTCACTGGGACGGATGGTGGGTAGCTAGCACGCTGTCAACAAGTCTCAAATGCCCATATGGAGGTCAGAAAGGGTAAGTGAACCTCATATTCATTGTTCACCTTCTTTATATTGCTTATTGATGGTCAAGAACCAGGTAGACGTGAAGAGGCAATGCAGGTAGAATCCAGAAACAGTGGGAGCTTGGCATGGATGAGGAGTGTGAGTCCTTGGAGAAGAACCAAACAGGTATTTGTTGGTGGAGTTGTCAGCTGGAAGAAACCACTGCGAGACGGATGGATTCCCAAGTTAAAGAAGAGAGTGGATGGATATGTGAGACAGAAGGCCAAGGTATATAGTCTTGAGGAAGCTACAGGACAGTGGTACAGGTTTTGACAGGTGGATGACTAAGCATGGCTTCAGTCAATGTCAGTGTAACTATTGTAGTTTTGTCTTACCAAGTGAATGATGAGTCACGACATTATCCAGTTACTGTATGTGGGTGATTTGCTAGCAGGTTTGTACATACAGGGTTTTGTTGAGCTAAAGGTAAGGTTAGTTCAGAGGTATGTCATGAAGAGTTTGGAGCAGCAAAATTCTTTGGCATAAGAGACATGGAGATTTTATCTCTAGTGGGAGTTGGTGTGAAGACGGTGTTGGCAGGGTTCATGATGCAGGATGCAGAATCCGAAAGCACACCAAGGGCTGGACAGTTCAAGCTTAGCTTAGAACAGGGTTCGAAATCACATGAGGTCTAGTGTAGACCTGAGTTTTTCCAAGCAGTGGGAGTTGTCAGAAAATATGGAGCCAATTCATGGAAGGAGTACTGGAGGGCAGTTCAGTGGATTCACAGGTATCTGAGAGGGATCAGCAGCAGGGATTCTTGTTATGCAGGGTCAAGGTCTTCACTACATGGAGTTGTAGGTTCGGATGTGGCAGGTTACTTGGATGATAGGTGTAGCATCATAGGATGTGTGGTCGGTGGTCTTCAGGATTGATCTTGAAGAGGGATACAAGCTAGGGAATAATTTAGACAGTGTACAAGTACAGGTACAGGTGCAGTTGTTTATCTCCAAGTGAGAGATTGTTAGGTTATGGAGCTAAAAGCTTCACCAGGATGCAAATAGGAGGAGTTACGGAGGTTGCAGAGAGTTGCATGGAAATCGACGTCGGTCTGATCAACTGACATCGGTCATACAGCAGTGAAGAAGCAACCGACATCGATCACCAGTCAGCCGACATCAGTCATGGAGGAGCCGATGTCGGCAGCCTGTGCGTGAACATGCAGTTTGCATGTTGATTCCGGAGAGTCTATTTTTGGACTGTTAGTTTGCATGTTAAAGGCTAGTCATAGTCTTGAGTTGCGTGTCTAATTATTGTAATTAAGATAGTCTAATTATTGTAAGCATGAGATCTATATATGGACTCATAGGCTATATTGTAAATTAATGCTAGGGAGTAAGAGAGCAAATAAGCTCCTTCTGAGAGAGGAGAGCAATGGTGTGTTCCTCCTAGTGCCACAGTACCAAGGTGGGTGCTGGTTTGGAGAATCAGAAGGATTCTTCATATTTGTATGATCTTAGTCAGCAGGTGAGCATGGCTTCTTTTGGATATCTACAATGGTGAGTAAGGTCTAGTGATTTGCAGGTAGCAGCAGAGAGCAGGAGATCTACTTGGAGTACAGTTGTGTACTTGGTGTACTGGCAGCGTGTTTCTGATTGGTGGAGGTGAACATCAATTCTGTATTGGAGTTGATTTTTGGGACCGAGAGAGAGAGGGAAGAAGGTCTTGAGGTGTGGCGAGCCTTTGAGGTGGAAGAAGAAGTGGCATCTTCTTTATTGTATTTTCTTCTGAGTGATTATTAATACAATTGTGTATTGTCTCTCATATTCATGTGTTGTTTCATATTTCTAGTTACTTATCATTCTGGTTAAATTATGTGTTTAGTTGCTAATACAAGAAGTAATTATATGTGCTCTTATTGGTGGAGCAAGACCTGACAATCTCCACTAAGACCAGTCAATGTTACTCTATAATTTTGGCCTGCCACTGCCTTTGCAAACATTGCATAGATGAAAATAGAGCAATACTATGATCAATTGAGGTGATTTAATATATGGTAGATGGAAGTCCTAGCCCTAATCTGAACGCACCAAAAAATCCCATAAGATATCATGCAATATTTGGGATAACATGTGATGGTTATAAAGCTACATGATGGTATTTAGATCAAAGTTCATGAGTTGGCCACTCCAACTGTGACCTTGATGCCATTATTCATTACAATGATAGAAGCATAGGCTCAAGTATGGAGACAAATTTTTTTAACTATGACGAAGGTTCCACCTCTTCGATCTATTCCTCTACAAGGGTCAATAACCAACATTAGAGCAGCCATAAGCACAACAACAAGTGCAACTATAGGTACCGCCATAAGCTTCATTAGCCCCATCTCAACACGAGAAAGGAAAAAGGAAGGCACCTACGTAAAGAGCCTCGCCTCTTCCATTCGAGAAGCAAACATGGTAGATAAAGTCTTGGTTGAATAATTTGCATGTTCCAAGTATAACAGCTCAGTATGACCTGCCAAAAATGAGAGTGGAGGAATAAGAAGTATTAAATACCATGCTTGAGGATATCGACACTTAAGTCTATGACAAGGAGGAGGAGAAATAATTTTTATTTTAGAAAGAAGTGTGCACTTGCCAAGTGTGAAATCATGTAAAGCAGGATCTCTGAGTTGACATAGCATAGCCCCCCTTCCATCATTGTTGATACTATATGACAGGAAGTTGTGCGACAAAAATTGGTAGTCAAGATACTTCACATAGAATGCGCTGAGAGGCGTTCATCTATACAAGAATAAGAGTAACAGGCATAAGAAATTTGATTTCAATCTTTGAAACGTAAGTGAAGGACTCATTTTTTGAAAAGGCCAACACAACATGTCAACAAAAGGATGGTGTCTTTTGGTGAATCAACAGAAGGGACTGGTGTACAATGAACACAAGATTCACAAAACCAACCATAGACCAAAGTTGTTAAGAGAGTCAAGGAATCTCTAGCTCCACCATTATCAAGGAAGAAGACTTTGTGCCACGAGGTAATGTGATAGAATCAACCTCCTCAGAGGAACTCAAACAAACGTTAGGCTCAACACACTAAAATAAATGGAAGAGATTATAAAAAAAAGTTTCATTCAAGCCAAGACACATGAAAAAGCTGCACAACAATAAGAAGACCCATAAGAGTAACAAAATAGGGATGAAAATAAAAAAGGAAAGAACAAGAAAAAGAAAAAGAAAGAAGAAGCTGAACAATAAGTAGCTATGTAGGAGGCACAATGCCAACAACACCAAGTTATGTAAGAGCAACAACAGAAATAGTAGGCCAAAGAAGCAGAGGTTGCATAGAAGTAGGATTTAGAAGTAGAGGTTATGTAGAAGTAGGTTGAAGACGCTGAGGTCACCACAAAATAAGCTAAGGAAGCTGAGAATGTGAAGAATAAAGTTGAGAAAGAAGAAGCCTACAAGAAATAAGCCAAGGAAATAGAGGCTCATAGAAAGTAAGATGAAGAAGCAGAGGCAAGGAGAAAGTAGTCTTCAAGACTTTTTTGTATTAAAACCCGCGGGTAACCACTAGGTATCAATGGAAAACCTGAAATTTTTTGTGAAACAGTTCACCTCTGAACTTATCGTGGACCAAGTAGTGCACTAAAACCCATGGTTAGCAACAAGTAACTAACCTTGGTTATTCACCATTAACTGCGGGTTTTAGGGCACTACTCAGACTTGACCTAATTATAGTGCGAATATAACAAAATTGTTATATATATATATATATATATATATATATATATATATATATATATATATATATATAATTTGCTATCTTTTTCGTTGTAATTTTTGGTTTTGGGTTTGCATATGTTTTTGTTCATTTGTTATCATGTCTCCAGATTTGATCATCATTCATAAGCATGTGTAAGCTCAAGCATCCAACTGTAGCGATAAAAAGACTCAAACAAACAAAATTAGACTCAAACCCAAAACCCAATATTGCAATAAAAAGGATAACAAATGATTTTATCCTTTGTGATATATATATCATTTGTTATCCTTTTTATTGCAATATTGGGTTCTGGGTTTATATATATATATATATATATATATATATATATATATAATTTGTTATCAATTTTATTGCAATATTGGGTTCTGGGTTTGAGTCTATTTTTGTTTGTTTGTCATCTCGTATCCAAGTTTGATCACTGTTCATAAGCCTATGTAAGCTCAAGCATCCAACTATAGCGATAAACCACGGGTTTTGCTTTGAAATGCTTGTTTGAGCCTTGAGTGACAAGTTTGAGCTGTTTGGAAGTTTCAACCATGAGTGACAAGCAATAAGCTTTCAGCAAGGCTCGAGCAACAAGTTTTCAGCAGGGTTTCAAACCTTCAACTTCAAATTTTAGCAGACTATGTCACAATGTCTACTATCATTAAGTTTTTGTTGTCATTGTATGTTGTATGCTAAATACCCATTGAATATTTGACCTCAAAATCAAATTGCTTGCTTCTAGTGCCAACAACAATTTATTATAACTAGTCCTCATCCTACACAATCCTCATTTAATTCATTTGATTGTAACTACTTGATAATGGAGGAGTTTAATTGAAGCAATTTGAAGGATATCTAGGTTAATTTATTGGGGCTAATGGAGGCATTATAAGTCTAGCAGCAGACTGTAACACATAACCCGCTTCATACAAAGCTTCTAACAACGGATTGTAACTAGGGTTTAATATAGCGCTTCAAAGCAACTTCAAAATGGCATCTGGTTCCCATAGGCCTAAGAAGTTTGAAGACTTAGCATGGAAACATTGTTATGACGACCCAAAGAAAAACTTCATCATTTGAAAGTATTGTGTGTTTGAGATGAGTGCAAGAGTCAATCGCTTCAAATACCACATAGCATGAATTCCAGCGAATGATGTGTGGTGATGCAAAAAGGCACCACTTGAGGCTCAAAGAGAAATGGTTGCTATCATATTTGCATGAGAGGGAGGGAAAAAATGACTGTTGAAGCACTTGCACCCATGATGAATAGAGGGGCAACGAGAGTTGATTTTGATGAGTTAGAAACCTCTGGCTCTTATGTTGCCCAAAGGGTAGATCAAGGATGGGGCTCACCTAGTAGAGGCAGTTCAAGTTCACCTTCATAGGGCTTTTTTACTCCTACAAAATACCCCTGGGGCACAAACTTCATTTGAAGGTATGGCTTAGAAGAGAGTATTGCATAATGAAGCAGAGGTGGTTGTGGCAAAATTTTGGTACTACAACAACATCCCATTCCATGTCACGAAAAACCCATACATGTAACAAACACAAGCACTAATTATGGTACCTTCATAAGAAAGCTTTGTATCAAGCCAAGTATAGAGCAGTACCTTCACTTCAAGATTTTTTTGTATTAAAACCCGTGGGTAACCGTCAGGTATCAAAGGAAACCCTGAGTTTTTTTGTGAAACAGTTCACCTCTGAACTTATCGTGGGCCAAGTAATGCGCTAAAAACCATGGTTAGCAGTGAGTAACTACTGTGGTTATTCACCATTAACTGCGGGTTTCAGAGCACTAGTCAGACTTGACCTAATTATAGTGTGAATATGACAAAAGCGTGACTCTCTTAACATCTCTTACACTTAGACATGAATATGGTGAATCCCAACTTATTTCCAAATCCACTTTTCGTTTTCCTATGAATGGGCGTCTCCATACAATATCAAGTGGACTATGAGGTAAATAATAAAAATAGATTGTAAATTTGTTTTTATCTACCCTATTCTAACAATGTTGAATGTGTACAAAATTCTAATCCCTAAGTATTTCTATGATTCTTATTGTATTCTCTCAAGAACAACATAAATATGCCAATGACCACTTCTATTTTACTATTTGTTTGTTGGTGAAATGAGATAGATCTATTACTAATTTGAATATATGTATCCTCTTCAAACTGTATTGTGCAACACACACAATGGAATTATATTCTTATAACTTATATTATATTTTTTTGTTTGTGTGAAGCAGAGCATTTTTTGTTTTTGAAGGAGCAGTGACTACTACCTGGGTCTCAAATGGCTTGGTGTATAACATGTCCACTTCTACAACTTTCATGTGGTAGTTTGCAATGTTGAAGAATACTTCGTCATTAAGCGTCAAATGGGGATCAAGTTGTTGCTGAAATTGTTGTGAATCAACCCTGGAGACATCATGAAAATTCAACAGGAGACTGCAAACTGACATTGTGTTCATGTTGATTCTAAAGTTGTGTATTTCATCAAGATATTCAAACTATTGACAAGAGGCAATCATGTTGATGAAATTTATGTGAACTACTTTGAAAGTTAAAACGAGCGCGAGATGGTATACAAAGAAATTGTTGTTGTGAGTGAAATAGCATTTGTTGTGGATTGGTGCTGGAATTAAAATTTTGAAAGCTACCAATAGATGGTAAATTGATAACGTGTTGAGATTGATACTGAAATAGTTATGGATAAAATGTTAGATCATTCAGGGTGTTAACATCAAAAGGCAAATGCAGGGAGTTCCGTTATGAAAATTGCTGCGAATGACCTTTGAAAGCATCTTAAAACCCTGTCTATAAAAATTGTTCTTGAGGTGAAATTGTTGTCGTTGTGGATCAATGAGAGAAAACAAGGCAACCTTGTTGCATTTGAAAGCAAATTTAGTACCCACACTTGGTTGTCTTTAAGTAAAGACTAATTAAATTGTCGATAGTCTGACTGTCAAAAGCAAGATTTATATTCTAGTGGAATCAGTGACGCTGACCACACAGACGCTAATGCAGCGCAATAGAGTTGATTTTAAGTAAGCGTGCATTTTTAGACTAGCAAAAATATCAACATTTAATGTTTGCATTCATCTATGGGAATAAATATTCCCAGAATCTTTTTTAACTATTGCATATTGTAGAAAATTTTAAAATAATGAGAAATAAAATATTTTTTTTACAGACCCTGAGAAGAATAGTTTATTCCCAACGTTTAATATTTTCCTATACATATTAAATATGTCAATTTTTTGAAATTATCCTAGGCGCTAAAATTATCCCCATTTGTCAATAGAGTCAAATCTCATATGGTGTTTCCATGATAACACTGAGAAGGGAAAGAAATATTCTGCCCCAACATTGTTTGCAAGCTAGAATTTGATGGAAAAAAGCATGGCCACTTCAAAATAAAAATAAATAAAGAAAATGAGGTTTCACTAGATTTGGAACCCCTATGGTGTTTCCATGACGATTTTGAGAAGGCAAGGGAATACTTTGCCCCAACGGAATTTGCAGGTTAGAATTGAATATAGAAACAACAAGGTCGCTTCTTTCACCCTCGCTGACATTCCTCAATTCTTGCAAATTTAAAAGAAGAAATAAGAAAGATAAGGTTGCATGTTAAAAAATAAAGAACAAGCTTAAGCATGTTGTACTATATTACTCATTGAAACGGTATATTGCCTCCATGTGGAATTCACGTAGAATCCAACTCCTCTACAACTTAAGAGGCGTACGTCGACCCAATAGTTTGCATACCCTGTATGCTTGGATCTCTCGTACATTTCGCTAAAATTTTGGACAAAGTAGTAATCAATGAACAAACCTTATTCCCCACTATTGTCCTACAAATTTTACACATTCCAGAATTCTACGTGTACAACTCATTTTGATTGACACTCACATCCTCACTGATTTTTTTGGGCCACTATAAAGCTCCACCCATTTAGATAATGTCATGCCAATCTGGCCATAGTCCCTATAAGTTTCTTCAATTTTGTGTCTTGTTTGAATATTTCTAAGGGATAATAGTTAAAGCTCAAGAAACCCCATGATCCAGAAGTTCTTAAACTGCTTTTATTTATTCATTTGCATTGTCCTCCACTTGCTAGCAATGTGGCTAGTGGGAGCAACAACCAGATTCTAGGAGTTCAAGGTCTGTAAAACATCCAAAAGCTTAAGTTTATATGCATTTTGCATTTAGCAATGCATTATTTAGAGAGAAAATTTATTGTCCATAATATTAGTGTTGAAGACTTTTGGAAATGGAGTCAATAGTTTTTATATCAACATTTTGGATCACACTCTGTGATCCATCATCAAGATTAATAAGAATTCTTGTCATTAATCTTGATAATGGATCACTTAGTGTTATCCAACCCTTAATAATAAAACCTCTCTACATAATTGTTTTCAAAAGTCTTTAAGAGTGATGCATTACCCTGTATTATCATTTTTTATTAATAATAAATCAGTTGTTATGTTGATATCAAGCTAATATTTCTTATAGCTATGTTGATATCATAAGTTTGAATAGTCCAATATAACTTGTCTACTAATTTATAATTGGATTAGCAAAGAATGAAAGAGATCAAAGTCCAACATTTTATCGTATTGAGATGAAGCTATTTGTGAAACTAATTACAAGGTAAGCATTTAGTTTGCTAATTGTTTGTACAACTCATTGACAGGTCCAAATATAAGCCATCACAAAGCTTTGTAAAATTTCCACCGATGTAAGAGTCAATGGAATGTACCCTACGCTAATAGAAAGTCATTAATTGCCAATATCCTAATGTTTAATGAGGATCAGACGAGCTCATCTTTCATGAATGATCTCAAGAGCTTGGCAAATAAGCAAAATCCCATCAATGTGCCTATGAATATAAATAGATGTTTTCTTAAAATGAGACGTCGACTACTAAGAAATCTTGGCTATTGATTGTAGGGATTAACCACCAAAAAATGAAGCAAACATGATCTTTCAAGCAAACCTTTTTTAATGGCAACGCTGAGATGGGAAATCAAAATAATAAATGATGAAATAATGCCAATTGGAGTGCCACTGATATAAATATATTTTTTTCGTGAATAGGCTGCTTGGAAGAAAGTTTAATGGCCATGCGTTGAGAGTATGAAATAGCGTCTTCATATTTAAGAAAATAAAACATTCATTTGATGTGTATAGAGCCCTGAAATGTTAGACCTGAGATTATTTACGCAGTTGATTCCAAAATACTCACAATATGACACACACTGAATTCTCACTCAGAAAGTCTAAAACAAAAATAAAGCATTATTTTGCTTTGTAGAGTTATGTTAACTAATTTTTTTATTATTATTCAAACAATAATAGGCATCCTACAATTTGTGTTTGAGCAATAGCAAAGAGGCCTAGGATATCCATTAAAAGAGTAGCAATCCGAGACGTTGGATCCTCCTCCATTTTGAAGACCCTGACTGATCACTTTCTCAGTGTTTGTATTCCATCATCCCCTGCATATATACATACATACACTGAATGAACGAACATCTTAACATTATGAATTAAAAGGATATTGAAAGATATAGATAAAGCTAGAAGCCATGTTTATAAGTATTACCAAGAATAAGTATTCCCATACACTGATTGGGTATCGTTGAAACTTTCTAAAGTTCCCTGCAAAACAAATAACATACATGGTTCAAACAATGACATTCATAATGGTGGAAACTATCACGAATGAAGAATGTAAGTGAAGGAGGTGATAAACCATACAAGGATCATTGCATCAAGTTTACACAAGGTTGGAAGATTTATATAAAGACACGCTTGCTTACCATAACCTGTGACATAAAAAACAACATTAATATTCACTCATTTGTAAGCACTACTTGCACTTTCAACAGACATGTCAAATTCAAACCTGAACATCAAATTGGAACGGCCATTTAAACACATAGGAAAGTGATTAAGTCACCACATATAAACTACTACCATCTGGAGAATCCTTTAAGATAGGATTAGCTCGACAACATAATCACTAACACGTAGTAGCTAGTCCATCTCTCCTTGCAACATCAGTTTCATCTCTAACGCCAGAGGTTCTAATCTCAAGGGCTGTCTAAAAATGGTGGCTGCCATAAATATCTGGTTGTTATGAATTAGTTTAATGTAAGAGGACATAAGTTTTACCCAAAATAAAATAATGTAGGAAAGTTACAGCCTTGTGTCAATTGCAAAATCAGCAAGATTACAAGTTAATTTCTGACTTAAAGCCACCAAGAATAGGGGCGCTATATCAACACTACAACAATGCTCTTCATCGCCAATGGTCATGTATAACAGCATTGAGGAAGAATTGGTTTACAAGGCACTACTGGTACTAAAAAAACTTGCCAGTACTGTTCACAAACAGAATGGCACAACCCTGCATAAGTTGAGCATATAGTTTTGTCTAAATACTGTTGCTTACAAACAAAATGGCATATGTCACATAACTTAAGGACGTAGTTCCACTATATTACTCTCTATCTACATCTTAGAGGTTTTTATTCCACTATAAATCTTCTCTATCTACAGCCATAGGTAACAGCTTAGAGTAAGAATGACATTAAATGATCAAACCTTAATTAATACTACTATAAACCATTGTTACTTGTATTTATTTACCCACTATTCCCTAAACAAGGATACAAAGAGCATCTTCAAAACAGAGTCATGATTCTACATTGTATTTGCATATTGACACCAAAAGCTTGCACTGTAATGTTGAATAGATTAGAAGAAATGTCTAGTTCTGTAGTGTTTATTATGATCACAACAAATGAATCAAAGTTACCAAGGATTGCACTATCTAGATGTCAAAAGTTTCATTTCCTGAAGCTAAGAGATGCAGATATTTATGCCAAACTTGAGATGATTGCAGTTGCAGAGAGTGTTGACATTGAAGAGGATGCTTTGCACTTGATCGCTGCAAACGCAGATGGATCCTTAAGGGATGTTGAGATCACACTGGTTGAATTGAGCCTTCTTGGGATAAATGTAACTAAATCAATGGTTAACCAAATTGTGAGTATTCACTCTACTTGTGTGAAAAATCATTGCAAATGCAAGTGATTAGGACACAACTAACATATATTTTTTCCAATTAAAATTGCTTATCTGTTATCATAGGACCTTTCAAATATTAAAATAATTAGTTTTGAAAAGTTCAAAAATAATTCATTATTTGAAGACCACTCTTGATTTCAAATCACAGGTAGGTCTAGTCCCTGATGAAATATCAATATCTTTACTTGGCCTCGTTTTATCAGCTGAAACTTTGGGCACTGTGAGATCCATTAGATAAATAATTGAATCTGGAGTCCAGCGACTGGTTCTTGTAGGGCAATTTGCATCTCTGATAACAGACATTCTCACTGGTTACAAGAAAAAAACAAGAATCCATAAAGGACATTGTTGTGAGTATTAGTAATTACTGATTGGAAGGTGATAAGTCGAAGAAGGGCATGGAACACTATATAAGTGTTTGGAAGGCTCTCTCCACTTTTTTATTCATTCAAATTTCTTCCATTCCTCTAAATAGAAATAATGGAGTTCACTATACATGAAAATCCTTTCACAAACCTGTGATAGTACCCAAATAAACACATGAAACTCCTCACATTAGTGACATTGGTGGCCGTAGGTTGCTACCCCATAGCTTGAATCATCAAGGTATCTATTGAGATGCTCTTGCACAAGATGATATGCCCTGGTTACTAAACCTTGGTTTGAAAGAATGCACACTTACCCAAGTTGTTAAATAGAGTATGCTTATGTAAACACTAAAGGAACTGGATTAAGTGATGCAATCATGGTTAGGGTTTCCATTGAAGAACAATCCTAGACCACACAGCCCATGAGTTTACACACTATTTCATGCAACTGGAAAACAAACACTCTCAATCATAATCTCATAGGCCCCATCCCTACTGACATAGGCATGCTCACTGAATTACAGAGGCTCTCCCTTTTTACAAATAACTTGTCAGGCACCATACCCTCCTCCATAGGAAACCTCTTAGCGTTGACTCACTTGCACTTATTAACAAATAATTTCACAGGCCCCATTCCTCCCGAATTGGGTAACTTAATAAGCTAAATACTGTCTACATTTAAGAAGACAAACTCACTGGACCAATCCCAACTTCCCTCCTCAATTGGCCCTATATATCTAGCACTAACGTGTTATTTTAGACTCGTATACTGGAAAAACTTAAGACAAGCAACATAGAATCGGTCGTATATATAGCACCAGCGTTATTTTAGACTCATCTATTGAAAAATTTATTACAAGAAACAAGAAATTTAGAGCCCTATATAGAATAAATCCACCACAGCAAAAACATAAAATAAGTTTGATTCTATCTCAATCAAGTATAAGATGAAAGTTTCCTGAATCATTGTGAAATTCAAATTGAAACAATACAAGAACTCAACATCCCTATTAAGTTGTAAAACATCAATATTTTAAACTGGTTAAAAGGTGGAATGAATAAAACAACCATATTGCTATTGATGAAGCAGCGATTCATTCATACGAATTTACCACTGATGTGTCCTTGGATGAAATTGTAGGTTCTAACAATATGTGGATTTTACCTAAATAATCAAGAAAGAGGCTTCTTCAGTACTGGTTGGATCAAATTCAAGAAAAAGCCAAAGAAGAATTTTAGGGCTTAACAGACGCTAATAAAGATGTATGCAGTCAAATTCCCAGATAGATATTAAGATGTCTCCATATTTTAAGAAAATGCAATATAACAGGAATGACAACTACTACATATGCCAAGAGTTATGATATTCTACAGGCCCTGAGAGCAGAAATAGTTATAATAGAAGAGGCTGTTGAGGTATTGGAGGCAATGATTCTCCCGTATATTGGTTCTTTTACAAAACATCTTATTTTATTGTGAGATCACTTGAAACTATGATTCCTTATCCAGTGTTTCATGGGAATGACTATAAATTAAGTGTTACCCCACCATGGTCTTAGTTCTCTTATTTCTAGTTTTCGATCTTTCTCATTAATGCTTAATTTGGTTACAGTTCATTCATGTTGAGCACTGTCATAGGCCAAAAATATTCTCTACAGTTCTGGTTAAAGCTTAACAATCTCTATGGTTGTTAAGAGTTTGGTTATGGTTTATTGGGCATTTTCATAAGCCTGGGACATCTAAATTTTACCCCTAGCATTAATGTTTCTAACGTTTAGGTTATAGCCCTTATGGATAAGCTTAGTTTGGTTTTGTTTTTGCTTTAAAATTTATAGAGGAACTTCCACAGGACTCCTGAGTAGTTTTTATACTCCTATATATATTATTGTCACTGACATTTTTTGCTACCTCGATTATGCTAGCCATATTGATTACAATAGGCATTGCCAGCTCCTTGTTTCAGAACGCTTTTATATCATGTAATGATTGCCATTGAAGAAAAGAGGATGGAAAAACATAGAGTATTAAAGAGGTATATTTATCTGACAAATCAAATAACTACTTAGTACACAATTAGAACATGCTAGAGAAGCTTGGTAGGAGGATTTGGATTTAATGAATGAGATTTTATAAATATAATATCAATCCAGTGGTTACATGAGTCACATGAGGTTTAATTTGAATGATACAAAAGATTGGAGAGATTTTGTTAAAAGCTTTAATGTAACTTACTTTCTAATAATCGAGGAGACCACCTAGAGATTTGTGGGATAAACCAGAGAATTACAGATAAAGTAAAGGTTGATTCAATAAGTCCATAAACATGTATATACATACCTCAGGAGACATCATTCCATAAGTGGAGGGAGTACAGTCTATACTGACAGCCTTAATGTAACTTCCCACTTTTGTGATACCCACAATTTATATGAGAGAAGCCTCCACCAGGGTCGGGGATGGAACATTTATTGAATTCATTGGATTCTCTGCCATGCCTTCTCCCTCTATAGGCAGATTCACCATCACTGGGATTCCGAAGGATGCCAAATGATTTGTTGGTCCAACTCCGCTCAGCATTAGCTACTATGGGCTTCCAAGAGCACCTGCTGAGATTATTATCTCACTACCTGTCCTCCTTGTCATAAAAGCATTGTGTCTATTCCCATTTTCATTTGTATACATAACCCCAGATGTTGCAGGCCTCAGAAGTCCTAAAGATTATTTTTTTCAACTCGAATGGCATTTATACCAACGAAAAAGCATCTGGTCACCGACTGATTAAGCTCTGCAAAATACAATAGCACTATAGAGATGTTGGTCGTGGGTGCTCCGAGGTTAAAATATATGTTGTCCGTCATTTCACTGACAACGGCTGTTTGCATCACATTAAGTGGAGCACGATTTTGGGTGTTGGTTACCGAAATGTTCTGCTTAGAAGTTAAGATCTTTGTTCCGTCAATAACCTAAGGTTCCCACAGGCAGTCGAATGGGTCTTTAGGAGACCTAAACATTTAATTATGAAAACATTAAAAGATATAAAACAATTATGAAAGTATAAGAATTACAAGATTGCTGAAAAATGTGAGAAAGTTTACCTAGTCCTGTATTCACTTTCAAAATCATATCTTCCTATCAAATCCAACATGGTACCTGGGTGAGTCATATTATACATTTCTTGTTCAATTTTTCTCAACTCGATAGCGGATAGAAATGGATCATAGCATTTTGAGGTTCGGATCAAGCAAATATGCACCTTTTTGCTTTGACTGACCAGAATCTTCTCTTTCATTACCAGTGGGTCGTCGTCATCGAATGTCACCTTTTCCATGTAGAACATACCGATGGTGCCTCAATAGAGAAATTGAAGCCTCGAGATTCACTCGAATTAGCGTCAAGAAATGGCACTCTCAAAAGGTGGGGAAGATTCGGTTCGAGGGGCAACTCATAACAAGACTTATTAAGTGGCTTGGGGAACACCCATAGGATTTTGAGGTAAAATTCATCAGAGTTGTCATCCTCATAGTATGATACTGCTTTATGGCCAAGGTCTATGAAATAATCATCAGTAACCCATGAAATATTCGATACATTATCAGTACGATTTCCTCCTCCACTGCAGTCGATACTCTGAAATCCTGATCACATAAATCAAATTTATTTGTCCCTCAGAGTCTACTGACAAAGAAACCAAAGTTATTTATAAAATAAGAAATAAATACAGCACTTGGTTGAGCATTAGCAAAAATTACAGTCCACAAGAGGATGATGGTCATAGCCCCTGTGTATTTACTGCAAGCAACAGCTTCCATTGATAAATGGAAAGCAGATTTGTAGTTATGTGGTACATATAATACATTATTGAACTAACCATTTGTTACCTCGATTGATCCTTGGTATCCAATAGAATGCATCTCTTCCCAACCCAAGACAAACACCAATCTCTTTCGCACAGCGATTCTCTACCTCGAGATCCAAACTCTGTATGTCAAAAATCACAAATGAATTCACAAGGCCAAAAAGGAGTATAGATAAAGCGATGAAAGAGTCTATGGCATATGCCAGACCAAGCAATCTATGTGTTCATTTTAATAAAAAGGATCCCCCTACACACATAGATTTTATCAAAGTTCGCCACAAACAACTTTTTTGTACAATGGTTAATTACAGGAACTTTGGCAATATCCATTTCTTCTGATTGTTTCAATAAAGCAGAGAACATATTTCTATACCAAATATGCAGCCAAAGTCGCATTATTCCCAAATTGTTTCAATAAAGCAAAGAACATATTTCTATACCAAATATGCAGTCAAAATCTTGCATTATTCTCGAAAACATAGCTGGGAATGATCAAACTATGGAAGTCTTGTCTATGAACAAATTCTTCAATCGCAATCTGCATGTTCATGTTTACATTATTGAAACCCATGTAGTTGCTTAGGCCAATATATCTATTGTTCATGAATTAGCTTAAATAAATTGAATTATTGTATGCATTTGATACAATGTACCATGATAATCCTAGAATTTTTATGTGTTTATATCTGTATGGTTAGTTACTTCACATTTTCCTTAAATTTTAAGTTCCATAGTTACCTAGAGATGTGAGGGTACAGGTATTGGCACAGGGGCAGTTATTTTAAAAGAATTGTTTTTCCATGTTAAACCACCACTGTCCATTTAGTTCTTTCATCTTGCAGCTACTAGAGTTGTGCCAGGTTAATCAAGGAGTTTAGAAGAAATCAATAAATAGTCACATAGGCCATAGGTGCTAAGAATACATCGTGCTACAGTTAATAACAATGATCCAAATAAGATAGAATTAGAAAACAAAGACTAGGGTCCAATGAAGTGGGGATTATTAATCTATATCCTAGCAGAATTATTAACATGTTAGAGATTAACATGGAGTAGAGAATCCATTGCCTTTGCTAGTTCTTTTGGTATAAAATATAACTAAAGAAGGATCGATACCTAACCACTAAAATTAATAGTTAGCACGAAGTAAAAAGAGATCCCCTATTCTTAACATGAATCCCCAAAGCATCAAAATCTGGGACCAATACATACATTTTTTTGCCCTGTTCGAGATATGAGTGATGAGTATCGAAATTGATCCAATGTTGTGCAGCATATCAAGGCTATTAAATCCATGGGCAAGGTAAGGGAGACTAACTCACACAAGGGTTTTCATATGACCTGTGTTTTGAGGGGAAAACTAGATTCCATCTGATGAGGAACAATTCATTATTGCCATTAAAATCAAGGGTGACCAAAAGCATGAATTCTATATTTGCAGGTTAATCAAACAATTAACCATAGAATGAGAAAACCCTTACCCAAATCCCTGAATTGGTAGCCGCATTGGTAGCCATAAAAACGCCCTGATATTATTTCACGTAAGACATAACCGCAGTATGATGCCTAATTCCCAAGATAATACAAGAATTAGATGTATTTTCATAAATCTTACACAGCAATTTCGGCTTAAAGGACGGCCACTTTGGGGAGAAGGGGTAATGGTTACACAGCCCAGGCCACTTTGAGGACAAGGATTAGAATCCCGCCACACAAAATAAACACCAAAAGAAAAATATAAACCTATTAGCACGATCGGCTCTACGATTTTCTAATTCTTTTAGATTTTTACCGTGAAATTTAAGTGTGTTTCCTACTCTACAACTGAAACAAATCATAAAATTCCTTCCGCAATCGCTGTAATGTAAAACTTCATTTATTTTGCAATCAAAGGATTCAAAGGAGCGAGATTGAATGGATCACTTACCACAATTAACAATGGCACTTAGCTGAAAATTATTTTTTTGCAAATTCCTCTTGATTGGACAAAAAATGGGAAGTATCTGCCCTCAAATTTTCATTCAATTTCTCTATCAGTGGCTGAATTTATCCCGCAACTTGTTAATCCTGACAATTCGCACTTCAGATCTGAAATCGATTTTGCAGTTCTCTGGAAATATTAAATGGAAGGTTTTGACTTTCTATGATGATTTTCATAACATGCTGCTTAATTCCTTGTAAAATTGATGGAAGTTTCCATGTGATATTCAAGTCGGAGGCTAATACATTTTGCAAAATAAAATAAAATGAATTTCTAGGGTTTCTAAAATTCAATAAAATAATTACCAGACAAAATCAATTCCCTATGACTCGAATCTTCAACCCTCGTCAGATTTATTGAATGCAGTTTTTAAAAAAATGGAATGGATCTCTTTCCAGCTGGTACCTTTCTTGATCCTTCAGTCGTCTATTCTCTCTCCCTATGAATTAAGCCCTTGATATTGGATTTTTTGAACGTGGGAGTCTGATTTTTGGAACTGCTATTACCAATTAGTAAACCCAAAAATGCTCTCAGGATGGTTGCATGATTTTTGGAACTGCAATTAACAATTAGTAAACCCTTTGTGATTATTCTCTCCCTTGAAAAAAGAGCGCAAATCATGTTTTCACCACCGAAAATAAAAGCCATAATTTTTGTTTCTAAAATAAATAAATAAAAATTTTAACAAAAAAAATTAAGAAAACAAAATAATTAGAGACAATTTTAATTAGAGACAAAAGTCTAAATATTGTCTCAAATTATCATCTCAAATGACCCTCCTACGTAGTAGTGAATGGCCATCTCAATTTTGGCCAAATTGTATGCAGCCTAGTTAATTCATCTCAACTCTTAATAGCCAAAATATAGCGCTACATAGATAAGTCAGACTTTATTTCACAACATCCTCCATTTTTGCATGTGAAATGGGGTGAGATTGGAATAAATTGAGACCAAGATTCATAATTAAAATAAAGTGATGAATTTATTCATCTAGATGGCCTAATGAATTTAAAAATCTTGAAGACTAGTCTATCTTATTTTGCATTGTGTCCAACTTAAAAGGATATAAGCGAAAGATGAAGCTAATTATGGTAGGAAAGGGATTTTGCACCCCATATGTTCCTCCTCTTCATTAAAGATTGGGCATGAGCATAGTTTGTATTTGTGATAGGGTTGTTGAGGATGCCCTGACAGGGAGACTTCTACAATACATCCTAAGGGTGGAAAATACCTAATTGCCCAATGCCAACTATATCATAATGTATGATCAGAAAATGATGTTCTTGTCATTTCCATGCAACATAATATGTTTTAATATTCTTAAGTCCAATAAAATAATGTATTTATACCAAGGTTGTCTAGGTGTGCAGGTTTAGGTACACAGCATTACAGGGCTAGGGTCCTTAGACTTAATTATCTTAATAAAAAGATAATATGTATCTTTATCTTTATATGTTTTGAAATGAAGAGGGCAATTATTTATTTAAATAATTTGTTACATAAAAATATTAACATAATTTTACATATTTATAATTTAATTTAATATTAAAAATTTGATATAAGACAATGAAGTGAACCTTAAAAAATGAGTTAAAAAATAGACATGTACTTTATAATTAAAAACACAAAATTGTTAGTTTGGATTATCTCTCCAGTAAAAGGATTACACATGGTTAAATAGATATTTAAAATATAATTCACCATTAATTTTTGAAACTTTGCTTATGATAATTAACATGGTTCAAATTCAAAATTTTCTTAGAAGATACACCAACAATAAACAAGTGACATGGTTCATCTGTGTCATTTTGCTTGTTTATTACAAGACAATAGAATTACTTAGATTGCCGCTTTACTACTTTTACATTTAAATGCATGTATCATAAAAATAGTTGTTGATGGCCTAGTTTTTACAAGTTTTATTTTAAGAGAATCAAACAAATTGATGGACAGAGTTTAGTTGACAGAGTTGTGACTCAATTGATAAGAATGATGGTGTTACACCATTATTGAAAAAAATTCAAAAAAATAAATTCCTTAAGATATCCGATATAATAAGGACAATTAAGAAAACTAAATATTCTTCTGGTGTACTTTTGAATTAAACCCCACATACTCAAAATCAAAACAAATACAAAAACTAATCATTATAGCATAGTTATGAAGCATAACAAACAAAATGCCCTGAACCACCACCATGGTAGCCACCATTTTGTTATCCTAAGAAATAGTTCACTCTGTTTAATAACCTCCTCACATCACAGAGAGCATTTCGGTTCAAAAGTAGATAATTGCCACAATATATGATTGTAACGTTCTAAGGCCAAATAAGTCAAAATTGTTTGTGCTTGTCTGCTTTATGCAAATAATTATCATTACTATGTTAAATGTAACTTTAAAGTCAATTGTTTTATAGTTTTATTTTTTTCGACTATGATCTGCCATCCTTAAAAACTTTTAAGCCGTACTTAGTATAATTTAAACAGTCACTTCCCACTCTTTGTTGTGCTATGTTAATAATATCCAATCCTCATTTGTATTTGTGCTCGTTATATGTTCATGCAGACTATATATTGATCAATATATTCCTCTGAAAATATGGCCTTGAAAAATAATTGCCTAAACATTTATTCTTGCAAGACCATGAGTTGGTATGAAGATGGTTCAGATGAGGAGGAGAGCTTTGACTGTTTCTCAAATCCAAATATGTTGCCACCTTTGGGCTCTAGATGGAATTTTAAAGGGTAGACTAGGGAATATATCGTTTCTCCACATGCTCCTCGTTACAAGTATGAACAGTAACAACAGTTACAGGTTATAAGTTTTTCTGGATAAACTGCTTAGAAACTAATGAAACTACTTTTATATGAAGTGTAGAGTGACCAAACTTCATTTTCTTGATGAAGAGGAGAATACATGGTATTTTTGTTAAGATATGTGTTGTTTTTTGTGGATGTTATTGTGGTATCTGTTTGTGTATTCATTGTTGGAATGGATTGAATGGCTTCATATCTTGGCTTTTGCATTCTATCTCTTATGGCTTAAGCACCTAGGTTTGGTGTTTTGATGTGGATTTACATTTACACAATTCAAAGTAAATTGTTTTGTGTTATAGTCTTTGTTTGCTTTAATCCAATGTACTCATTGCAACAATAATGATTGTGGGTATTGCAACCCATTAATTTTTACTTTTTTTTTTTGGATAAAAAATGTTACAATTTTTTAAATCCAAATTCCCTACCACTTAGTGACCCATCATCAGAACAATTGATCTAAAAGCAGTTATTTTACATCTAGCAATAATAGTTCAGATATCTTAAATATATTTATCTGAAAAATATGGAAATGTATTAATCTTGAGGTGCCTATTTTCGATTTGTTACACAAATTTCTTTATTGACGGGTTCCACATTGATTAATGACTCCATCAACTTCTTTGCAACTGCAAATTTTCCGGTGACTGGTAACAAATGGCCTCAATCTAGCTGCACCACTGCGTTGAGTTCAAAAAAACCATTCTAGAAAAAAATTAATGAGCTTCAAGCTCCATTGTAAGCCAAAGATACTCCTAATTTTCAATCATTTTCTCCAAGCAAGAAATAAAACTTTGAGGTCTTGCATTTTTTTAATATACTCATTCAACACAAAATTACACTCGCTCCTCTAATCCCCTTATCTATGAATATAGTTTACACCTATTAACATAATTAAGAATTTCATTTTGCTTTCGTATATGTATATGCTTAGATTATATGGATGTATTCTCCAGGGATCTATTGTGAAAATTGTGATCATTCATGCCTTCATTAATATGTGTTTCTGAAGGCAGGGGCAGTGAAAAACAGGCTGTCATTAGATACCCATTGGGTTTTCCATGCCAATTACTTCGAAAATTTTGAATACTAATATTGTTAGATCTCTTGTAGATTTGGGATCTCGTGATAATAACTTAGTATTAGTTTTGGGAGGTGTGCTATAAAATGACAAAACACACCTAAGACTTGTCATTTCTACAATTGCAAGAGAAAAAGAAAGAATTCAAAAAATAAGTTCAATAGCATTAATTATGCTTATGCTGACATTGTGCATTCACTAGTGAAACTCCTTGGCTCAGAAAGAGCCCACTACGGCTTATTTCTTGCCAAGGGCAAAGTTGGCAAGAAGTTTTCAAAACCTCCGACTCTACCAAACCCACATTAAAAAAAAACACACACTATTGAATGGTTTCAATTATTTCTTTTTGTATTTTCTCTCTTTTTTGTGGGGCTACTGGAATTTTCTTAGCTATTTGCAATCAAATGGTTCCATGAAATATGAATGTTTTCCATCCCCACAATTATTAGCCTGCTGGAATTTTCTTAGCTATTTGCAATCATATAGTTCCATAAAATATGGATGTTTTCCATCTCCGATGTAATTATTTAGTATTCAGCATTTAAAGCTATCAGTATATAATTTTTGAGAAAAAAATTACTACACATTAGCTTCCATTTGGCAAGAAATCTCCCTAAAAAATCTTAAATGGTGGTGTGAGCTTCCAGGTGCTCTTCAAAGTCTCCTACTGAAAAATCACTAGTCAGCATTTTTATGGTAAAGATTATTTTATGATTCATGGGACTATGTTTATGCTTCATGGGACCACCCTTGCAATAATAGAAATAGGAGTGGTATCCCCATTCATTGGGCACATCCTTAGTTTTATTTCTTTATTCAATACCTGCAATATTGTTACTTTTGTGAAATAATCTTCAGTTCTACTGGTAAAAAATGGCGATGCATTTAGTGTTTTTCTTGTCTATTCTAGGCTAGCTGTACTTTTATAGTCATATTAACCCATATGGTCATTTGTGGATGTAAATATAATTTATTTCATTACATGTTGTAACAAACACAAGCACTAATCATGGTAACTTCACAAGAAATCTTTGTATCAAGCCAAGTACAGAGCAATACCTTCACTTCAAGACTTTTATGTATTAAAACCCATGGATAACCCCCAGATATCCATGGAAACCCTGAAATTTTTTGTGAAACGGTTCACCTCTGAACTTATCGTGGGCCAAGTAGTGCGCTAAAACCCACAGTTAGCAGTGAGTAACTAACCGTGGTTATTCGTCATTAACTGCGAGTTTTAGGGCACTGCTCAAACTTGACCTAATTATAGTGTGAATATGACAAAAATGTTATATATATATATATATATATATATATATATATATATCATTTGCTATCCTTTTCGTTGCAATTTTTAGTTTTGGGTTTGCATATGTTTTTGTTCATTTGTCATCGTGTATTCAGGTTTGATTGTCGTTCGTAACCCTATGTAAGCTCAAGCATCCAACTGCAGCGATAAACCACAGGTTTTGCTTTGAAATGCTTGTTGTTTGGGCCTTGAGTGACAAGTTTGAGCCATTTGAAAGTTTCAACCATGAGTGACGAGCAATAAGCTTTCAGCAAGGCTCGAGCAGCAAGCTTTCAGTAGGATTTCAAATATTCAACATCAAATTTTAGCAGACTGTGTCACAATGTTTGCTATCATTAAGTTTATGTTGTCATTGTATGTTGTATGTTAAATACCTATTTTCATGTAGAGATTCTAACAACGGATTGTAACCAGGTTTTAATATAAGCTTCAAAGCAACTTCAAAATGGCATCTGGTTCCCATAGGCCTAAGAAGTCTGAAGACTTAGCATGGAAACATTGTTATGACGACCCAAAGAACATCATATGAAATTATTGTGTGTTTAAGATGAGTGCAAGAGTCAATCGCTTCAAATACCACATAGCACGAATTCTAGCTAATGATGTGTGGCGATGCAAAAAGGCACCATTTGAGGCTCAAAGAGAAATGGTTGCTATCTTATTTGCGTGAAAAGGAGGAAAAAACTGACTGCTAAAGCACTTGCACCCGTGATGAATAGAGGCGCAGTAAGAGTTGATATTGATGAGTTAGAAACCTCTGCTCTTCTGTTGCCCAAAGGGTAGATCAAGGATGGGGCTCACCTAGCAGAGGCAGTTCAAGTTCACCTTCATAGAGCTTTTTTACTCCATGCAAAAAGGCACCATTTGAGGCTCAAAGAGAAATGGTTGCTATCTTATTTGCGTGAAAGGGAGGAAAAAACTGACTGCTAAAGCACTTGCACCCGTGATGAATAGAGGCGCAACAAGAGTTGATATTGATGAGTTAGAAACCTCTGCTCTTCTGTTGCCCAAAGGGTAGATCAAGGATGGGGCTCACCTAGCAGAGGCAGTTCAAGTTCACCTTCATAGAGCTTTTTTACTCCTAAAAATACCCTTGGGGCACAAACTTCATTCGAAAGTACGGCTTGGAAGAGAGTATTGCATAATGAAGCAGGGGTGGTTGTGGCAAAATTCTGGTACTACAACAACAACCTATTCAATGTCATGAAAAACCCATACTAGGATAATTTGGTAGTTGCTTTGACCATTGTTGGGAATGGGTTTAAAGCCCCCACTCATGACTAAGAGGTCCAATGTTAGAGGATGTTAAAAATATATAAATTATTATAGATGAGTAAAAAAGAATATGGCACAAGAAGGGTTGCAACATTTTGAATAATAGGTGGACAAATGAAAGGAACCGCACCTTGATTAATTTAGCTTCAGAAAGTGTAGCACAATATTTCTAAACCCAAAACTGATATGTTATTGCTGCAATTCTTAGATGAAAAATAATATTTCAATAGCCATTGAAGTTCAAAAGTTCCATTGTCATTATTGAATTCAAAATGTTGTGTAACATGCAACTAGCTAATTGTGGGTGGCCTCTGATTTCATAAATGCAAATGTTGAGAGACTTTCTTGATTGTCTTGGTGTGATACTCAGCATGGGTGTCCTTGTTTGTGCTAGGATTTGCAACACCAGAGGGGAAACTTCTCGTTGTTGATACCATTGTTAACACATTCTTTGCCATTGATATCATTTTGACATTCTTTGTGGCTTGCATAGATGATAGAACACACATATTGATAGACAATCAAAGCAAATTGCCAAGAGGTATGCCAAGCTATCTAAAAACAAATTCTCTTTTTAACAACATATTAAAAACCATCAAAGTTATTAGATTATAGGGCTCTAGTCCAAAGTGTTGTGGTGTAATGGTAACTGCTAAGAATCTGTAAAGAGTGATTGAGCGTTGCTCTGATAAATATTTATAACTCTATTTCTAACCCATTTACGTAGGTGTTTCTATTTGGGAGTCCCCTTGCCTTAACTTTTGTCAATATATGAATAAAAGGTTATAAAAGAAATGAGTAGTACTTATGGAAAATAGTTATAGAAAATAAAAATAAAATATGTAAATATGGAATGTCTTTATATAACCTTTTTCTATAAGGAGGCATCCAATACAATCAAAATGACATAAAGAAGATTAGCATGGCCATATGTAGTTCAATTAAACTACAAATTGAAAATGTTTTTGGCAATTTGAGGGGTTATTGTGTAACTAATATGGGGTACACTAGGCGGCATAATCATATTTATAACATTTTTTTTTAATATGGTCTTATGTTTTGCCCATACCATGTTAGAGGCAGCCCATAACCTTACCAAGATTTGGCAAATAAAAACGATCACAGGAGTCCAATACAATAAACATAGTAGATTACAATTACAAGTGAACAATAAATCTTGTAGGACCGAGCAAATGCTTATAAAAATTTAAACAAGAAAATGAAATAGAGATCTACCTGCTCCTTTCCCTAAGCTGCAGACTATAATTTGAATTCTTCTAAGTTCTCTATTGATGTCAATTTTAACCCAATTCTGACCCATAAGAGTAATTATGATATATAAATGGTGTGAAAATTTTGCAGGTATATTTCAACATGGTTCATAATAGATGTGGCTTCCACAATACCAATGGAGGCCCTAAGTTATCTTATCAGAGGACAACATGTAGGCTTCAGCCTATACTACAGCTTGCTCAATATCCTACACCTTTGGAGTTTAAGAAGAGTAGAAGACTTTATTCACCATGCATTTTTAATTTTAATTTTTTTCTTTTTCCTACATCCAACCATTAATTAGGTAGTAATTGCATTTCAATCCAATCACAGAACATCAGAAATGAAGGGATTCATAGTTAGAGATGAACATTCAATAAATGATTTATATGGATGTGAATGCAAGCTTGAGGAGGACATAAGGCTCAGCTACTTTTTGATAGGATGAGCAAGGCTCCTATGTGTAAGAACTACTTATTAATTGTAATATCTGTCATTCTATTTTCACCTCTCTTAATTTATGTTTACTAATAATTTAAACAACTTTATTTTAATTAATTTTTAATATTAATAATTATTAATATTAAATTAAATAATTTTGAATGTCCACAATGTGTGTAGTAACTTATACACTTTACATACCTATTCAATAGTTACAATAATATTTTATAAATTAAAGGAAAGTGCTTTACATAACAATAATATTTTATAGATTAAAATAAAGTGCTTTACAAAAAAAATTGTACGAGATTTTTTAAATTGGTGTTTCAAGCCACACTTTGTGGCCTACCATCACAATGAATAAATGGGATCACAAATTGGATCTCCTAATATAAATAACTCCATACAATAAGAGGTAGAAAATCTGCTTGATGTCGTTTCTCAAAATTCTTGCCAAACTTTTGGAGATTCCTTCCCAATATAGGAAGAAAGCCTTAGGACTGTGTGTTGAGTCAACTGATGTGTGTGAAGTTGTTTATCATTCTTTGTCTTTTAAAGGCCTCGTTATTTATTCCCTTATAACCATTCCTATAAAAAAAATTATCAAATATTGCAATTCGTCTTCAATATGCTTATCATGAGTGGTCCTTTATAATCTTATCATGAGTGATCCTTTATAATCTCTCCTATAAATTAAAAAAATACTTCATTTAAGAGACCACTCCATATACCAAACTACTTTTAGATTGCATCATACCCAAAAAAAGTTTTTTATATAAAAAATATAAATAAAAACCATTCACCAAAAGACCCACTTAATCATATCTTAAGAAAAATATTGCAATATTCAAGGCCTACTTTGAGGTAGGGATGGGCATATCCATAATAGCAAATTACAAGGGGTGATTGCTTGGCCCTTAATGATTTGGGTGGCATTTCTATTTTAACTTATGGGCAATTGTCTTTATTCTCAATGGGGTGGCAAAGTCTTGCTACTTGAGTCTTAAGCTGTGAGTTTTGAATGCTTAAGAGAATGAAATCAAGATTTTAGTTCCAACGAACTGGAGGATAAATTAATCAAATAAGAAGAGCTTAACCTGACGCTACATTTTACTCTAAATTAATCACGTCTTTGCATTTTAAGAGCTTAGGTGATTCTTAATAGGGTCTGGAGTGTTCTTGGGTCATCCAAATGGCTTGCCACGTCAACCTGCTAGAGATTGCAAACTAAGACAAGAGTCCAATAAATATATCTGTTAATTAAGATATTAATATCAAAAAATATAAGAAACGTGTGGCGTGCGTTCAAGTTCAGAGTCTTAACAGCTCAAAATCAAAATCTTCCAAATATTATAATATTAATTTGTGAACTGAGGGAGGTTGGAGAAAGCCCAAGAAACATATGAAGGGGGTCATACCTTTTTTTTGGGGGTCATAGCTTAATCTGAATAAGCCTTCTATTCACTTATTATCAATAAAACAGTGGTCAACATAATATCACGGCCCACCCGATAGAACACAGCACTGCAGGTTGGAAAAGACCAGCAAGTTAAAGAATCAAAAATATCCCTCAAATCAAGTAATATAATGTAATGTCTCGTGACGGGTGGGTGATCTCACGCCAGCAGGCCCCACTACAGGTTGCCTCGCTAGTTTGTCGAGGTCCGTGCCAGGAGGTAATGCCCGACGGTCCTCCGTGACTGGCTAAGATGACTCGGAAGAGGAGTCCATCAAGCCACATTTTTGTGGTCTGACAGCCAGTCTCCCTTGGTATCAGAGCGCAGGTCTCGGGGTCGAGACCTTCCTGGGCAAGCGGAGTGTAATGTCCCGTGACGGGTGGGTGATCTCACGCCAGCGGGCCCCACTACAGGTGCCTGGCTGGTTTGTCGAGGTCCACGCTAGGAGGTAATGCCCGACAATCCGCCGTGACTAGCTAAGATGACTCGGAAGAGGAGTATCAAGCCGCAATTTTGTGGTCTAACGGCCAGTCTGATACCACTGTAATGGGCACCTCTGATACGCCCAAAACTAACCCAGATGAAATCCCTTATGACTCTGAAACGGTTTGCTTGTATTTTTTTTTTGTGTTTTGCAAGGTCTTATGCATGTAATATAAATATAGAATTGAAAGCATAGACACACAACTGAAATAACCAACACACTGTATTTATATTGATTGCAAAATGAGTAAACAAGTACGATGTCGGCCACGCGATAACTCACTAAATACTTCAATAATGGAATGAACATTGTTTCAAGTGAATATCCCCAGCGAATACTGAAGGTGCGATCATTTTGTTCTCTGTCCAGTAGAACTACGGACTTTGCAGGGTGGTTTCTACGGACTCTGCAGGCTTGTTTCTATGGACTCTGCAGGCAAGCTTCTACGGACTCTACAGACTAGTTTCTACGGACTTTGCACGCTGGATTCTACGGACTCCGCAAGCTAGTTCTACAGACTCTGCAGGTTGGTTCCTACGGACTATACAAGCTGGTTCTACGGACTCTGCAAGCTGGTTCTACGGACTCTGCACGTTGGTTTCTACGGACTCTGCACGCTAGTTCTACGGACTCTACAGACTTGATTCTCCCGACTCTTACTACAGATAGTGGCTCCTATGAGATGCTATAGTGACGTGGCTGCTACAGTGTCGGGTTGCTATAGTGACGTGACTGCTACAGTGATGTGACTACTACAGTGGCACGGTTGCTACAGTGCGCCGCTGCTACGGTGGCGCGACTGCATGAGGCTAAAAGCACAGACTCCAAAGACCAATCCCAAAGATTGATGTCTAGAGTGCCACAGATGAGGACGTTCTCAAATGCCCAAAATAACTTGCAAACTGCAAGTGCATCAATTTTTTCTTCTTATCCAACATGCCTAATGAAGCCACAAACACTTCATTTTATTCTTTCTCCAAGGGGGCGACTCAACTCTCATGAGCAATGTGGGATAAAAGATGTGCAACATTTTATATATTAAAATATTACTTATGTCTCCCTCGGGTACCATCCCCATAAAGTAAATATTTAAAGTAACACTTTAATATCTTGCAATTAAGTTAAATGTTACTTTTATAACACTTCAGGGATTAAAATATAATAGCAATCGGACTCCAAATAGCGCAAGTGATAGTTTGCCAGAAAGCTCTCGTCGAGGAGTATCAAATCCAATTATCAAAACTGGCATCCGCTGTGTCCTGCTAACTTACTACAAATAGTATGCCTGAAACTGAGTAAGTCAACTCCATTTTGGCCCAAACTGGAAATGACTAGGCCAAAACACTCTAGGATCCCTTTAAACTCTTCGTTAGCCCTCGGTACCATGTAGAACTAAGCTAATGCACACACATTTGGTCAACTGCTAAAGTGGGGACATTACAGTCTGCCCCCCTTGAAATTGCTTGTCCTCAAGCAATCTCAGCCCAGCCTGCTGAATAACCTGCTCACTCTCCCATGTAGCATCCTCCTCCGGCAGGTCTCTCCATCTGACCAAATACTCCTTCACTATCCTATTTCTGAGTTTCCTCTCTCTCGTGTCCAGAATAGCCTCAGGTAATAACACGAGTTTCCCCTCCTCATCCAAAGAAGGTAAATCTGTAGAAGGCACTACACTCTAACCAATGGCTTTCTTAAGCCTAGACACATGAAATACATTGTGCACCCGACTGCCCTCTGGGAGCTCAAGCTCATAGGCGACCTCGCCCACTCTGCGAATCACCCTGTAGGGACCATAAAATCTAGGCTTCAGCTTTCTCGCTCCGCTCTTCTTGAGCGATGACTGCCTATATGGCTGTAGCCTCAAATACACCATGTCCCCCACCTCAAAACTGCGTTCTACCCTATGCTGATCAGCATATATCTTGACTATCCTACAATAGGTCTTTGGCTTTGGGCACTCTGTTGTCCCCCAAAGCCATATCCATGAAGCTTGGTGCTTCATACCCATACAATGCCATAAATGGAGTCATTCTGATGGTAATGTGATACGTGGTATTGTAACAATACTCCCCCATGTGTAACCACTTAACCCAGGCTCTCTGATGCACAGTCACATAGTTCCGCAAATAACCTTCCACCCATTTATTTACTATCTCTGTTTACCCATCTGTCTGAGGATGGTAGTTTGTACTAGGTGTAAGACTTGTACCGCACACCCTTAACAACTCCTCCCAAAAGGCGCTCATGAACTTGCTTATCCCTGTCACTAATAATAAATCTCGGTAACCCATGCAACCTAAAAACCTCCCTGAAGAACAAATCTGCCACCTGAGTTGCTGTGTAAGAAGGGATAGCAAAGAAGTGAGCAAACTTCGTCAATCTGTCTACCACCACATAAATGCAATCTCTTCCCTGCACTCGTGGTAGGCCAGTGATGAACTCCATAGAAATGCTTTCCCATTTCCTGTCTGGAATGGGTAAGGGCTATAGTAAACCAGCAGAAAACGTGTGCTCTTCCTTATTCTGCTGACAAACTGCACACTCCCTGACATACCTCTGAACATCATCCTTGAGCCCTTTCCATGAGAACCGCTCTCGGATCTGCCTGTAGGTATTGAAGACCCTCAGATGCCCAACCGTAGGTGCATCATGAAATGCCCTCAGTATCGTCTCTCTTAAATGTGATGACGAAATCAAATAAATCATGTCCTGAAATCTGATCAACCCATCTATCACCTCACAGTGATCATCCTATATAGTGCCTAAAATCAATCTAGAAGCCCAAGCATCTCTGATATATTCTGCTATAATCTTATCCCTCCAATCTCCTGAAATCTCTGAAAGAGCACAAATGTGAGGTCTTCTGGATAAGGCATCAGCGACTACATTCTTCTTCCCTTTGACAAACTCAATGTCAAAGTCATAAGCCTGCAATTTAGTGACCCACTTCTGTTGTCTGTCATTCAAGTCTCGCTGGCCCATGAAATACTTTATGCTGTTGTGATCCGTCTTGATCACAAACTTCCCTCCAACCAAGTAGGATCAAAATTTGGCCAAGGCATGCATGATGGCCAACATCTCCAGATCATAAATAGAATAGCTCCTCTCCACCCCTTGGAGCTTCCTACTCTCAAAATCAATGGGATGCTTCTACATCAATACTGCTCCAATCCCATCACCTGATGCATCACAATGAAGCTCAAAAGCCTTCGTGAAGTTGGGTAGAGCACATGAAGACATCACCTGCTTGAAATGTTCAAAACGTTGTTGTGTTGCGTTTGTCCATACAAAAGCTCCCTTCTTGGTGAGATCTGTTAATGGTGTTGTAATCTGTGAAAAACCTTGCACAAATCTCCTATAGAACCTACATAACCCAAAAAACCCTTTGAGTTGTGTCAGGCTTGTTGGAGTAGGCGAATCAACAATCGCCTTAATCTTTCCTGGATCCACCCTAACTCCATCAGCACTAATAATATGGCCAAGGTAGAGCAACTTTGTCATGCCAAACTCACACTTCGATTCCTTGGCATACAGTGATTCCTTCTCCAAAACAACCAGCACCTCCTCTAATTGTTGTAGGTGCTCCTCCCAAGTCCTACTGAATACCAGAGTATCATCAAAGAATATCAATACAAATCTTCGAAGCTGCCCTCTAAACACCTGATTCATACAACTCTAGAAGGTAACTGGAGCGTTGGTTAGCCCAAATGTCATAACCAAAAACTCAAAGTGCCCATAGTGACACCTGAAGGTAGTTTTTTCTATGTCCTCCGTTCACATTCTGATCTGATGGTATCCTGAACGTAAGTCTATCTTAGAGAAATACCGTGCTCCATGCAGCTCATCAATCAATTCATCAATCCTAGGGATGGGGTACATGTTCTTAATTGTCTTCTTATTGAGAGCTCTATAATCAATGCACATACGCATTGTCCCATCCTTTACCAAAACAACCGCTAAAGCAAAGGGGCTTTTGCTTGGCCTAATATGCCCCATCTCTAATAGCTCCTTTATCGACTTCTCTATCTCATCCTTATGCTTTTTAGGATGGCGGTAGGGGGTGATGATGACTGGTTTAGCCCCGTCCTCTAGCTGGACAACATGCTCTATACCCCTCTCAGGAGGAACCCCATGTGGAATGCTACCAAACACCTTATCGCGCCTATAAATGATCTCCTGTATATCTTAAGGATGGCTTTTAACCTGCTACTCTGGAGGTGTAGGCATGATCAAACATTCAGCTGCCCACTCTACATCATCATGTCTAAATAACCGTTCCATCCTCTTCAATGATACCACCCTAAGCCCCCCATCGGGTAAACCTCGAAGCACCACCTTCTTGCCCTGATGCTAAAACCTCGTCTCCAACTTAGCAAAGTTGAAGGTAAACTCCACCAGAGAAGCCATCCATGTCACTCCCAAGATGACATCATAATCACCCATGTCAACTACATAGAAATCGTCCTCCAACTCATAACCTTCACTCAATCTAAGGCAAAGATTTGAAATCTTCTGCATGCACACTAATTTCTGGCCATTAGCCACCATAACTCTAAATCCAGCATGCTCCTCCGTTTTCCAACCCCTCTTAGCCACTAGCTGTGCATTTATAAAATTGTGAGTGGCCCCTGCATCAATCAATGCAATCACCTTTTGTCCCTGTATCGTACCACGCACCTTAAAGGTAATTTCCTTTTGGGCTCCGGTCAACCTGGCTAGAGATTTCTCATCCCCTAAACTCTCCTTGGAAGCATTACTCTCTTGACTAGACTCAGAATCAGATTGTTGCCCCTCATCCTATGACTGTGACTCCTCAACTGAAAAGTACTCCATCTGCTTGGCTTTAGCCTTCAAAGGATACTTGTGAGATAAATCCCACGGCTCCCTACACTGAAAACAAAGTTTTTTCTTTCTTAGCTCATTTAGTGACTCGCTGTCCAACTTCTTTGACTCTCCCTTTTCCAGATGTACGTCTTTATGCATTGGCTTCTTGTCCTTATCCTTCTTAAAATGAGAGTCCTTTGAAGTGAACTTGCCCCTGTAAGCAGAAGGCGCTAAGTCTCTAGCCTTCCTGATAGCATCCTGCAGAGTGGGAGGATCATGTCCCTTCACCCAACCACAAAGGGGGTCTGACAGTCCATCCATGAACAACACTATCAACCTCCTCTCTGATGTCTGTCACCAACACTGAAAGCCTCTGAAAATCTGAAATGTAGCCATCTACAGGGCCCCACTGTCTAAGCTGCGCTAACTCCTTAAAATGAAGTTCAGGTTCCTTCGTGTCAAATCTATCAATCAGTCTCTCAGTAAACTCTGCATAGTTATCTATCTGGTTATAGCCAAGTGTGACCATACCGTGGTGCCACCACTCGTGGGCACTCCCATCCAAGTGCAAGGCCGCATACTTAATCGCATCCTCCTCAGGCATGGGATTAAGCTGAAAATAAGTGTCTAATTTTTGGACCCATGTTCGTGCTAACATCTTCCCTATACCATCATAGTATGGAATAGACAACTTCCCCAACTTCTTCCTCATCTCAAAATTTTGTTGCCTATTTCCTCTCATAGGCATATACTTGAGTCTAACATCCATATATTCCCTGAATGTCATCTCAGCATGCAACTCCAAGCTAGAATTCCTCCAATCCTCCATAATCATACCCTAAATCTCCTGCGATGTAGGACCAACATTATTTTGGTCATTCTGTCTCAGAAGAAACTGTGGCATGGGTGGTCTTGTAGTAGAACCTGCTCTAGCATATGTCTGGGTTCCTCTATTAATCGATGCATCTCCATTACCTCCATTACCCTGTCCACCTACCTGGTTAGCATTATTACCCTGGTTGGCATTATTGCCCTGATCTGATCTAGTCAAGTGTTGTGTAATTGCTAGAGCCATCTGCTATAATGTGGCCTGTAGCTCCCTTTGACCCCTGGCAAGATCACTGAGCATCATCCTAGTGCTAGGTTCTCCCCTTTCCTCATATCTATCACCCATGGTTGGTGCTGAGTAAGGGTCACCCTTCTCTTCAATCTCTGAAAAATTACGTAACTCTGGGTTTGTCCTGTTTCTCCTCAAGTAGTATTGATGTGTTGGATGCATGAAACCTCACAGGATGGCAGGAAAACATGCTCTGATATCACTGTAATGGGCACCTCTGTTATGCCCAAAACTAACCCAGCTGAAATCCCTTATGACTCTGAAACGGTTTGCTTGTATTATTTTTTTTGTGTTTTGCAAGGTCTTATGCATGTAACATAAATATAGAATTGAAAGCATAGACACAGCGGAAATAAACAACACACTGTATTTATATTGATTGCAAAATGAGTAAACAAGTACAATGTCAGCCATGCAATAATTCACTAAATACTCCAGTAATGGAATGAAAATTGTTTCAAGCAAATATCCCCAATGAGTACTGAAGGTGCGATCATTTTGTTCTCCGTCCAGCGGAACTACGGACTCTGCAGGGTGGTTTCTACGAACTCTGCAGGCTTGTTTCTACAGACTCTGCAGGGTTGTTTCTACGGACTCTACAGGCACGCTTCTATGAACTCTGCAGGGTGGTTTCTATGGACTCTGCAGGTTGGATTCTATAGACTCCGCAGGCGGGTTCTACGAACTCTGCACGCTGGTTTTTACGGACTCTGCAGGGTTGTTTTACGGACTATGCAGGCTGGTTCTACAGACTCTGCAAGCTGGTTCTACGGACTCTGCAGGCTTGATTCTCCCAACTCTTACTGTAGATAGCAGTTGCTACAAGATGCTACAATGACATGGCTGCTACAGTGCCACGCTGCTACAGTGACGTGACTACTACAGTGATGTGGCTGCTACAGTGGCACGGCTGCTACAATGTGCAACTGCATGAGGCTGAAAGCACAGACTCCAAAGACCAATCCCAAGGATTGATGTCTAGAGTGCTACAGATGAAAAGGACGTTCCCAAATGCCCAAAATAACCTGCAAACTGCAAGTGCATCAATTTTTTCTTCTTATCCAATATGCCTAATGAAGCCACAAACACTTCATTTTATTCTTTCTCCAAGGGGGTGACTCAACTCTCATGAGCAATGTGGGATAAAAGATGTGCAACATTTTATATATTAAAATATTACTTATGTCTCCCTCGGGTGCCATCCCCATAAAGTAAATATTTAAAGTAACACTTTAAAATCTTGCAATTAAGTTAAATGTTACTTTTATAACACTTCAACGATTAAAATATAATAACAATCGGACTCCAAATAGCGCAAGTGATAGTTCGCCGGAAAGCTCTCGTCGAGGAGTATCAAATCCAATCATCAAAACTGGCATCCGCTGTGCCCTGCTAACTTACTACAAATAGTATGCCTGAAACTGAGTAAGTCAACTCCATTTTGGCCCAAACTGAAAATGACTAGGCCAAAACACTCTAGTATCCCTTTAAACTCTTCGTTAGCCCTTGGGACCATGTAGAACTAGGCTAACGCACACACACATTTGGTCAACTGCTAAAGTGGGAAGATTACATATAACAGGTTGTAAAATACAAAGCTAATTACAATTATATTATTATTCTCAAAGGATAACTAAGTGAAATCCAACTCCAAAAGAAGAGTTAAAAGATAGCAAGGGGTCACAATTAAAAAAAAAATTAAACACGTTTTTATAGGCTTCTACATACTACTTATTTTTAGAATTTACCATCACTTCATTCTATTGTTGGGACCTCCTTTTACATTCACACCCCTATTTTCATTAATATATAAATACAAAATTTGTAATTAAAAATACCCCTCTATGCACTTTAAGGTGACCCCCATGAAAAACACGCTGACGTTGTTGGTGCCAACACAGTCTACCAGGAAGCTGGGACCTATAACAACGTCGAAGAAAGTGAAGATGACTTCCATATCATCTCTAATGAAGAATACCACACCCCCAAATATAGAGTAAAATGAAAGAGGAACTTAATGTCCTCGAGAGACAGAGCAGGAAAATGAAGACAAGATGAAAACACCAGGCCCATCATAAACATATGGAGATTCTTCATGAATACTCGGACAAACCATTGGTGGCGAGGAACAAATTGCATGTTTGGAACCAAAAAAGGAAAGGGAGAGGATATAGCAAGCAATTAGTAACAAAATGGCACATCAATGATTAATCCTAGCAATTCGAAACAAATAATCCATGAGCTACTAAACTCAAATGTAATGTGTTTTCATTTAATTATTTATTTTGGGATGTACTCGGCACCCAAAGATTTTAGAATATAGAAACAACTTGATCAAAACCACGCAATGGTGATGAATATACTAACAAGGCTATGCCAACCTCGGTTTTTTTTTCTTCAAACCTCAAAAACAAATTGACAATTACATTAGCCCTCATTTTCCTACTGTAACCTTTGCTTTACATTTTTGTACATATTGATCTTTATAGTAGCAGCCCAAATACGTTGGATGGTTATGAATTGGATAATGCAACATTCTAAAGATGTTTAAATTCCATAGACTACAGGAAAGAAAGGTAAAACAAAGGCCTTTTTAAGGTTCAAGATGTTATATGCCCTGCCTAGATCTGTAGGGTAGCTTATAGCATATGAGACCATATCATATTTCCAATATGCAAGGGATACCTGAGTGGACTTCAAATACAATACCTACATACCAAGTATACCACTGCAAAGCAAGGACCACCCTCTGAGCTGTCCAAATATTGTTAATAGTATGATGTATTGAATTTTAGAGTACTAAATATGGAAAGTTTTTTTTATATGTAATTGTGCATTATTTCTGCATATCATATTGTCTTGAACCAATAAATGGGATAAGCTCATGTGTTAAATCATTGGGGCTTTCATATTGGAGACCACTTGAAATATTTTAAAATTTCAAACTTTGATGATCTTTTTCTTCTTAAACCTACCCAACTTTTAACACCTTGTAACTCTAGTGATGACCACGTTAAAAGGTTAATAAAGAGAATTCATCAGATCGAGCAAAGGAAGATCAAAACCAAAAAGATCCAGGAGAAACAACACATTTTTGCATAATAGCCAAGGAATTTCAATGTAGGGACAAGGACTATGTATCCATACACACATTTTTTTATGACAACATTTCTATACAATATAGCCATATCTTTAATCATTTACTCATGTACCCTAATTTGAATGGTGTTTCCATCCACGTACCAAATCCTATACACCCACATCTCCTAGTAACTATGCATTTCTGTAATAATGCTACTTGATGTTGTCTCTAGACTCTTGGTAACTTTTTATATGTCAACTAGGCTAGTTTCAATTTCGTCTCTAGCTCATGGCCTAGGATTCCATTTTGATTTCACTAGCAAGTTTTGCCCTATGGTTTCTATGTTAGGTCGTTAGAGGCTTGAGGATTAAAGGTAATTGACCATGTTAAAAGGTTGATGGAGATAAGATAAGATAAATATATTAATGTCCAACGAATGACGACAAAGGTAGGTCAAAGGGACTGTAGATTACAAAAGTTTGTCAGGAACAAGCAGGAAACCAAAAAGGTCTCCATAAACAAGAAAAACAATGCTGAAAGAAATAGTACAAAACAGATACAAGAGCAACAATGCTCAAAGCCAAAGAAAGAAGCCGAAGATATGAGCAACCCATGGAAATCCATAAACATTAGGAAAGCAGGAATGAACCATAAGAAGGAAGAACCAGGAGGGAGTCCTTCAAGGGTTCGAACCAACTCTCCTAGCATCCAAGGCCAGCGAGAAGAAGCTCTAGATAGAAGTATGACCCAAAGAAGAGGAAGGATTATTTGATATGTCCTCCATTCCGTTGCCTAAAAGGAAAAGTCCCCTGCGAAGATCTGGTGGAACTAGTCTGTCTCCTAGTGCCAGGGCTGAAATGGATATGTTGGTGATATCTCAGGGAACTATGGATGGTCTCCCTAGGTTGCACTGATCTGGAATGTGTGGCTAAACTAATATCAATTTGTCGCTTAGTGCCTCTCCCCGAAGGTAGCCTTGTGAAGAAGGAAGTGATTTGTTGGGTGGAATCTAGTCTAGTGGGACTTTGAATAGAATGGTCACAAAGCTTAAGAGCTTCCTATATATATAAAGCTAAACATCTCTGGTCCTCATATCTGAAGAAGTCAGAAATAGTCTGCCCTAAATAGGCAATGAAATCTCCCCCTGATCTCATAATCTATGGGACAACGGAAAATGAAGTGTTCCTCATACTCAATCTCCTAGATGCTACATAACTGACAAATCATGTTTGCCCGATTTAGATGGTGATCTGTCTCGATCCTAAGCTTGTGAGAGCCCACTCGAAACTGTCCTATTGGGATGCGAAGAGAGTGCATACAGTGGAAGCATGTATATAGTTAACGGATGATAAGCTCATCCCTCAGTTCCAAAAAGTGTTTTGCATAAAATGCCATCTTTGGGCGTAGCCCCCCAAAAGGGTTTACCCAAGTAGTGTGAATAAACTACCTGTAAATAGCCTCCCTAGTAATCCGGTTCAGCGCCTGTCTAGTGGGTAGAAGATGAGTCAGTGCATCCAAAGAGTATCTGAATGGAGGAAGAGGGTCCATCCTAATTCCCACATACTTTAATAGATCAAAAACCCCTGTATACCAACATCAGACACCGATCAAGGGAGCTGAGAGGGCAAGAGTCTCTGAAAACCAGTAGGCTAAGTAAAGATATCTATCACGCCCACTCACTGAATCAACAAAGCTATGAATGCGATGTAAGAAAGAAATCAAATCAAAAATAGTCTCCAATCATAAGGGTTGGGCTCCAAACTCTGCAAGGATAATGTGTTGGGGAACTGTCTGCTTACATCTAATAATGCGACAAAGGAGAAGTGCTTGGACCCTCTCGACAACAGCCCAATCACCCTCCAGCAAAGAAGGCCCCCAAACTACAAATCCATATAGAACCGTGGGTCTGATAAGTGTATCCATGAGGGACATCAAATTGAGTGGAGAAAGATCAAAGTCAAAAGGATTCGAGAGGAACTACAAATTCATGTGATAGGGCTACATAGTGTTGTCTCCTAAACTCTTGGTAACTTTTGTAGAGTCGATTCGACTGCCTTTGATTTCATCTCTAGTTCATGGCAAAGGATTCAATTTTGATTTCACTAGCGAGCTAAGCCCTATAGCTTCCATCCAAGCTCCTTAGAGGCTTGAGACTTAAAGGTAATTCAAGTCCCTCTTTACTTTGATATTTCTTTGGTTTTCTATTGGTTTAGGTACCCCTGTGATGGGGAAAATTTTAACTTACAAAAACAATTCTATTTGATGGGTAGTCTACGTTTGGCTGGTCTCACAAAAATTTAGATATATACAATGCGTATTTTCTAATACTATAATATTAGTCTATGTCATACAAAAACGCATGTGGGTATAGTGATATAACCCTACATGAGTGACCAAAAAGTTAGAGAATCTGATCCTAGAGGACAAGCACGTAAGGACTAGTCACAGACAATGACTTATATAAATAGCATATTTAGTTGTTTTATGTAGTTTTGAATTAGGCCCATCTCTAGCCTGTGACATGAACTGCTATTTTTTTTAGTTGAAAAACACCTCTTATTAATTATACATAAAATATACAGCTAATCATATCAACAAATGGGTGGAATGGATTCACACCCCAAGAGAAGACTTCACATCAATCCCGAGGATTGAGAAAAGGGTTCTAAAAAAGCCTTAAATAACTAAAATTATAATATGAACTAGTATTGTTAAGTATATCAACTATGTGCAAGCATAGTTCTCAAAGATGGGAGTTGAACCTTAATACTAATTTTGAGTACATAAAAAAACAAATAGCTACATGATTCATAACATAAAGCAGTTGCATGTATAAAGAACAAAATTTTCATGGTGTATTTTCATATTTTTACCAAACTATTTATTTCATTTTGCATTTATCAATTTTAATACATAGACCTTTTTTGAATTTGGCAGGTATATAGTAAATTTTCTGTTTTTTCTAAAACCTACGTGTAAAAGTAAGAAATATTCATTAATGTTTTTACAGATCAATTTAGCTATGTTTCTCTAAAAATTCATTTGTACAGCTGTCAATATTCAAAACTATTGAAAGAAGGATCTTGGTTCTCCTTTGTGACATTTGACTGCCCTTGTGGCGGGTCCTTGTTTTTTGCACCCTCGAGTGTATTGACTTTTGTTAATGATCCTCCAATCAATAAAAAAACTATTGAAAGAAATTGAACTTTCATTCATTACAATAAAGGGGTTACAAAGCTATATTGATATAAATAGCAATTCATAAGAAATAGGATCTTAACATCATAAACACCCAAATACCAATTAATAAAATAACAAACTAAAAGACTATGTGAGTTGTGTTATACAACAACCTCGCATGTACAATTAGACCATGGTGAATTAACCACCATATTTTATTCTAACATTCCTCCACTTAATTCAACTTGTTATCAAGTGAACAAGAGAGAGATTCTCTGCCTCAAATTTGTCTCCTACAAGTGACTTGGTGAAGACGTGTGTTGTTCTTCTGTCAGGGAAAACTACAGCTAGATGTTGTGTTGTTGAACATGTTCACATACGAGATGTACTTTTACCTAGATGTGCTTTGTGCATTCATGAAACACCGGATTGTGAATAAGTTTAAGAACACCATTGTCACAATATAGGATGGTAGGTTGCTTCTGTGGTACTCTCAATCCTTCAAGTATGCGACATAACCATATCGCTTTGCAGACAACTCCTACAGCATGACATTCTGCTTCTGTGGAAGACCGAGAAAAAAAGTTTTGTTTCTTGTTCCCCCATGATATAGGACCATATCTCAAAAAGAACACATATCCAAAAGTGGATTTTATATCATCAATATTACCTGCATGATCTAAGTCTGAATATACTATCAAGAAAAAATAATCAATCTTATATTCTAGGCCATAGTCCATTGTACCCTTTATATATCTCAATATCTGCTTTGTTGCTTTCCAATGAGACATCTCCATCTCTTGCATGAATCGTGAGAGATAGCTGACAACATAATTGATGTCTAGCCTAGTGTATGTCAAGTAAATTAGATTCTCAATCAATTGCCAATAGATGGTTGTATTTACTTGTGGTGATGGATTTATACGAGACAATTTAAGCCTTGTCTCCAGAGGTGTAGCAATAGGTTTACAATCTATCATCCAAAAAATTTCAAGTGTTGTCTTGGCATATTTCATTTGGGACACAAATATATGGTGCTCCTTTTTCCATACTTTCAATCCAAGACAATAGTGTAATAACCTAATATCTGTCATGTCAAATGATCAATTAAGATTTGTCTTCATTGCATCAATCATCTACACTGAACTACCAGTGATGACTAGATAATCGGCATATACAAGAACAATCACAATCTCCCCCCTCCCCCCCTTCTATTTCAGGTAGAAATTTGGATCATAAGGACTCCTTTAGAATCCATGTTGAATGAGATGCTCAGCAATTTTTATATACCAGGGTTTTTGAGATCATACAATTATTTGACGAGTCTACACACTTTTCCTCATGTGCCAAGTGTCAAAACCTTCCGCTTGAGTCATGTAGACTTCTTCCTATAGATCTCCATTTAGAAAGGCACTTTTCACATCCATTTAATGTACTCTCCATCCAAACTGTGCAGCCAAAGCAAATATCATTATGATAGTCTTGATCTTAGTGATTGGAGCAAAAGTCTCCTTATAATCAATGTGTTCTTTCTGAGCATACTCTTTTGCTACCAGTCATGCCTTGTGCTTGTCAATAATGTCATTTGCTTTGTATTTTGTTTTGAAAAAACCCATTTACACCCGATTGGATTCTTCCCTGGTGGAAGATCTACAACTTGCCATGTGTTATGTTTCATCAATGATTGATATTTTGTATTCATGGCATCCTTCCAAGGTTTTGCCTCTAAGGTTGTCTGAACCGTAGAGAGATCAATTGATTCAACAACAATGATCATTAGGGCCTAATTGACATCTTTTCGAGTCATGCTGCAAATCCTTGGTCCAGTGGTGGATGTGTCTAGGAAACCATCCCATTTAACATCTTGTATCGTACTCGTATACCATTTAGGCACACGTTCAACTGTTCTTGTGGGTGGTGGAACTGTAGCATCTAACTAATCATCATCATTGTCACCATCAGTGCCTTCATCACCTTTTAAATTGTCTATAGGTGTGATTTTTTAATTAGGGGAGTGTGTGGAAGACATTGTATTTACCTTTCATGTAATCCATTGATATTTTCCTTGTTTTTGGATCCATAAGCCTGTAATCCATTGATTCTTCACTATAGCCTAAAAAGATGTATGTCATGGATTTGTTATCTAGTTTTTTTCTCTTCTTTTTAAGAACATGCATGTAAGCCTTACATCCAAAAACCTAAAGATGAGCTATTGAGGGTTTATCCCATGTCCATGCTTCTTGTGGAGTCACCCCATCAAGAGTTGTATGTAGTAGGTGATATGTTTAACAAATAGACTGTTGTTTGTACTGCTTTTACCCAAAATGTATGTGTCGAACCTGATTCCTCAATCATGCAATGCAACGTTTCCATGATAGTGTGATTTCTCCTTGCAACACCATTTTGTTGTGTAGTATAAGGTGGAGTCATTTGTCGGCGAATACCATGTTCTTTCAAATAGGCCAAAATTTCTTTAATAGTGTATTCCCCCCTCGATCCAAGTGGAGACCTTCAATTTTAAAACCAATTTTTGTTTCTACACAAGCTTTGAACTCTTTGAAAATGCTAAAGGCTTGCTCTTTTGTCATTAAATAGTATATCCACATTTTGTGTGAGTAGTCATCAACAAAGAGCAAAAAACACTGACACCCATAGTGACTAGGTCTCATGGCTTTGCATAGATTAGTATGCACCTGATCTAATTTTCTTGAAGCTCTAAAAGTACTTTTGCCAAATGTTAGGAAAATAAAATAAAATTGCTCTGTCTATTTTTTAGATCTTGCCTCAGGAAAGAAAGGAAAATAACAAAATTATTGTGTTCCTTGAAGCTTGCACATGTGAAGAAGAATGTGAGTGCAATGGTACTCCTTTTCTTCTCACTCTTCATTTGATCTATTTCCTGATCCATCTAGATCTGAGGATTTCCACATGAAATCCTATGCACCTTGTAATTGGAATGAATCTCCTTCCTCCTTTGCATGGATCTGATGCACTTCTCAGATCTATACAAAACTTAATACTGAGATCTATAAACTTCTCTAAGAAAGCCCTATGCAATGCAAATTGATGCATGCAATTCAAAGACAATTATGAGAGTAAGGGTGCATGGACTCGTAGTCAATTTTAGCTCTTGCTTCAATCTTCTTCCTCCCTTGAGCTCTTAAGTTCAGAGATCCAATGCTCTGATACCAAATATTGAAATAAATTGAACTTTCATTCACTACAATAAAGGGGTTACAAAGTTATTATTATAGAAATAGCAATTCCTAAGAAATAGGATCTTAACATCATAAATACCCACATACCATCTATTAACATAATAACCTAAAATACTATGTGAGTTGTGTTACACAACAACCTCACATGTACAATTTGACTATGGTGAATTAACCACCATATTTTAATCTAACAAAAACATAATGTTTCCTGCCATTCTCAGTAACTAATAAAATTTGTATAATTTTTTTGTTGCAAGTAACCCTATTTGCAATACACTCTACAGGATGTTTGTATTACCTACTAGCAGACGTGGAGATATACATGCAAATAAATGCCAAGGAGATTATCTTCACTATATTTTGTGTCTTGTTCAATCTTGGCCTCACCGCTTACTTGATTGGAAATATGTCAAACCTTGTTGTAGAAAGAACAAGTAGAACCATGCAATTTGTAAGATTTCCTATTTTCTTAAGAAGTTTTTATATAAAAACATGCATGGATTGGAGAGTATGTGTGTTTTGTTATGTTTGATTTTAAGCTGGTGAGGTTTAGGTATCCAAAATTAACCTTTTTTGAGTAGGATTGCAGAGGAAAAAAATAAGGGCAGCTTCAAATTTTGTAGATAAGAATAATCTTCCACCAAAGCTTAAGGAGCAAATATTGTCATACACGGGTCTCAAATTCAGAGCAGAGGAGCTTCAACAACAAAAGGTCATGGAAGATCTTCCTAAGGCCATTAGGACCAGCATCTCAAGAAAGTTTTATACAGAGCATGGAAAAGGTTTATCTTTTTAAAGAAGTCTCACTTGATTTCCTCTTGGATTTGGTAAGCAATCTATAATCCCTTGAGCTCAGATAAAATTTTACAATTGATTGCTTACAGATAAAGAACCATGTAATAATAGATGAATCTTAAAAAAATATGATGAATGAAATCAATTTGGTAAATTTATATTTCCATAAAGATTGATTGTGGTTGGTATCATTTTCAAATGGTAAAATGCCTTTCAGAGCATTGATGAAAGCTATGTTGATGATTTTGCTCTGAAAACATGGGCGATTCTTCTTCTTGTTACCAGAGGTGACTTAGTAAAATATGTTCACAACACATTGTTAATAGAATTGATTCTAATTGATGCGACCCCCTTTCACACCACATATTTTTGCAATTTACCACCACATCCTCTTATTGATGGGACCCACTTATACACTTATTTCTACCAGGCATTCCCATACAAATGTTCTAAATAAAAAACACCCCTTGTATACACTCTCGTGCTATTTTCCATGTCTTAAAGGTAACCCCCCCCATGGTTGTTGCACTAAAAGCTACCAGAAAATTGATTTATATACCATTGTTTTTGCCCCTGCTTGTATTCTGGATTGAAAAAATCACCACATAAGATTCTTCTTCTTTGACCTAGACTATCACGGTCACTTGTACCCTGGTTCATCATCATGGCAATTGTTGTTCCTTACCACTAGACCATGGACTGCTGGTCAACATTTTTGAGGGACAGCATTGTACATTATGAGGATAATCATAAACATGTTTTCTGACAGTGTTACAAAAATCATGATCATTCAAATGACTGCAATATTTTTTTCATGTTTATAGTTTCTTCTAATAACCATTGGAAACCACTTGGGAGATTTTGTTCTTGTAACATTGATTATAGACACTTTTCAATGTGTTTGAATAAGAAAATTCTAGGGTGCTAGCTGCTGTTTGCTAGCTAGAAACAGATTGTGTCAGTTGATGTCTGCCATCAAAACTGCTCTATAAAGAGGGAGATGAACGAATTTCTCATTAATGTAAACAGATGGGCATATTATCAAGGGATTCACTGGGAAAATTTACTTTTATCTTGGCTCCTTGGAGAGACACCAACCACTGAATAGACATACACGTCATCAATGCCAGCATCCACTTTCACCCACCCACTCCATTAATATTTTTCTTTCGCTGACGTTCAATGCGTTCCCAATTAAGGCACATTAAAAATTTCAAACAAAAGGAAAATACATATCTCATATTTGAGTTGGGTCTCGTAACATTATTTTTTATTCTATTTTTTCTGCAGTATAGGTTATGGTGACTCTTGGAATTCCTCAAGATGACTCTTCATGAGAAAATGCGTCCCATTCCTCTTTTGTCTTTTACCCCATGACTCTTTGAATTCTCCATGGGCCCTCTTTTGACTTATATGCAACCAAAAATAATCCATTAATATTAAATAAATATTAACACACATTAGCCAAGATATGAATATTAAAAATAGATACATATAATTCATTAATGCTAGATCTTTGACATCAATGACAATATTTCCAACACAGATACATATAAAGATGAGGGCTCGAGGAACCATAGAAACTATATATATATAATCAATAGGGCTCGCTAAACTACCTTTTCTCAAATATTTATATATATAAAGGTCAACCAACCCCTCTGAAGACTTCCTTAATATGTTGGACTAAGACACTATACTCCTATCCTCGTTACATTTGGACCAATCTATGATGAGGCGGGTAAGAATAACCATACATAGAGAGGGGACCCTCCCCCTCCTACAACCCTAATATAGATAAATGGGTAAGGAGGCCTGAAATAAATATATAGGGTGGAAGAGGCGGGAAGTACCCCATTTATTAATAGAAGCCTTAATCTATAGTCAACCCTGGCACACTATCTCGAGATTAGATTGAGTTACTCTACTATGCCTCAATACAAAGTACTGAAAAGCATAGACCTCTCCATATCGCTAGCTATATGGCCATGTTTAGCTTTGGGGCCCGATTACTCTATGGTTACCCACCTCTTCCATCGATTAGAGGTTAGTGTTGCCTTGCCCCTACCTATAGGTTAGTTAAACACTCCTAGGTGTTTAGTAGCCTAGCCTAGAGACCACAATTGTAGATTAGATTTACAGTCATTTCCCCCTCAGTTGGCCCAATGAGTGGAGTACAGTAGAGATAGAAGAATTTGGCTAGTCACAAGATCCATGTCAATAGATCTCTTCTTCACAGGAGGAAGTAAGCTCACTCGGGAAAGGGATACTAAGGATAGAAACCGTCTGAGGTAGAGGTAAAGGTTTATCCACTCAATCGGCCTATACTTTGATGAGGGTAGGCCAAAAGGCCTTCTAATCACATATCCCCTAAGAAAGGTCAAGGCAACCTTATATATAGTTTAGTTACACCAAGGGACTTATCTATCAGTGTCCCTACCCTATATTCCATTTGGTAATACCACCTCACCCATTACCTATGGTATGTTATGATATATTTGCACTACCATTACTTTTTGCAATCTTGAAATTCTTCCTTCAATTGTTTTTCGAGAATTTCCTTTTGAAACATTGTGACATGCCTGGCAAGACAGTTCTTGGGTGTTCACAAAGACAAACAAATTTATGATATGGCCTATCAGACATCAACATAATTTGTTGTTGTTGTTGTTCAATTTCTTCCCTTAACCGCTTCAGAGCATATAATAGACAAAGCTTGTGTTCTTCAATTTGGAGTGTTTGAACAAGTTCGAATGTAATATGCTTTCCAACTAATGCCATTCCCAAAAGTGAATTTTTGTGCATATATTTTATGAAGCATGATTTGGCTTCTACTCGAATACATGCATAGTCGTGCATTTCCATCTTTGTTAGCAATTATATGCCTTGTCTCTCCATTCAAAAATAGAGTGTCGGGGTCTCTTTTGGCTACCACCAAAGTTTGGCCTCTAATTTCATTTTTTAAACCATTTGTTAGTTTGATATGTAGAGTAAATTTATTACTTGATACTATTGCTGCAACAACTTGATCTTGATGTTGGGTAGATGGTCGTGGCGCAATGCATCATAATATATCTGGTGGTATACTTCATCTATGTTAAATGGTTTGGAAGCCAATATTTGAACTCTGAAAACAATAAGCTCCTCCAGTTCATCTTTTGTTATGGATAGCTGAGAATCGTGGCTACAATTAAGCTTTTTATTATCCTCCACCATAAACCTTTCCACTCCAATATTCTGAGAATTTGACTCCTAATTTCCCCATATTCTATCAATTATTTTGGTTGGCTCTCCTTGTTTATTTTTAAGACCATAGCCCATGATATCTTGTTGATAGTGTGCATTAATTAGACAATCAAGTGGTTTATTAAACTTAGAACTTGTGTTCGGGGAACAATCCTCAAGACCTCTCTCTTGCACACACTGAAGTTTATCTTCATTATGACACAGACAACACATATCAACATCATCATTAGTGTTTTGGATAGATAACTTGTGTTCATCTCTAATATCCAAAGTTTTTGACATTATTTTCAATAGACGAGTCTCCATAACTATCAACTTCTTCTTGGATAAGTATGTTTGGGCAGTCCCTTAGTTCAACATTGGATGCCTCATTCGTTTGCTCCCGGATAGGGATGTCAGTCTTGAAATTTGTTATCTTCCTTTCTTCTGGGACCTCTTGAAAATTGAATTTCTCTTCATATTCAACACTGTCATAATTATGATTCACAAACTCCTCTTCCTCATAGTGTTTGTTTCCATTCCATGACTCTTTTAAATCCAAATAATCTGAAAAAGAGATTTTTTTTATTCCCTACTGCAAGGATGTTGTACAATTCATAATTGTCCATAATTTCCTTATGTAGTGACCCCATGGTTCACAGGGTGGCAAGAAAAACAACTATATACCACTGTAATATTCCAAATTGGAATATTTTACATTAATTTGATTTTTCTGGAATTCCTTTAAATAGTATTTTTTTATAAAAATAAATATTGCATTTAAAATAATAAATTAAATAAAATATAAGTCCACAAGGGGTTTCGTCCTTGGGCTGTTATAATCACAAGAGTTTTCGTCCTTGAGAGTGGTTGTATAACATGACGCTTATACGAGTTAGATGATTGAATTCATAATTGGATACTTTCTACTTCCACATCTCTTCTCCCTTATATAGTCTTTAAAAACTTCTCCCAAAGGAGGCATTGCACCCAAGACGCACCTCTTCACCAAAAGATTTGACCGTTGACATTTCCGTTGACAAAACTGTCGATAATTCCATTAACATTTCCATCGACACTTCCGGTCACTTCTAAAAACAATTCCGTTTGACATTTCCGTTAAAGATTGTTGTATTAAATGGCAGTGTTGCTCCTTGGCAGTGATTTCTGCTTGGCAGCAATTTCTTCATGTGATGTGGCAGCGCCTCTCCTCAAATTCAGCGATCTTCTTGGGGATATTACAACTAATGAGCGATTATCTACCTTTCGCACATATTGAACAATCGAGAACCACAATTTATGGAAGCTAACATCGCACTATTTTCCATCCAGTTCAGAAAATGCATCCCAAATGTGGCATACAATCATGTGCCTAGAGGCATTTCAGAACTGAATGACCACATGGAAGTGGTAGCCCCCTAATCCATTTGGGTCATGAGCTTCTTGCACAATAACATGTTGGCAATTAAATAGGAGATTCACCCTAGAGAGGATAATGTCATTAGTGACAAGACTTTGCACCAGTGTTACTCCATGAGCGAACGTTAGAAGCATATATTGGCACAAATTAGAGATGTGATGTTCATCCTGACTTTAGCTCACGGTGGTCACAAGTGTGTTATATTTGCAAGTTTTTTCTCACCAAAAGCTTTTTTTTTTAAAGTAATGTCCTTAGGTAATGGATAGGGTAGCTTACTAGAGTTTTCTCCATTTCAAAAGACATGATATGTCAAGTGTAATGATATATTATTGTTATATACATGATAGGAGTGTGTCAACAAATAATTCTATTGTATATGTGATATGAGGCTGTCAACAAAGCATTACCATTGCATACATGGTATTTTGACTATGGATGTGATATAAGAGTCTCGTGATATATGTGTTACTTGGGGTGAGATCGATTGGGCGGGTTCCCTCTATATAAGGAGATGAGATTGGGGAGGGTGACTCTTGATTGGAGGTGGCTACTTTGGTTGGGGCTCCTATCCATTGTGGGTGGTTAGCTCAATAGGGAGGGAAGGCTAGCTACCCACTGACTTGATTTTGTCTATGAAGGGCGACTACCTCTATTGAAGGAAGAGGTGTTTGAAGCTCCATTTATTTTGATAGGAGGCACTTATTGTTCTTGTCTCCATAGGGGTCAAAGGTCTAGAAGGGAGGGTAACAATGTTGGATTGGGGGTACTGGAGGGTGAGGATGTTTGATTGGGGGTACTAATAAAATGAGATGGGTTATGACTATAAATAGAGATCGTGGGGTGTTTTTGTTTCCCTCAATCTATGGGGTATATTCCTTGGTGAATGGGGGGATTTCCCCATGGCTGGGAGTAGTATTCTCCCCATGCATGGAGGCAAGATGGGGCGCGGTGGATCAATGGTGACCAGATCCAATAATCAGTCTCATTGTAGGGGGTTTGGATCCCCTATATAGTAAAGATCGATCGATTAGTCTGCATGGAGGGAAGATTAGGCCATCAAGTGAAGGGGTTTTACCACCTATATAGATATAGATATAGATATAATATAGCATATATAGGTACATCATGTATATGATATCTATGATTGATTAAGTAGAGGAGACTCGCAGAAGAACCGCAATAGAAACACCTAACCTGCAGTCAATGGGTGGTGTGAATACAGAAGGCCATGCACTATATCTATACGCTTCCCAGATACATATATAGCCTATACCATTGGGGTGATACCAGGGAGGCCGAGGCCGAGATAGATATAATAGGGCTGCCTAGACATATATATAGGACAGCCTATAGGGTTGAGTTGGTTGGGGGTGAGATCATTTACTTTCCTGACCCACTCTATCTATATGGGCAGATCATCGATATATGCGCTTGTTCCCCATATCTAATCTATATGGGGTTGAGAACTGGGGACCATAGAATTTTGCACTCAATTGACCCCTATATAGTATGGGGTCATTTAGCATATGCACCCCTAATAGATAGATAGATATAGACCCATCTCACGCCAAATAGATCTATATAGTTCCCATACATATAATAGGTGATCAATGAGATAGAGGTCATTATCTATATGCATTCGACCCCCTCTATCTATATGGGGTTGAGGAGGCTGCTAGTCCGAGGACCCCTCTATATCCCAATTCTATGTCTGCTCAAGAGGCTGAGGGAGATAGATATCCCCCAACCCTATCTATATGGAGCACAGGGCACCGAACCCTATTTGTATGGGGAAGCCTATGGGCCTCACAGATAAGGATAGGGGTTGATTAAGTGGTAGTTCTATATATAAGGGGCTAGAGGTCATGGCTAACTATATTCTAGTCACCTTTGCCCCAACCTCTACTTTATTAGCAGAGGGAGTAGAGGGAGTAAAAGGCATTGGGGGAGTGTTGACTATCTATATATTGTCGATAAAATCGTTCCTTCCCTCAATCTCCTAAGCATAACTCGAGTTATGTACACACTTGGGCCTGACTAGACATTGCTCCTGCCCAAAGATCTATATTCTAGTTACCACATGACTAGAAAAAGGACACAACCCCGTGATGGAGAGGTATTGACCGATGTGTGGAGTCTGGGGAGGTCGATGGAACCCTCCCCTCTATATCTATCATTTGGTATAGGGAAGCCAAGGCCATAGATATAGATAAGCCCTTGCACCGATTATATAGGCCAAGGTTCTCCCTCGTATATAAAATTATTGAGTGATTTTGAGAGGAAACCTGGCAAAGACGAAGAAATAAAAAAGGAGATGTCATTCAAATTATGCGCATTGTGTTGGGTCATTATCATCACTATAATCCATTACACTAATCTACTATAGGTCCGAACAAGAAAAATAGGTGGATAAATATTATAGAATTTAGGCTCAACTTAACTCCAAACAACTATATTGGATTAAACTAGCATATCTAGACGAATGGATATATCTCTAGCGTAATACGAATGATCCAATAATAATGGATCGAGGACACAGGATGAGCAAGGGGTTTTCCATCATATCATATACCCATTTTTATGTCTATAAAGGTAGTGACATGCTTTAATGGAAGAACAATTAGGTGTACGTGAATGTAAGGTTTATTAGTTATAGATGTGAGTGTTAGGCCGATGAGTTACAAGTAGACGTAGGACGTTTGGTTGTCGGTATTCCAATCAGTAGTAGAATTACTACGACCCTATCCCATCCTATTTTATATAGAGTAGGTTATCGGGCCCCTATTTTCCCCTTTACAGAGGGGACTCAACCCTAATCCCATTCATAGAGATCTGGGCGGTCTATACTTCGAGATGAGATCTCTTAGTATTACATATATAACAAAGAATGGCTTACTCACCATCAGGTCGATTAGAGAGAGGGGTGTAGTATAGTTCGAGTTTTGTTCTCCATACTTCAATCCACCTAGAGAAGAGAGTGTGGCCCTTATCGAATTTGCTTAGGGCCGTTGATTTTTGGTTGATCAAAATAGGACATCGCTATGAAGGTATGTATAGCATAGTTAGGTTAGTTTTATACTATATCCCATAGGCATGAGCTATGGATATAGAAGGGGACCATCTATCTAAGGTGGTTGGGTAGTCGATAGAGTCCTATATCTACTTCTTTCAGTCAGGTATGGGTTTGACCACCCTATCTATAAAAGGGGGATTAGGGCCCTATATATATATACTGAATTGTTGGCCTCTATCTCTATATACAGGGGGTTGGTGTTGGGCAATCAATCCTAGAGAACCATATAGATATATAGAGGCAGGGTAGTGGGGTTGGGCAATCTATCCCCAATCTATTCTATGGTCGAGTGCCCTTTCTCACCACAACCCATATACCAATCTAGGATCTCATGTATATATTGATCTAGGATATGGTGCAAGCCCTAAAGGCATGAGTAATTGGAAGTGGGTATTTAGCCGAAGGCCCTTCCACACTCATTATACAGTAGCCTCCCTTGATCCCAATTATTATTTAGTAGGTTGTTGGTCAAGTGGCAGTTCACTCGATCGATAGATCGAAACTATCTATATATATAGCTAGTACCTTATATATGGATATATTCCAAACTAACCTAAGGGCTCAATGCACTCAATAGACAACTTGTTATGGTTGGGCTCGAGAGTAGCTATATAGTGTCCGCCGATAACCTAATCTCTATCGCTAGAGGATGAGGAAGTTATAAACTTTAAGCTCTATATAGTTGCACGCCTATCTATGTATATAGGCGAACGCCTAATGAAGGTGGCGTAAATAAGGATTAAAAATCACTCAATCGGTAGATGACTTCCCTCAATCCCAACCCCCCAACACCATCTATAAAGATTTGGGCAAGCAGTCAAGTGCCTTAAGACCCACACGCTAAATCTAGAGGCCAAGGGCCTTTAGGTACTTGTTTGTATATAGATAATTAACACCCCTTATTTATATATAACGGGCAATCATCCGTATATAGAGAATGAGGGCCCCCTATCTATATCTTGGGAACTCATCTCTATATAAAGGATGGTAATTTCCCTCTCCCTTAAAGGTAAGGGAGCGAAAGTGTTTCCCTCGATCACTAAATTTAGTGCCAATGCCAGCTATATCTACAGACGAAGGTGTGGGTTGAGGGTAGACAATGGTCGACGGGACTAAATGACCTTATGTGCCTAAAGGTCTAACCCTTTCCCATTTGTCGTGGTAGAGAAGTCTCAAGCAACATGGACGGACTATGATGGATGTTACACACTTTCCAAAATGACAAGATAAATTTGACCTATCCCCACCAACCTTTGCAATAAATAAGCATCAAATGTTGTTCTTTGAGTTCCAATTTGTATCATCACTTTCAAATAAGATGTTTGCCCAAAGTGAACGACTTTTTTTCAAAAAAAGTTTGTTCGCGAGTCACATTGTTTTTTTCAAATAAGATGTTCACTCAAGAACGAATCATTAAATGTCGAGATGGGAGTGAAATTGTAAATGGATATCCACCATCCCACTAATCCACCTGAGTAATGAAAATGATCCATTTGATTGACGCATTTGAGTAATGGAAACCACTGATCCATCTGAGTAATGGAAACTGAAAGGAGTTGCCCCAATATAAACATCCGGTCAATCAATAGGTAGGTGACGTGTCCTAAAGGAGAACAAAATAGAGGGCATATGGATAGAAGATGGGAATCTTAGACATCAACTCCTCCCTCTACCACAAACACATTAACAAGTAGCATGATAATCGTTTACCACAGCAAGAACCACTACCACCAACCAGTTTCCCACAAGTTGACATATCACCAACTAGTATACCATACATTTAGCAAGACTTCTTCACTTCAATGGGGTCACGTTCGTCAAGCCCAAGACACCATGATGAGATGCATTTTAGATGGACCGACGTTTATTTTTAGTGGACCAAATTTTGGGTGGACTAATATTCGGCTGGTGGTATCTATTCCACTATGCTAGATTAGTTAGTTGGGCTAGCCTGAACCCATATATAAAGGATGGTAATTTCCCTCTCCCTTAAAGGTCGAGGAGCGAAAGTGTTTCACTCGATCACTCAATTGATTGCCAGTGCTAGCTATATCTACAAACGGTGTGTTGAGGGAAGACAATGGTAGACAGTTATAAATGACCTTAAGTGCCTAAAGGTCTAACCCTTTCCCATTTGTCGTGGTAGAGGACTCTATAGCAACATGGACGGACCAAGATGGATGTTGCACACTTTCCAGAATGACAAGATAAATTTGACCTATCCCCACCAACCTTTGCAATAAATAAGCATCAAATGTCGTTCTTTGATTTCCAATTTGTATCATCCCTTTCAAAAAAGATGTTTGCCCAGGGTGAACGACTTTTTTCGATAAAAAGTTTGTCCGTGAGTGACATTGTTTTTTCAGATAAGATGTTCACTAGGGAATGAATCATTAAATGTCAAGATGGGAGTGAAATTGTAAATGAATGTCCACCATCCCCCTAATCCACCTGAGTAATGAAAATGATCCATTTGAGTAACGCATTTGAGTAATGGAAACCACTGATCCATCTGAGTAATGGAAAGTCAAAGGACTTGCCCCAATATAAACATTTGGCCAATCAATAGGTAGGTGAGTTGTCTCAAAGGAAAACAAAACAGAGGGCATATGGATAGAAGACAGGAATCTTAGACATTGACTCCTCCCTCTACCACAAACACATTGACAAGTAGCATGATAGTCATTTACCACTGCAAGAACCACTACCACCAACCAGTTTCCCACAAATTGACATATCACCAACTAGTATACCATAGGTTTAACAAGACTTCACTTCAAAGGGGTCACGTTCGTAAAGCTGAAGACACCATTATGAGATGGATTTTGGATGCATCAACGTTTATTTTAGTGGACCAAATTCTAGATGGACTAATAGTCAATTGGTGGTATCTATTCCACTATGCTAGATTAGTTAGTTGGGCTAGCTTGAACAGGGGTTCAGGCTAGGTCAAACCTTGAAAAAATAGTTATTATACTTATTATACACAATAGTTGGGTAGGGTAGCTCAAACCTTAAAAATTAGTAATTGGTTATAGCAGTCATTAGCCAGTTGAGCTAGCTCAGATAATGAGTTTAGTTGTTCTAATTAGCAACTAGTTATTAGTTAGTTAGACTAGCTCGAACATGGATTGGGTTGGCTTGACTAGAATAGATGGTAAATGCTATCGGATATAAAATTTTGCAGTGAGTTGTATTAACTGATACTGGAGCAACACATAATTTTATTGTTGGAGTGGTGGCTCGTAGAGGACTCAAGAGTGAAGAGGTTGATGGATTCAAAGTAATGGTCGTTGATGGTTTCACCCTTACATGCACTAAAATGATACCCCAAATGAGTCTACAATTGGATCATTATGAAGTCAAAGACGATTTCTATGTTGTAAGCATCGGTGACACAGATGTAGTACTTGGCATTTGGTGGCTGCAATCTTTGGAGGAGATCATCTTAAACTTTTAGACTATGGAACTGAGATTCCAATCAGAAGGGAAGAAAGTGGTGTTAAGAGGGATGTCAAATGGAGGTCCACATGTTGTCTCCTACAAAAGGTCGGAGAGGTTGATTCGGCATGATCAAGTTAAGTGGGCGGCAGAGTGTATCATCATGCCTACCATTCTCAAACATGAAAATAAAAATTATCACCCTGATGTGCAAGCTTTGCTTACCAAGCGAATTAATGTTTTCAGTGGTTTACCTCCCGGGAGGCCTCCTTCAAGAGGCATTGAGCGTGTGATAGAGCTAGAAGAGGGAGCAAACCCTGTCATCACCACTCCCTATTGGCATCCAAAAAGAGATAAAGATGAGGTTGAGAAAGCAATCAAGGAGCTCATGGAGATGCGACATATCCGTCCAAGCAAAAGCCCATTTGAATCTTTTGTTTTTTTGGTGAAAAAGGTCAGTACTATGTTGTCTACTTCTCAAAGACAGATTTGAGATCAAGGTATCATTAGATAAGGGTTCTGTTGGCCATTTTGGCCCATCAAGCCAATATCAGTTTCCTTCCTTCCCTACCACTCTGAGCCCTCATTCTAGTCATGTACCCACCTTCTGCAAAATCCCCTTTTCTTTGCAATAAAAGCCCTATTCTTATGGAACATCGAAAGATCTAAGTACCTGCAGGCTTCAGTTCAGTATGGAGCTTTTCGCTTTGATCAAATGCCTTAGACAAATATGAGGCTCTTGCAAAGCTCAAAGGTTAAATAGCCCTTGTGGAGGGCAGTCAATCGCAAAATGGAACATTCCAGCACGCTGCGGAGGGTCAGGCACAAAATGGACCATTCCAGCAGGCTGCGGAGGGCAGTCAGGCACAAAATGGACCATTCCAGCAGGCTGCGAAGGGCAATCCTGAACCCAAAGGTACCCTTGCGGAGGGCAGCAAAGCACTTAAAGGGAAGAAAGACCAAGGCAAAGAATTCCTTCAAACTTTCTATTTGAAGGAAATTCTCACAAGGAAAAGATAAAAGGAAAAGCAAAGGCTGAATTTCTTCGACCAAAATGTCCGAAGGAATTCCTTCAGACGTTTTGTCCGAAGAAATCTTTTCGAAAGAAAATCCCGCAGCTTAATTGTTTGAACAAAAAGTCCGAAGGAATTCGCCCGAAAGAAAGGGCCGAGCATTCAAATGAACATTTCCTTCAGACATTTTGCCCGAAGGAATTGGTAGGCCAAGGCCGTCCGAAGGACCCCGAAGGGTAGGTACCCTTGCAGGGACTCTCAGCGAACGTGAAAGGGACCTTTCTCAAAGCCGAAAGGACACCTTCCCTTTGGGAGGGTTAAAAGACAAAGGCCCAGACAAGGACAGGAAAGCCGAAGGAATTGCCAGGGGGATGACGTCCTTGCAGACGTCAACTTCTGCCTCAGCAAATAGCCATTGATCTTTAAATGCTTGAGCACAAACCCAAAGGAATTCAAAGGCCTTAAGGCCAAGGAAGACACCGCTGAGAAAAGAGCCTAAGGAGCCAGCCAAGGATTGATGGAAGATAGCCCTGGGGGGCTCAGATTGCTAGAAGGAGCCAAGAGATGACAAAATACAAAACGAGGAAAAGAAAACGCTGGAAAAAGACAAATCAAGAGTGAACTCAGTGACCTGCCAAAAAGGGAGCCCAAAGAGCCAAGCGCAAAAACAGACAAAACAGTCCAAGTGGCAAAAGAAGGTGTCGACACAAGGAGTTATTCCAGCGATTGAAATAGTCTCTACCAAGTGGTCATCAAAGAACACAAACAGTGAATGACGCGGCCTATTTTTTTCTCATTTTGCATTAATGAGCAGACAACTGCGTGAATCTCTTTAAGAAGCGGTCTTGTTTACAGACAAAAGGGTAGCCTTGTCATTAAAACAATCGGACGACTCATGCTTTTGCAGTAGCGTTTAATACATTTTAAGTGCTAAAGTCAAGACTGGCGACTACACAGCATGGTTCTAGCAAGGCGTTTCTAGAAGGATGATATCAGCAATAGCAACTTCCTCTTCCCAAGGCCTTCAACGCAGTATGGGTCATTTATTTCCAAAAAGCGCCAAAATCTTTTCCAAAAAGGCTATATATTTGTAACTTCTCATTTGAGAAAGGAGATCTCTCATTTTGCATGGCGCAGCCCCCCAAATTTTCACCTTGAATCAATAAAAGTGTTTTACCTCTATCTAGTTGGATATATCTCTGAGTGTCCCTAAGTATTACCCTTGTGTCCAGTCATTGTTCCATGATGCTTTCATAGGCTTGATACCAGCACACTTGGTATAGACAAAGTGCCATCCCTGCAGGTAGCAAAAAGAGTTGTATCTGGAGCGCAGAGATAGGAGAAGGTTATCAGACAGTGTGTCTTCTTACAGCACCTGTGGTAAGTTCATCTTTTGTGTGTCTTCATTAAGCCTTTCTGTTAAGTTCTCTGTAATTTGGTCCCTTTATCAGATAAAGTGTATGTATGTGCTCTTATGGTTTGAAGTGTGAGCAAATGAGTAGATCGAACTTTTTTGGTGCATCACCGTCTTAGCTTAGGTTTTGTTTGAGTAATCCTTCTCTCTTTGCAACCCCCCTGTTATATATATACTATGGCTATATATATTAGCCATAGTACTGGAATAACTCAGAGATGCATCAAAGGGAGCTAGCCCTTATCTAGAGATTCTTCCCTCAGTTTTGTCAAACCCAAAGGCAAGAGAGGAGTCTCCATTGTGCCGCGTGGAAGACAGACGCCCAACCTTCTGTCAAGGGTGCAATCCACAGCGTCAACAGTTTTTGGCACGCCCGGTGGGACAAACTAGTTTTTATCCAAAGAGTTGAAGAATTTTGGTGTGTTCTTCAACCAACCAGCGTTTGGAGGTTTTTTCATCAACACCAATGGCAACTCCGAGTTGAATCAGCTGGTTAAGCAGTCCTGGTGCCATCAAGAAATTGCATTTTGGTATGTATAATTCCATTGCTCAAACCCATGGACCTTGTTTTTCTTCATAAAACTTTGATCAAACTCAAGTTGTTCATGGAATCACCTCAAGCGGCTCTCTTAGTTGCCCTTCAACAATAAGAGAAGTAACGCTGGAGTTTGAGAAGCAAGTGATGGAGATAGATAGATTGGATGAGTAATATAGATATCAGCAAGAGCTTATGTACAAAGGAGAGTGTTCAGGAAAGCTCAGGGCTTGCAATCCATGGAAGAGGAGGTAGCAAAATGGAAGAGTCCATCCATTCAAGGCAATCAGCCTTGTGTGCCCCCTCCTATTTTAAAGAAAGCCCCCTCTTGTGCACCAAATCCTTTCTACAAGATGGCACTTGCTCAACTCATCTGATGCAGTAACCAATCCTGATCTTAATCCCTTGCACCTAGCTTTTCAGCATCAAAGGGAATTAAAGCAACCTCTCATGGAGATGAACCTTCTCAAATCCTTAGATTGTGAATCCTCCTTTGATGGGAATACCATAAACCAGCATGTCTCTCCTCAGGAAATTCTTCCTGTGTATCAACAGTCTCTTCCTAATCTTCCTCAACCTCCTCAGGTCTCTCAACATGATGTCAAGATTCCAAGTTGGAAGAGGGGATATCATGACCCAGCTCGGGACCTTGAAGAGTATAAATTTGCTCCCTGGTCACAAGGGAAAAGTTCCAATCCTAAGGTCATGAGTTGGAAGCAAACAATGGAATCATGGGGCAGAAAGGATAAGTAGAAAGGTTTTGCTCAAAACCTTGAAGGAGAAGCTACTACTACTCATCATGATGACGCTTGTGACCTCCAAGAAAGGCTCTTTAAAGAGAATATAGCCAAGCAAATTGCAGAATTGGAGCCCAGAATGAGGTTCCTCAGCCAAAGTGTGATGGATGGTTCAGATCAAACAGAAGATTATATATTTGAACACACCCCATCTACACTCCTTCAAGACAACTATCAGGGCACATCTGATATAGATGAAGTGCTGGCTAAATGGAAGGAAGAGAATCATTCGATTCTAGCTTAAAGACTGCCTCCTCTTCCACATGAGTTTGCCCATCAACCCTCCACTCCATTCTTTCTCAAGGAAGAACCTGTTTTGAAAAAGGCAAGTGAAGAAGAGAGGATCCAATTTGCAGCTTATCAAGAAGCTCTCATGGATGACAATGAGGAGGAAATCACCATGGATGCTCCCTTTGAAGACATCATCAACAATGGAGAAGACACAGGTCATGCATACATGCGGATGTTCCAGCAATATGAAGAGGAAAGTAAGCATGGTGAGCTCTCTCCCTTGTTTGATGAACTTCCTTGTTGCTTTGATGAGGAGGATGACCATGCCATGGAACCCGAGTTGGAGGAGGATCCGGAGGATGTCTTTGAACAATTAGAGACTCTGGTTTTTTAGCAAGAAAAAGAGAGCCCTGTTCATCTTAAGGAAAGCTTTGAAAAAGAGAGCCTTGAACAAGAAGATGTTCTGTGGGATGAGCAATCAGTCTGTGATCTCATTTCAGACATCACAACAGTCACCCTTCTTCAAAAAAGCCATGATGAAGTAGAGGATCAGTTTGACAGGGTTTTCAATGAAGCAGAAGGGGACAAGTCAATCCATGATGCATATCAAGGGGCTTATGGTGATAAGCTAGAAGCCATTGATTTCTTGATGAAACACACCAGCATGAAGGGCCAGGATAAGGCAGTCTCCAAAGAGCAAAGTGAATACACAGATGTTGGAGACATGTTTGACCCTGATCCACTCGGATACAAGCCAATCAAGGTGGCAGGCAAGAAGAGCAAGTCACCAAATCTCCATTCCATTCAGTCACTTGTCTGGCACCATAAGTTTTCTTGCCATGAAGGAGACTTAAGAAGTTTTCCCTTTGATCCAGGAGGGAGGCAAATATACCTGGTTAGTTGTACATAGTAGTTTGCTTTCAGTTTTTCTTTCCCTATTTTCCCTAAGTGTTGTTTGCATAGGTGTAGTGTTTTTTAGCCTTTGTTGTGTGTGTTTTCCTTTGTGTTTGAGGTAAAGCTTTGTTGGTTCATAGGTCTTTAGAAAGCTGTTGCTAACTCTTTTCAAGCTGCGCTCTGACTCCGTTCCCAATGGACTTTGAGGCTACTGGTTTCTAAGCATAGCCGGCATGCTTCCCCTGGGAATTGCCAATTTGTTGACCATTTTGGCCCTGCAAGCCAAAATCGGTTTCCTTCCTTCCCTACCACTCTAAACCCTCAGTCTAGTCATGTACCCACCTTCTGCAAAATCCCCTTTTCTTTGCAATAAAAGCCTTGTTCTTATGGAACATCGAAAGATCTAAGTACCTGCAGGCTTCGGTTCAGTATGGAGCTTTTTGCTTTGAGCAAATGACTTAGACAAATACGAGGCTCTTGCAAAGCTCAAAGGTTAAACAACGCTTGCGGAGGACAGTCAGGCACAAAATGGACCATTCCAGCAGGCTACAGAGGGCAATCCCGGACCCAAAGGTACCCTTGCGGAAGGCAAAAAAGCACTTAAAGGGAAGAAAGACCGAGGCAAAGAATTCCTTCGGACTTTCTGTCCGAAAAAAATTCTCACAAGGTAAAGATAAAAGGAAAAGCAAAGGCTGAATTTCTTCGGACAAAATGTCCAAAGAAATTCCTTCAAACATTTTGTCCGAAAAAATATTTTCGGAAGAAAATCCCGCAGCTTAATCATTCGGACAAAAAGTCCGAAGGAATTGCCCGAAAGAAAGGGCCCAGCATTCAAATGAAGATTTCCTTCGGACAAAATGTCCAAAGGAATTCCTTTGGACATTTTGTCCAAAGGAATTGGTAGGCCAAGGCCGCCTGAAGGACCCCAAAGGGCAGGTACCCTTGCGAGGACTCTTGGCGAATGTGAAAGGGACCTTTCTCAAAAGCTGAAAGGACACCTTCCCTTTGAGAGGGTTAAAAGACAAAGGCCCAGACAAGGACAGGAAAGCCAAAGGAATTGCCAGAGGGATGACGTCCCCGCAGATGTCAACTTCTACCTCAGCAAATAGGTGTTGATCTTTAAATGCTTGAGCGCAAACCCGAAGGAATTCAAAGGCCTTAAGGCCAAGGAAGACACCGCTAAGAAAAGAGCTTAAGGAACCAGCCATGGATTGATGGAAGATAGCCCTGGGGGGCTCGGATTGCCAGGAGACAAGAGATGACAAAAGACAAAACCAGGAAAAGACAACGCTGGAAAAAGACAAAAGTCAAAAGTCAAAAGTGAACTCAACGACCCACCAAAAAGGGAGCCCAAAGAGCCAAGCACAGAAACAGACAAAACGGTCCAAGTAGCAAATGGTGTCGACACAAGGAGTTATTCCAGTGGTTGAAATAGTGTCTGCCAAGTGGTCATCAAGGAGTGCAAACAGTGAATGACACGGCCTATTTTTTCCTCATTTTGCATTAATGAGCAGACAACTGCGTGAATCTCTTTAAGAAGAGGTCTTGTTTACAGACAAAACGAGCGGCCTTGTCATTAAAACAATCGGGTGACTCATGCTTCTGCAGTAGCGTTTAATATGTTTTAAGTGCTAAAGTCAAGACTGGGGACAACACAGCATGGTTCTAGTAGGGTGTTTCTAGAAGGATGATATCAGCAACAGCGACTTCCTCTTCCCAAGGCCTTCAACGCAGCATGGGTCATTTATTTCCAGGGAGCGCCAAAATCTTTTCCAAAAAGGCTATATATTTGTAACTTCTCATTTGAAAAAGGGGATCTCTCATTTTGTATGGCGCAGATCTGCCAAATTTTCACCTTGAATCAATAAAAGTGTTTTACCTTTATCCGATTGGATATATCTCTGAGTGTCACTGAGTATTAACCTTATGTCCAGTCATTGTTCCATGATGCTTTCACAAGCTTGATACTAGCACACTTGGTATAGACAAAGCGTCATACCTGTAGGTAGCAAAAAGCGTTGTATCTGGAGCGCAGAGATAGGAGAAGGTTATCAGAGAGTGTGGCTGGTCCCTTTATCAGATAAAGGGTATGTATGTGCTCTTATGGTTTGAAATGTGAGCAAATGAGTAGATCGAACTTTTTTGGTGCATCACCGTCTTAGCTTAGGTTCTGTTTCAGTAATCCTTCTCTTTTCAACCCCCCCTTATATATATATATATAAATATACATGAATTTGGATATATATACATAGTACTGGAATAACTCAGAGATGCATCAAAGGGAGCTAGCCCTTATCTAGAAATTCTCCCCTCAGTTTTGCCAAACCCACAAGCAAGAAAAGAGTCTCCATTGTGCCGCGTAGAAGATAGAAGCTCAGCCTTCTGTCAAGGGTGCAATCCACAGCGTCAACAGGTTCGAGAGGACATAAAGAAGACTGCTTTCAGAGGCCACTTTGGGCATTTTGAGTTTGTCGTTATACCCTTTGGTTTAACCAATGCTCCTGCAACATTTCAATCTTGCATGAACTGGGTGTTCAATAACTAGCTCAGGAAATTTGTCTTAATATTATTTGTTGACATCTTGATATTTAGCAAGGCTTGGGAGGAGCATATGAGACATTTGGTGAGCCGTTGGGCATACTTGAGGCTGGATCCTTGTTTGCAAAGGAATCAAAGTGAGTTTTGTAAAACCGAACTTCTATATCTTCATCATGTAATCAATTGAGTGCAAGTCCCAGTTATATCTATAGACGAAGGTGTGTTGAGGGTCGACAATGGTCGACAATTATAAATGACCTTATGTTCCTAAAGGTCTAACCCTTTCCCATTTGTCGTGGTAGAGGAGTCTAGAGCAACATGGACGGACCAAGATGGATGTTGCACACTTTTTAGAATGACAAGATAAATTTGACCTATCCCCACCAACCTTTACAATAAATAAGCATCAAATGTCATTCCTTGATTTCCAATTTGTATCATCCCTTTCAAATAAGTTGTTTGCCCAAAGTGAATGACTATTCTAATGAAAAGTTTGTCCACGAGTGACATTCTTTTTTCAGATAAGATGTTCACTCGATAACGAATCATTAAATGTCAAGATGGGAGTGAAATTGTAAATGGATGTCCACCATCCCACTAATCCACCTGAGTAATGAAAATGATCCATTTGAGTGACACATTTGAGTAATGGAAACCACTGATCCATCTGAGTAATGGAAAGTGAAAGGAGTTGCCCCAATATGAACATCCGACCAATCAATAGGTAGGTGAGGTGTCTTAAAGGAGAACAAAATAGAGGGCATATGGATAGTAGACGAGAATCTTAGACATTGACTCCTCCCTCTACCACAAACACATTGACGAGTAGCATGATAGTCGTTTACCACTGCAAGAACCACTACCACCAACCAGTTTCACAAAACTTGACTATCACCAACTAGTATACCATAGGTTTAACAAGACTTCTTCACTTCAAAGAGGTCACGTTCGTCAAGCCCAAGACACCATGATGAGATGGATTTTGGATGGACCGACGTTTATTTTAGTGGACCAAATTTTGGATGGACTAATATTTGGTTGGTGGTATCTATTCCACTATGCTAGATTAGTTAGTTGGGGTAGCTTGAATAGGGGTTCAGGTTAGGTCAAACCCTGAAAAACTAGTTATTATACTTATTATACACAATAGTTAGGTAGGCTAGCTCAAACCTTAAAAATTAGAAATTGGTTATTGTAGTCATTAGCCAATAGAGCTAGCACAGACAATGAGTTTAGTTGTTATAATTAGCAAATAGTTATTAGTTAGTCGGACTAGCTTGAACATGGATTGGGTTGGGCTTGACTAGATTGGATGGTAAATGCTACCAGATATAAAATTTTGCATCCCTCCCCCTTGGCCGATTCCCCCTCTTTGACCCCAACCAAACTCCTTATCTATATACAAAGGAAGAGGCAAATGACTATAGAGATATAGAAGATGCATGCATGAATGATCAAAATAAGAGAGAAGGCCCCCATCTATCTATATTGTCATTGAGTTGGCGACTATAGATAGCTGCCTTCAACATACATATATTAATATCTAATTGTGCCTGTAATCAATATTATAGAATTTCGGCTCAACTTATCTCCACACAGCTATATTGGATTAAACTAGCATATCTAGACGAATGGATATATCTCTAGCGTAATATGAATGATCCGATAATAATGGATCAAGGACCACAAGATGAACAAGGGGTTTTCCATCATATCATATACCCATTTTTATGTCTATAAAGGTAGTGATATGATTTAATGGAAGAACAATCAGGTATACATAAATGGAAGGTTTATTATATATAGGTGTATGTGAATCCTAGGAAAATTAGTTATAGATGTGACTGTTAGGCCAATGAGTTACAAGTAGAGGTAGGAGGTTTGGTTGTCGGTATTCTAATCAGTAGCAGATTTACTACGACCCTATCCTATCCCATCCTATTTTGTATAGAGTAGGTTATCGGGCCCCTATTTTCACCTTGTATAGAGAGGGGACTCGACCCTAGTCCCAATCATAGAGATATGGGCGGTCTATACTTCAAGATGAGATCTCTTAGTATTACATATATAACAAAGAATGGCTTACTCACCATCATGTCGATTAGAGAGAGGGGTGTAGTATAGTTCGAGTTTTGTTCTCCATACTTCAATCCACCTAGAGAAGAGAGTGTGGCCCTTATCGAATTTGCTTAGGGCCTTTGATTTTTGGTTGATCAAAATAGGACATCGCTATGAAGGTATGTATAGCATAGTTAGGTTAGTTTTATACTATATCCCATAGGCATGAGCTATGGATAGAGAAGGTGACCATCTATCTATCTAGGGTGGTTGGGCAGTCGATAGAGTCCTATATCTAATTCTTTCAGTCAGGTATGGGTTTGAGCACCCTATCTAAAAAGGAGGCTTAGGGCCCTATATATATACACTAAATTGTTGGCCTCTATATCTATATACAGGGGGTTGGTGTTGGGCAATCAATCCTAGAGAACCATATAGATATATAGGGGCAGGGTAGTGGCATTTGGAAATCTATCCCTAATCTATGGTCGAGTGCCCTTTCTCACCACAACCCATATACCAATCTAGGATCTCATGTATATATTGATCTAGGATATGGTGCAAGCCCTAAAAGCATGAGTAATTGGAACTGGGCATTCGGCCGAAGGCCCTTCCATAATCATTATACAGAGTAGCCTCCCTTGATCCCAGTTATTATTTAGTAAGTTGTTGGTCAAGTGGTAGTTCACTCAATCGATAGATCGAAACTATCTATATATATATGTAGCTAATACCTTATATATGGATATATTCCAAACTAACCTAAGGGCTCAATGCACTCAATAGACAACTTGCTATGGTTGGGCTCAAGAGTAGCTATATAGAGTGTCCTCTGATAACCTAATCTCTATCGTTGGAGGATGAGGAGGTTATAAACTTTAAGCTCTATATAGTTGCATGCCTATCTATGTATATAGGTGCACGTCTAATGAAGGTGGCGCAAATAAGGATTACAATTCACTCAATCGGTAGATGACTTCCCTCGATCCCAACCCCCCAACACCATCTATAGAGATTTGGGCAAGCAGTCAAGCACCTTAAGACCCACACGTTGAATCTAGAGGCCAAGGGCCTTTAGGTACTTGTTTGTATATAGATAATTAAGACCCCTTATCTATATATAATGGGCAATCATCCGTATATATAGAATGAGAGTCCTCTATCTATATATTGGGAACTCATCTCTATATAAAGGATGGTAATCTCCTTCTCCCTTAAAGGTCGAGGAGCGAAAGTGTTTCCCTCGATCACTAAATTAAGTGCCAGTGCCAACTATATCTATAGACAAAGGTGTGTTGAGGGTAGACAATGGTCGATAGGCCTAAATGACCTTATGTGCCTAAACGTCTAACCCTTTCCCATTTGACATGGTAGAGAAGTCTAGAGCAACATGGACAGACTATGATGGATGGTACACACTTTCCAGAATGACAAGATAAATTTGACCTATCCCCACCAACCTTTGCAATAAATAAACATCAACTGTCGTTCTTTGATTTCCAGTTTGTATCATCCCTTTCAAATAAGATGTTTGCCCAGAGTGAATGACTTTTTTTGATAAAAAGTTTGTCCGCGAGTTACATTATTTTTTCAGATAAGATGTTCGCTAGGGAACGAATCATTAAATGTCAGAATGGGAGTGAAATTGTAAATGGATGTCCACCATCCCACTAATCCCCCTGAGTAATGAAATTGATCCATTTGAGTGATGCATTTGAGTAATGGAAACCACTTATCCACCTGGGTAATTGAAACTAAAAGGACTTGCCCCAATATAAACATCTGGCCAATCAATAGGTAGGTGAGGTGTCCTAAAGGAGAAAAAAACATAGGGCATATGGATAGAAGACAAGAATCTTAGACATTGACTCCTCCCTCTACCACAAACACATTAACAAGTAGCATGATAGTCATTTACCACTGCAAGAACCACTACCACCAACCAGTTTCCCACAAGTTGACATATCACCAGCTAGTATACCATAGGTTTAACAAGACTTCTTCACTTCAAAGAGGTCACATTCGTCAAGCCCAAGACACAATGATGAGATGGATTTTTGATGGACTAATAATCGGCTGGTGGTATCTATTCCACTATGCTAGATTAGTTAGTTGGGCTAGCCTAAACCCCTATATAAAGGACGGTAAATTCCATCTCCCTTAAAGGACGAGGAGCGAAAGTGTTTCCCTCAATCACTCAATTGATTCCCAGTGCCAACTATATCTACAAACGAAGGTGTGTTGAGGGTAGACAATGGTCGACAGTTATAAAGGACCTTATGTGCCTAAAGGTCTAACCCTTTCCCATTTGTCGTGGTAGAGGACTCTAGAGCAACATGGAAGAACCATGATGGATGTTCCACACTTTCCAGAATGACAAGATAAATTTGACCTATCCCCACCAACCTTTGCAATAAATAAGCATCAAATGTCGTTCTTTGATTTCCAATTTGTATCATCCCTTTCAAATATGATGTTTGCCTATGGTGAACGACGTTTTCTGATAAAAAGTTTATCCGTGAGTGACATTGTTTTTTCAAATAAGATGTTCACTAGGGAACGAATCATTAAATGTCGAGATGGGAGTGAAATTGTAAATGGATGTCCACTATCCCACTAATCCACCTGAATAATGAAAATGATCCATTTGAATGACGCATTTGAGTAAGGGAAACCACTGATCCATCTGAGTAATGGAAAGTGAACGGAGTTGCCCCAATATAAACATTTGGCCAATCAATAGGTAGGTGAGGTGTCTTAAACGAGAACAAAACAAAGGGCATATGGATAGAAGATGGAAATCTTAGACATTGACTCCTCCCTCTACCACAAACACATCGACAAGTAGCATGATAGTCGTTTACCACTGCAAGAACCACTACCACCAACCAATTTCCCACAAGTTGACATATCACCAACTAGTATACCATAGGTTTAACATGACTTCTTCACTTCAAAGGGGTCACGTTCGTCAAGCCCAAGACACCATGATGAGATGGATTTGGATGGATCGAATTTTATTTTAGTGGACCAAATTCTGGATGGACTAATATTCAGTTGGTGGTATCTATTCCACTATGCTAGATTAGTTAGTTGGGCTAGCTTGAATAGGGGTTCAGGGTAGGGCAAACCTTGAAAAAATAGTTATTATACTTATTATACACAATTGTTAGGCAGGCTAGCTCAAACCTTAAAAATTAGTAATTGGTTATAGCAATCATTAGTCAATCGAGCTATAGCTCAGACAATGAGTTTAGTTGTTATAATTAGCAACTAGTTATTAGTTAGTCGAACTAGCTCGAACATGGATTGGGTTGGGCTTGACTAGAATAGATGGTAAATGCTATCAGATGCATCCCTCCCCCTTGGTCGCTTCCCCCTCTTTGACCCCAACCAAACTCCCTATTATAAATGGAGGCAGAGGCAAATGCCTATAGAGATATAGAAGATGCATGCATGAATGATCAAATCAAGAGAGGGCGTCCATCTATCTATATTGGCGTTGAGTTGGGGACTATATATAGTCACCCTCAACATACATATATTATTTATCTAATTGGGCCTACAATCTCCTCCTTAAATATGGTGTGGGCAAGCAATTTTAAGGCATAAATTACCCATATCTTGTAATGTCCCCTTCTCAAGGCTAGTCAGTTTGGTAACCATTAGCCTATTCATGAGTCCCATAGGTTAATTGGTATTGGTTAGGGGACTCCATTGATCTTGGAGAGCACATGTTCAGTTTTTCTTGTGTTCTTTGTGCAGTATTGAGTTTAGTGGGCGTTGAGAATTGCAGTGATGCTTTTTGAAGCATTTTCGAACCCCTGGTTTGTTCTCCAAACTTCTTGGAGAGAGTGTCTATTTTCAGTAAGTGGCCAAATTGGGTCCGTGTTGACCATTTTTTGCCCAACAGGGAAAATTTTCAGTCCCCTTCTGCCTCTTGTTGTTCTAAGCCTTTTTTTTTTTGATTTTGTGTAGATCCAGTAAAATCTACGGACTCAACAGTTTCCTACAGACTTCACAAATTTCTACGGACTCAACAGGTTAGTCTTTTGGCGCAAGGGGGACCACTTCAAAGAGTGATGGGGTTTACAAGGCTTTTGGGACATTTGTATGAAGAAGTTTCACAAGGAAGGTTGGCGGCGCTGAACCATTGAACCATCGCTTCAATTTCAAGCTCTGGTTCAATCGTCAAATCCATCGATGCACAGCGTTGAACCGCTGAACCAGTTCAACGTTTTGGTTCAAAGGCTTCAGTTCAAAGGCCTAGTTTCAGCGCTTTGGCAAAGTTCATGGTTCAGCGGCTTTTAGTTCAACAAAGAGTTCATCGCTCAGTTCAAAACACCTCGATTCAACAATCGTTTGAACCATTGAACCGTTGAACCAATTTCGGTTCAATGGCTTGGTTCAACGAGTTTGGTTCAAGGCCACCGGTTCAACACTTGGTTCAAAGTGAGTGGTTCAATGTTCGGTTCAATCGGCTCGGCATGTAGCGTTGAACCATTGAACCAATTTTGGTTCAATGGGTTGGTTCAACGAAGGGCCGACACAAAGACCTAGGGAAAGTCAAAGCACCAATTCCCGCAGACTTTTTGTCTATGGGAAAAGGTCCAAAACAAAGGAAAGACCCGCGGAAAGGGCCGAAAGGAAAAATCCCGAAGGAATTTGCCAAAGACGATGACGTCCCGAAAGCCGTCAAATATAAAGAAGCAAATTAGCCGTTGGTTTTCAAAGCGATGACGACCGTGTGAACGTCAATTCTAACACAGTGAAATAGCTGTTTGCTTTCGAACTAAAAGAGCGCTAACCATGAAGGAGCCCAAGCAATGCAGCGACCCGCCCAGAGATAGCCCCGAGGGCCAAAGGAGCCAAAAGAGACAAGGCAGGGAAAAGACAAAATTTCACTTAAATCAATAAACGCATTTTTTACCTCTATCTTGGTTAGATATCTCTGTGTATGTCTGAGTGTTAGTTTGTGTTTAGTCCTTGTTTCTTTATGCTTTCACAAGTTCAACACCAACATATCTGGTGTCTATAAGGTGCCATTTCTACCGTTGATAAGGAGAGTTGTATTTGGAAGTGCAGAAATAGAAGACATTACCTTACAGTGTGTCTTTCATAGCACCTTTGATGAATCTCTATTTTATGTATTTTCCATTAAAGCCTCCCTGTCAAGCTCTTCCAGCTTGGTCCTTCTGCCAGTTTGAAGTGTATGTATGTGTTTGTCTGATTTTAAGTGTGAGGGTGAGAAGGTCAGATTTATTTTTGGTGCATCACCTCCTTTAAAGTAGTTTGTTTTCCTGCAATCTTTCTCCCTTTTCATCCCCCCCATATGTATGTTAGCACTTACTGGAACAAATCAGATGCATCAAAGGGAGCTAGCCCTTATCTAGAGACTCTCCCCTCTAGCTTTGTTGGTCCCACAGGCGAGAGAGGAATTTCCATCGTTGCGTGAGGAAGGCAGGAGCTCGGCGTCCTGTCAAGGGTGCAATCTTCTACATCAACAGTTTTGGCATGCCTGGTGGGACTAAGTCTTACACTCAGTAAGGTTTTAGGATTGATGTTGGTCCTGTTACAGCAAATCAAATATTTTCAGCATCTGGCGACTCCACTGGCAGAGCTTCAGTTTTCTAATCAAAGCCCAGTTTTGACTTCCTATGCCTAAAGTCACCACACGATCTGCTTCTAAGGGTGTTCCTTTTGATTTCGTTGATTTGCCTTTGAACTCAGCCAAAAGACTGAGGTTTGAGAAGACGCGTCCTTATTCAACAAAACACCCTCCCAGACCTATTGCAAGGGACGCATATGCAGCAGAACCGCAGTTATATCCCATCCCAGCTATGGCATTGCCCTTTGCTGCTTTTCATGGTCAGAGCCCCTTGAATCTCCCACTTTATGACCCAATCCCAGGAGCAGCGCTCAAAAATGTGCCTTCTTTTGATGGAGAGGGGCCCATTACAGTCGTCGAGCACATTAGAAATATTGCTAACCTCTGCAATATTCACAATGTCACGGAAGAAAATATCGCAATCAAATTGTTGGCATTGTCTCTTAAGGGCAAAGCTCTTCACTGGTACGAGACCTTGCCTGTAAATTCGATCCATTCCTGGAATGAATTGGGTACTCAGTTGACATACCGTTATGGCAAAAAGAGCAACGACCTCTCACTTGCTAAGCAGCTGACGACCATAAAAAGAGCCCCACACGAATATATGTAGGATTTCAACACGCAATTTCAAAAGACTTGGGATAGAATCCCCATTCTGATAAAACCGACTCCCAGCTATGCTTTCCTATATTATTTAAAGACATTGAACAGTGATATTGCAGTGATGATACAATCCATGGGAGGGCATATGCTTCCTGCTGCCTATGACATAGCCATAGCAGCGGAAAATTGCTTAGTACAGGGTGGGAAAATAGCCCCTAGACCTCACATGCCACTTTTCCCAGAAATGCCTTCTCCATTTCAAGTCTTTGCTCCCACATTAGCTCCTCTGCCTAGTATGGAAAAACCAGCTGTTGCTCCCTCCAATGAGCTTCATGAAGTTAAGAGTCTGTTGTAAAGCATGTCGAACGAACTTGTAGCTCTTAAAAGGCAACAAGCTCAAAGCAACATACCAAATCAGGAATACCAGCATTATGGTCAAGCCCTTAGACCCCCTTTCCAAAACTACAATCAAGGACAAGGTCAGCTTACTCAGACCAGACCGTTTCAAAACTACAACCCAGGCCCCTTCATCATCTAAGGTCATGGTGCCCGTTCAGAACAACTTGGTACAAGAACAACCAAGTTGTTCGACCATGGGATGTGGTCAAGAACAGGGTGTTTATACAAATGAGATGATGGGTTATTACTAGAATGTAGACAATCAGGCAGCCGCTCAACCCTAGGTCTTTGAGGCTCCAATGCAACCCAGCACAAGCAACAGTCAGAGTCAGCCTAACTCTACTCTTATGAACCACTTGGAAGGTGAGTTTTGTGCAATCAATTATGTGGGTGCTGCAAACAATCAGGCTGATTGTGTTGCAGCGAACATAAGATTTAAGAGGATAGCAATGGGAGAAGCCCAGGCTACCACCCAATCGACAATTGCACCATCTCCATCACACTCAAATCAAAAGGCCCCAAATTTCAAACCACCATTTGTACCCTCAACCCCTCAGCCTGCACCTCAGGTTGGAATTAGCCCCAAAGAAAGCTTGAAGGGAGGCAGTCTTCAAGTCAATGTGGTGGACCAAATGAAGAAGCTACATATGAACATCTCCTTATGGGATTCATTGTCTCTACCAGAGCAAAAAGACATACTACAAAGGGAATTGCATGAGCTGGATCGACAAGCTATCCCAGTAAGGGCTGATAATGTCTTGATGATGAATCGACAACCTTCCACCTCGGGTCAGGTAAAGAAGGAAGAGAAAATTCCCCCTTTCTATGTGTCCTTGGTCATAAGAGATTTCTTGGTGCACAACTGCATCATTGAAAGTGGGGCTAGTACTTCAATGATGCCCAAGTGCATAGCTAACAAGATGGGACTGAAATATGAGGAGATGAATAAAGGAGTCATGCAGCTGGATGGGACACCTGCAAAAACAATTTGGATAATAAAGGGTTTAAGCTTGACATTGCATGCTTGCCCAACCTTCTCAATTCTCCATGATATGGTAGTAGCAAATGTTCCTCTTTATTTCACAATTTGCTTATCCAAGGACTTCACATCGAAGATAGGTGGCTATTTAGCAGTGAATTGGTCCTATCTAATTTTTAGAACAAAGTATGGGACCAAGGTAAAGATCGAATCCGAGCCACTCTACAAGGACCATCTAGAACCATATTCGCTCAAGGTAGCGAACGTCAGTTACACCATTATCGACCCAGAAGAGTCCCAAACAAACCAATCTCCGTCCTCTCCTCTTGAAGGAGTTGCAGACCTACTCTTGGATGAGTGGGGAAGTGATAACTTCGAGCATGATCCTTACAAGTTCATAGAGGAGGTAGGACTTGGAGTCTACTGCATGCACGAAGAAGGTACCTTCATACCAAATATAATGAAGGCAAGCCAAAAAGACCTAGGTATATGGCAGTTGTACTTTGATGGTTCCAAAAGTAGGTTGGGAGTTGGTGGTGGAGTGATGTTAGTCTCCCCTTCAAAGAAGAGATACTTCTCGGCCTTTCGTTTCCAATTTTATTGCACAAACAATATTGCAGAATACGAGTCCCTTATCCATGGTCTGGAATGGGCAAGAAAAATAGGGATCAAGGAGTTGCAAGTTTTAGGAGACAGTGAGCTGATTGTAAATCAAGTGAAAGGCTAGAATCTGACAAAAAAATTCTTGCTGAAGTCCTACAAGCATAGGGTCTGGGACTTGGTGGAAGATTTCCTTGCTTTCAATATCTCCTCCATTCCCAGAGAGCAGAACAAACAAGTGGATAGGCCAGCAGCAATTGGTGCTCAGTTCGATGTTTCAAGGGAGATAAGCCGAGACTGCGGTTCACGCTACTTGAAGGTGGTAGTCCAGCCCTCTGTCCCCGACAACATTACGGACTGGTGGGTTTTCGAAAATGACCAGCAAATAGTTTTCTTCTTGCATGAAGACACTGAGTTTGCAACAAAGAACCAGGCAAAGCTGCAACAACAATATGGCAACTAGATTGTTCAATTGAAGAACAATAAGCTCCATAAAGGTTTGGTCACTCTTGAGAGCATCTTCAATGGAGATGACCAATTGAGAAACGACAAGGCATGCATCACAACTAAGGAGGAGAATTACGAAAAGGTTGAGATCTTCAAGGATAAGCTGCTTGCACTTGGAAAACTCTGCACGGTTCAAGAAATGCGGACTTTCATTTTGTTGTGTCAGGGGTTTGTTGATGTTTTCGCGTGGGATTACAGTGATTTGAAGGGTTTCAACCCAAGACTCGCCCAGCACACCATCGACTTAGAAGAAGGCATCAGGTCAGTCACACAGAAGCAGAGACCGGTCAACCCGACGATTGAGCCTCTCATGCAGAGGGAACTGGCCAAATTGATTGAGTCCGGGGTTATATTTCTAATCAAACATTCCTCCTGGCTGGACAATCTTGTTCATGTTCGAAAGAAGAATGGGGAGATCAGGCTATGTGTCGATTTTAGAGACCTTAATTAAGTCTCTTTAAAAGACCATTATCCCCTCCCACGCATGGAGCAGATCCTTCAGAAGGTAACAGGCAGCAAGTGTTTCTCCCTCCTTAATGGATATTCAGGGTATAATCAGATTCTGGTGCAACACTGTGACCAGCACAAAATAGCCTTCACTACTAAATGGGGAATGTTTGCCTACAAGATGTCATTCGGGCTATCTAATGCTGGTGCTACCTTTCAGCGAGCCATGGACATGGCTTTTCGAGGCTTGATAAACAACAATGTGTTGGTATACCTTGATAATGTGACAGTATTCTCCAAGGAAGCAAGCCAACACATGAAACACCTCAGGGAAAGTTTTGAGAGGTGTAGGGAGTTTGGCATCTCTCTTAACCCGAGAAAATGCGTGTTTGTTGTTTACGAGGGGAAACTCCTTGGCCACATTGTGTCCAAAGAGGGCTTATCTATTGACCCCGAGAGAGTTCGTTCTATCATAGAGATGTCCCTACCTAAGCAGAAGAAAGGCCTACAGAGCTTCTTTGGCAGGATAAATTTCATTTGGGGATTCATTTCGAATTTCGCAGAGATAGTCAAGTCACTGACCTCTATGCTGAGGAAGGGTGAGGAGTTCAAGTGGACAACACAAAGGACAGCTTTGAAGCCATCAAGCAGGCCATAACCCGGGCTCCTACTTTTATCAGCCCCGACTTCAACAAAGACTTCAACCTCTACACTTTTGGCAATCAAGAGGTAATCTCCGCCATGCTTACCCAAGCAAATGGTGATGACCTCAAGCAACCACTTGCTTTTTTTAGCCAAGTCAGATACACGTATGTAGAGAAGCAAGTCCTGGCAATAGTGCAAACCCTGAAGAAATTCAAGCATATGTTGTCTAACAACATGGTTCACCTCATGGTTCCACATCCTAGTGTCAAGGATTTCTTGACCAATCGAGACCTAAATGAGAAGAGAGCGGGGTGGATCACCAAGGTGATGGAGTAGGACGTAGACATCAAGATCACCAAGCTGGTGAGGAGAAGAGGCCTATGCGAACACCTTGCTGCAGACTTCAAGCAGAAAGGGGAAGGCAGCCTACTAATTCACGATGTAGCCACAGCAGAAGAACCAGCTGTCATGAAGGATTGGACATCGGCCCTGAGGCATTTTCTTCTCACTGGCGAGTGCCCGCAGAGTCTTGATGGGACCAAAAGAAAGTTCTTCAGGCTCCAGTCTCTCCTTTATGTCCTAGTTGATGGAGTATTATTTAGGAATGATCTCTCAGGGGTCCTAAGATGCAGACCCAAACCAGGCTGACAAGGTGCCGTCTGAGTTCCACGATGGGCCAGCAGGCAGTCATTTTGCTCCTAGAGCTACTGCAGCAAAATAAGAGCTAGCTATTTTTGGCCTACTCTTTTCAGGGACACCCATGCCTGGGTAAGAAAGTGTCATAAGTGTGCCCTTTTCAATGGGAAACAACGATTGGTTTCCATGCCTCTACAGCGTATTCAGGTAGAACAGCGATTCATGCAGTGAGGCTTGGACTTCATAGGGATGATTAATCCTCCCTCCAGTGCTGGACACAAGTGGGTCCTGACCGCCACGGATTATTTTACAAGGTGGGTGGAGGCTGTTGCTCTGAAGGAGGCAAATGAAAGTGTGGTCCTGGAGTTTTATGAGGACCTGGTGACAAGATTCGGGGTCCCGGCCACCATAATCTCAGATAATGCCTTGGCTTTTCTGGGAACTAAAACAAGTGAATGGGCGCTGAGGTATGGTATTTATCTCAGCACTTCATCCAATTATTACCCACAGGGGAATGGGTTGGCTGAGTCCACCAACAAAAACTTGATCAGAATCATCAAGAGGACCATGGAAGAAAATCAGAGGACTTGGCATGCCAAGCTAAAAACAGCTCTGTGGGTCGATCGAATCACTCCAAAAAGATCAATCGAAAATTCTCCATATACGCTCGGATATGGAAGGGAAGCTAGGCTTCCCATCTCACTTGAATTGCCAGCGTTGGACCTCGCTCACCAGCTGCAATTAGAAGAAGTAGCATGGAGGTCAGGCTGTGCGAGCTAATGGAGTTCCAAGAGACAAGGGACCGGGCTATGGCTTCTATGACCAGTCGCCAACAGCAAACAAAGAAACACTTTGACAAAAAATCTTCATCAAAAGATTTTTTTGGAGACATTGTCTTGAAATGGGATGAAGACCGAGCTAAGCCTGAAAAGCATGCAAAATTCGACGCCCTATGGAGTGGCCCATACATAATCACTCAGTGCAAGCTGCGTAATGCATTCCAACTCTCTAGGTTGGATGGTCAAGAATTGCATATCCCAGTTATTGGGATATATCTTAAGCATTGCCACTGACCCCCCCTTTTTATCATGTATATATCTCCCTTGTATTTCCTGCTTTCCCTAAGTGCTTTCTGCACATGTTAGTAGTTTTTTAGCCTTGTGTGTGTTTTCATTTCCTTGGAGGTAAATCTTCGTAATTGGTTTCTAAAAAATTATCAAAGATTTTGTTGTTCTTAAGTTACCATCTGACTCCGTGCCCAATGGACTACAAGGCAACTAGTCTCTAAGCATAGCAGGCATGCTTCCCCTGGGAGTCGCAAATTTGTTGACCATTTTTTGCCCAACAGGAAAAAATTTTGGTCCCCTTCTGCCTCTTGATTTTCTAGGCCATTTCTTTTTGATTTTGTGCAGATCTAGTAAAATCTACGGACTCAACAGTTTCCTACAGACTTCACAAATTTCTACGGACTCAGCAGTTTCCTACAGACTTCACAAATTTCTACGGACTCAGCAAGTTAGTATTTTGGCGCAAAGGGGACCAATTCAGAGAGTGTTGGGGTTTACAAGGCTTTTGGGACATTTGTCTGAAGAAGATTCACAAGGAAGGTTGGCGGCGCTAAACCATTGAACCATCACTTCAATTTCAAGCTCTAGTTCAATCATCAAATCCATCGGCACACAGCGTTGAACCACTGAACCAGTTCAGCGTTTCAGTTCAAAGGCTTCGGTTCAAAGGCCTAGTTTCAGCACTTCGGCAAAGTTCATGGTTCAGCGGCTTTTAGTTCAACAAAGAGTTCAAAACACCTCGATTCAACAATCGTTTGAACCATTGAACCATTGAACCAATTTAAATTCAATGGCTTGGTTCAACGAGTTTGGTTCAAGGCCACCGGTTCAACACTTGGTTCAAAGCGAGTGGTTCAATGTTCGGTTCAATCGGCTCGGCACGCAGCGTTGAACCATTGAACCAATTTCGATTCAATGGGTTGGTTCAACGAAGGGCCGAAACAAAGACCCGGGGAAAGTCAAAGCACCAATTTTCGCGGACTTTTTGTCCACGGGAAAAGGTCCGAAACAAAGGAAAGACCCGCGAAAAGGGCCGAAAGGGAAAACCCGAAGGAATTTGCTGAGGACGATGACGTCCCAAAAGCCATCAAATATAAGGAAGCGAATTAGTCATTGGTTTTCAAAGTGATGACGACCGCATGAACGTCAATTCTAACACAGTGAAATAGTCATTTGCTTTCAAACTAAAAGAGTGCTAACCAGGAAAGGATCCCAAGCAATGCAGCGACCCGCCCAGAGATAGCCCCAAGGGCCGAATGAGCTAGAAGAGACAAGGCAAGGAAAAGACAAAAGTGCCAAGAGCATGGAGCAAGCAGATAGTCCAAGTGGCGAAGGGAGGCGCCAATTCAAGAAGTTACTCCAGCAGGTGAAACAGTGTTTGCGAATTGACCATTAAAAGGCGCGAATGGCCAACTGTGCGACCCATTTTTCTTTATTTCACATTTATGAGCAGACAAATTGCGTAGGTGCCTTCAAAGAGTAGTCTCGATTAATGGGGAAACGACGCGACCATGTCAAAAAGCACCTGAAGTCAGAGCCAAGGTCGACACAGCATTTATGTTTAAGCGGCCTGCTTTTCCCAATGCTCGTAAGGCACATGGGTCACTTGTAAAAAAGGCACCAAAAGGCCTCCTTTCTTCTTCTATATATGGGAGACTTGTCATTTTTGTAAGAATATTCCACAATTGTAAGGCGTAGCCCTGGCAAAATTTCACCTGAATCAATAAACGCATTTTTTACCTCTATCTTGGTTAGATATCTTTGTGTATGTCTGAGTGTTAATTTGTGTTTAGTCATTGTTTCTTGATGCTTTCACAGATTCAACACCAACATATCTGGTGTCTATAAAGTGCCATTTATGCCGCTGATAAGGAGCGTTGTATTTGGAAATGCAGAAACAGAAGACATTACCTTACAGTGTGTCTTTCATAGCACCTTTGGTGAATCTCTATTTTCTGTATTTTCCATCAACACCTCCCTGTCAAGCTCTTGCAGCCTGGGCCTTCTGCCAGTTTGAAGTGTATGTATGTGTTTGTCTGATTTTAAGTGAGGGTGAGAAGGTCGGATTTATTTTTGGTGCATCACCTCCTTTAGAGTAGTTTGTTTCCATCTTTCTCCCTTTTCATCCCCCCCATTATATATCTATATATATATGTATGTTAGCACTTACTGGAACAAATCAAATGCATCAAAGGGAGCTAGCCCTTACCTAGAGACTCTCCCCTCCAGCTTCGCCGGTCCCACAGGCGAGAGGGGAGTTTCCATAGTTGCGTGAGGAAGGCAGGAGCTCGGCCTCCTGCCAAGGGTGCAATCTTCTGCATCAACAGTCTGATCATCATCCCACATCCTCAGCTTCATCCTTGTGTGATTAGATTTTGGTTCTAAGGTTGTCTGTGTTCTTTTCGCAAACTGGGTGAACTATTAAGTAATTTAATAAATTCACTTAAGTTGTCTAATGTTCTCAAATATTAAAAATACAACTTAGTATTATAGCTCGTTTGAAAGGTAAAAAGTTGCTCTAAGTGTTGGGCACCTTGTTTGGGGGACTTATGCACATGAAATATTTTATTATCTTGTTTCAACAACATTGTGTGGGGAAAAAGTGAATTCAACATTTTGTCCCTGGATCAATTCATTTATCAGAAGAAGAGGGGTGGTGGAAGAGTAGAGAATAAAGGACCAGCTGTGCAGAGAGACTACCAACAAGCATTGGGAAAGGTGATCATGGCACACTTTGATGGGAGTGACAAATGCACTGCTAGAGCATGGGTGCAAAAGTTGGATAACTATCTCTTAGACCGATGGCAGAAGAAGATGCTATCAAATTTGCATGGATGGAGCAACCCATGAGTGGTGGTACCATGGCTTGGTGACATTGGGTCACAACTTGGTCACCACCTATGATGAGTTTACAAACAAGCTCACTGAAAGATTTGATAAGAAAGACCTTGAGTTGCAATTCAGAGAGCTTGCACAATTAAAGGAATATGGTACTCTTGATGCAGACATCTCAAAGTTTCAAAGACTCTCAGTTATGGTTACAAGCATCACATAGAGGAGACTTGTGGTCCTTTTCAACGAAGCATTAATGGAGCCAATCAGAGGATGGGTTAAAGCCTTTGACCCACCAACTCTACAAGAAGCTATAAAGAAGGCAAGAAGCATGGAGCTTGCTGCCTCAAGAAATAAATTTCAGTCAAGGACTTTCCAGCATACAAAAAACAAGAAGCATTTTCAGATAAATTATAATCAGACCAAGAAGACATCAACAAAAATGGATGAAGACCTCCTAAATGACTTAAGGAGGAAGAAATTATGTTCAATTGCAAGGACCCATGGGCCCCAGGCCATGGGTGCCCTGGAAAGGGTAAGGCTCATAATTTAAAAGTTTATTCATATAAAGAATCAAAATTAGAAAAATTAGAACAGCAATCTGATTTGGAGGAGAAAGTGGACGAAGATTCATCTGAAGAGTTTGAACAAAAGAAGGAAAGTGACGACACTCTTGCCTGCCTTTCTAGTTTTCAAAAAAAGGAGTCTTTCAGAGTCCATGGTGTCCTTCATGGACAGCGAGTTGTATTAACTGATATTGGAGCAAAACATAATTTTATTGTTGGAGTGGTGGCTCATAGAGGACTCAAAACTGAAGAGGTTGATGGATTCAAAGTAATGATCACTGATGGTTTCACCCTTAAATGCACTAAAATGATACCCCAAATGAGTCTACAATTGGGTCCTTATGAAGTCAAAGATGATTTCTATGTTGTAAGCATTGGTGACACAAATGTAGTACTTGGCATTCGGTGGCTGCAATCTTTGGGAGAGATCATCTTAAACTTTCAGACTATGGAACTGAGATTCCAATCAGAAGGGAAGAAAGTGGTGTTAAGAGGGATGTCAAATGGAGGTCCACGTGTTGTCTCCTACAAAAGGTTAGAGAGGTTCATTTGGCATGATCAAGTTGAGTGGGCAATAGACTGTATCATCATGCCTACCATTCTCAAACATGAAAAGAAAAATTATCACCATGTTGTGCAAGCTTTGTTTACCAAGCGAATTAAGGTTTTCAGGGGTTTACCTCCAGGGAGGCATCCTTCAAGAGGCATTGAGCGTGTGATAGAGCTAGAAGAGGGAGCAAACCCTATCATCACCACTCCCTATCGGCATCCAAAAAGAGATAAAGATGAGGTTGAGAAAGCAATCAAGGAGATCATGGAGATGGGACATATCCATCCAAGCAAAAGCCCATTTGCATCTTTTGTTGTTTTGGTGAAAAAGGTTAGTACTATGTTGTCTACTTCTCAAAGATAGATTTGAGATCAAGGTATCATCAGATAAGGGGTTCATGAGGAGGGCATAGACAAGACTGCTTTCAGATGACACTTTGGGCGTTTTGAGTTTATGGTTATGCCCTTTGGTTTAACCAATGCTCCTGCAACATTTCAATCTTGCATGAACTAGGTGTTCAATAACTAGCTTAGGAAATTTGTCTTAATATTATTTGATGACATCTTGATATTTAGCAAGGCTTGGGAGGAGCATATGAGACATTTGGATGAGGTGTTGGGCATACTTGAGGCTGAATCCTTGTTTGCAAAGGAATCAAAGTGTGAGTTTTGTAAAACCGAACTTCTATATCTTCATCATGTAATCAATTGAATGCAAGTCCCAGCTATATTTACAGACGAAGGTGTGTTGAGTGTCGACAATGGTCAATAGGGATAAATGACCTTATGTGCCTAAAGGTCTAACCCTTTCCCATTTGTCGTGGTAGAGGAGTCTAGAGCAACATGGACGGACCAAGATAGATGTTGCACACTTTCCAAAATGACAAGATAAATTTGACCTATCCCCACCAACCTTTGCAATAAATAAGTATCAAATGTCATTCCTTGGTTTCCAATTTTTATCATCCCTTTCAAATAAGATGTTTGCCCAAAGTGAACGACTTTTTTGATAAAAAGTTGTCCATGAGTGACATTTTTTCAGATAAGTTGTTCACTCGGGAACGAATCATTAAATGTCGAGATGGGAGTGAAATTGTAAATGGATGTCCACCATCCCACTAATCCACCTGAGTAATGAAAATGATCCATTTGATTGACGCATTTGAGTAATGGAAACCACTGATCCATCTGAGTAATGGAAAGTGAAAGAAACTGCCCCAATATCAACATCCGACCAATCAATAGGTAGGTGAGGTGTCTTAAAGGAGAACAAAACAAAGGGCATATGGATAGCAAACAGGAATCTTAGACATTAACTCCTCCCTCTACCACAAAGACATTGACAAGCAGCATGATAGTCGTTTACCGTTGCAAGAACCACTACCAACAACCAGTTTCCCACAAGTTGACATATCACCAACTAGTATACCATAGGTTTAACAAGACTTCTTCACTTCAAAGGGGTCACGTTCGTCAAGCCCAAGACACCATGATAAGACGGATTTTGGATGGACCGATGTTTATTTTAGTGGACCAAATTCTGGATGGACTAACATTCGGTTGGTGGTATCTATTCCACTATGCTAGATTAGTTAGTTGGGCTAGCTTGAACAGGTGTTCAGGCTAGATCAAACCCTGAAAAACTAGTTATTATACTTATTATACACAATAGTTAGGTAGGCTAGCTCAAACCTTAAGTAATTGGTTATTGCAATCATTAGCTAATGGAGCTAGCTCAGACAATGAGTTTATTTGTTATAATTAGCAACTAGTTATTAGTTAGTCGGACTAGCTTGAACATGGATTGGGTTTGGCGTGACTAGAATAGATGGTAAATGCTACCAGATATAAAATTTTGCATCCCTCCCCCTTGGTTGCTTCCCCTTCTTTGACCCCAACCAAACTCCCTATCTATATACAGAGGCAGAGGCAAATGCCTATAGAGATATAGAAGATGCATGCATGAATGATCAAAACAAGAGAGAAGGCCCCCATCTATCTGTATTGCCATTGAGTTGGTGACTATAGATAGCCGCCTTCAACATACATATATTAATATCTAATTGTGCCTACAATCTCCTCCTTAAATATGGTGTGGGCAAGCAGTTTAAGGCATAAACTCCCCATATCCTGTAATGTCCCCTTCTCAAGCCTAGTCAATTTGGTGACCGTTAGCCTATTCCTAAATCCCATAGGTTAATTGGTATTGGTTAGGGGACTCCTTTGATCTTGGAGAGCACATGTTCAAATTTTCTTGTGTTCTTTGTGCGGCATTGAGTTTATTGGACATTGAGAATTGTAGTGATGCTTTTTGAAGCATTTTCAAACCCCTGGTTTGTTCAAACTTCTTGGAAAGAGTGTCTATTTTAGGTAAGTCGCCAAATTGGGTCCAATCATCATCCCACATCCTCAGCGTCATCCCTGTGTGATTAGATTTGATTATGAGGCCGTCTCAGTCCGCAAAATGGGTGAGCTATTAATTAAAAATTTAATAAATTCACTTAAGTTGTCTAATGTTCTCAAATATTAAAAAGACAACTTAGTATTATAGCTCATTGGAAAGGTAAAAAGTTGCTCTAAATGTTGGGCGCCTTGATTGGGGGACTTATGCACATGAAATATTTTATTATCTTGTTTCAACAACATTGTGTGGGGAAAAAGTGAATTATTATATTATTTTAATTGTCTTTTTCCCTCCAAGAAGATTATAAAAGGAAGCTGAGGGTCTCATTTGGGGCATGTTGAAGAATTCTTATATTGTTATATTGTCAGATTGAACCTGCGAGTTCTCCCAAAATCTTTTGGGGATGAAAACCCTCTCTATATTTATAGTTTCGGATTTGAAAGATAATCACTAGCTGGATAGTGTGGTTCTACTTAGGAATCACCTTGTTCTTCAATGGAAATACACAATGGAGTTTCAATATGCAGATGTTTGATGTGTTTTGATGATCTTTTGGTTTCATTTATATTTTGTTGGGTTGTTAATCAATTTTCAGCTTGTTTGAGTGTGAAGAATCTCAATTGGTCGTACCCTTCCTCTTGTTGGCCACACCCTTTTAGACCAGGCCATACAAGTGTAAACCTAGGCGTGAGACTTTGTGGCCTAAGCGCCTCACTTTCTAGGGAGTTTAATTGTTGTTTGGGGACACCTTGACACCTAGAAGGATTTGCTATCAGTTTAGAATGGGAGAAATGGAGTATGTGGTGGAGAATGATGAATTTTAGGGAATGTTGTAGTGTTGTTCCAATGGATCAGAACTCTGAAATTCAAGTAATCAGTGTTTGATCAGACCTCAGTGAACTCCTATCTTCATCAATGCTTTTGATTCTTCAATGTGATATCCCTAATGATTGGTTCAAAGTAAAATTGCTATCTTATTCTCACATTTTTGTGTTGCAACAGTGCTCAGATTGAAAAATCAGAACTATCAATTGTAATTGCTCTTGTTGACATGTTTTCTCCTCCCACTGAATAAGTGGCTTTCATTGTAATAGGCTTCCCATTGCAAAGTGGATGTGCCTTGATTTGTGTTTCAGGCTTCCCGCTGAACAAGTGGATGTGCCTTATTTTGTTTTAGCTTTCCCACTGAATAAGTGGTAGTGCTTAGTTGTTTTGGCTTTCCCACTGACTAAGCAGATGTGCTTATTGCTTTCCCACTGAATAAGTGGATGTTTGTAACTGTTGCTTTAGTTAAATTTTTTTTTTAAATCTAGGGTGGTTATTGCAATGGTATTAGAAGTTGGTGATCTTGCCAACGTATGATTTGTTACTCGGGCTTCCCGCTAAAAAAGTGGATGTGCCTTGCTTTGTGTTTCAAGTTTCTCGCTGAACAAGTGGATGTGCCTTGTTTTGTTTTAGCTTTCCCACTGAATAAGTGGAACTGCTTAGTTGTTTTGGCTTTCTCGTTGACTAAGCAGATGCGCTTGTTGCTTTCCCACTAAATAAGTGGATGTTTGTAATTGTTGTTTTAGTTAATTTATTTATAAAACAAATCGAGTTTGGTTACTAAAGTGGTATCGACGCTGGTGATCTTGCCAATGTATAATTCCTAATCTTGTTATGCAACTTTTTCTCTATGCACACCAATGATAGAGAAAAGAGATACTACAAAAGATGGTAGAGAAAGTTGTATCAGTTTCTAGATGACCTAGTTGAAGATACTTTCTCTAAGGTTCTAAGAGTTCGACAGATTCCTTCTAGTGACAGTGATAATTTTTCAAAAAACATGGCAGACAAGCATAAAGGACTAGCGTAACCAGAGAGTCCTGTGCCAATACAAAGAGGAAATTTGATACTATGATGGACATGATGTCGTAATTGTTAGCAAAAATGAATCAGAATGTGCCTCAAGTACCTTCAGTTCAGAATGGAGAAACTAGTAGTGCTAACAACAATAATCACCAAAATGTGAAACACACTGTTGGAACAAAAGCTTCTGGATCTGTTCCTAGACCTCTCCAACCAACATTCACTCATAGGAAGGAGGCCCAACCTGTGCAAGAAGCCTTAATTCCTATGGTCGAAGAAGTAAGGGTAAGTTATGCAGAGTATGCAACCCTTCCAGCTAAGATTCAGGGCATTTTGTCTCTAGATCAATTCATTTATCAGAAGAAGAAGAGGAAGAGTGGTGGAAGTGTGGAGAATAGAGGACCTGCTGTGCAGAGAGACTACCAACAAGCTTGGGGAAAGGTGACCTTGGCACACTTTGATGGGAGTGACAAATGCACTGCTAGAGCATGGGTGCGAAAGTTGGTTAACTCTCTTAAATGGATGGCAGAGGAAGATGCTATCAAATTTGCATGGATGGGGCAGCCCATGAGTGATGTTACCATAGCTTGGTGACATTGCGTCACAACTTGGTCACCACCTATGATGAGTTTACAAACAAGCTCATTTAAAGAATTGATAAGAAAGACCTTGAGTTGCAGTTCAGAGAGCTTGCACAATTGAAGCAATATGGTACTCTTGATGCATACATCCTGACAAAAGCACTTGGACAAGAAAATTTTGAAAAGTTCAAAGAAATGCTTGCTCTGACAAAGACCCCTGTAGACTAAGGGGGGATGTAACAATATTGTACATATTTGTTATTAATCCCAAGTATCTTAGGTAGCTTTTGTCTTATTCAATAAGTTGTTTTCCATTCCCATAGAAATAGGAAGTCTTTTTGGGAATGTGAAGTGAACAGCCATCTTGGCTTATATATTGTAATGTTTGTTCATTCAAATTTAATGTGAATACAATTTTGGCTTGCACCAATAATTGTTAAATCACAGAATTGATCCTAGAGCTGACATCCAACAGGGTAAGGTTGACAGTCGAGGAGACTGATCATGTTATGTACTAATTTAATACAGTCACGTTAAGCATATAATTAGTTAGGGATCCACCTATAGTTGTTCTAGTTGTTCTCACATGACTCGATCTGTAGCTGCTTTAGTTGTTCTCAAAGGGCTTGACCTGTACCTCTTGTCGCTGTAGTCAAAAGAATCGAATCAATAGTAAAAGTGGGGGACCAATATATAGTGGTATTGACTAGTATATTGTATCCACTAATCTGATTAAGACACTAGCATGATATTCATATCTATGATTCAGGAAATGATATTTATATCTATGAATCTTGAGTTGGGATCTCGGTGAAGGATGAAAGAGATATGGGATAGCCAAATAGATGGCATGGAAGGTAGGATGGTCCCCAATTAATAGAGGATGCACTCAACCAATTTTAGCCTAGGGTGGGGAGTCCCGATATCTCCATGGATTTGGGAGGTCAAGGGTGGTCATTTATGCATTTTAAATCAACATATACATAGGCTAGGAGATCGAGTGGTCAAGATCAGCAAATACATAGGCTAGGAGATCGAGTGGTCAAGAGTTCACAACCAGAGCCATTGGGAGCCATCCATTAGGGGCGATTGTGGTGAGCCATTGGATGGGTTCGATCAAGGACCTTTATGATTGAATTGATATCTAAATCGGTCCAAAATAGCACACGCATATGATCGAGATGTTAAGTTTGTCCCATAAGAGTGGAGAAGATGGTGAGGATAATGACAAAGGTTAAGCGTCAAAGGATACATGATTGATTGAAGGGCATATGGGTCCATGGATGTAAAATAAAGGGTTAATGACTCTGTTTCACAAACTGAAGAGTGGATGAGGAACTATTGTACTAGAGTTGTTGGCTCAAAGTTTTTTGGTGATAATAGAACGAAGGACCTCTAGCATCCTTTAAAAGCAAAAGCACACATGAACAATTCCTTCATCTCACCGAACACAGTAGTAACCCACTCATTAGACAAAACCCTATACCACACTCGCTACTCTTATCATATGCTAGTGACCACATACTATAAGATCTATGTGACTTATGATCTAATGAGACTTGGCTACCCCACCTAATGATGACAACCAGAAACTTCAAGAAAATAGTTCAATGCATTAAACCTTGACCCACTTTAGGCTACTGAACCATATGAAAGGAGGGACTTATATCTATATAGGCCAATGGTGCCCTCCCTTCTATCTAAATATGAGATATGAGCTTTCCAACTATACCCCACTAGATTCTATACATATAATCACCACTCAACTGCCTCAATGGGGTTGTCTCGGGGATCGAGCAGGGGGGAACAGAGGGGATACTTTAGATTAGATAGGAGGTAATTGGCAGAAATGCATACTTACTATATATAGAAAGGCTATATATAATCGATTGACACTCGATGACAGCATAATAGATCTAGCTGATAGGAAAGAGGCTACTTTAGATTAGCCTCAACCTCCCACTATAGATATATATATAGAGAGAGAGAGAGATCTTATAGCAAGACTCTAACTACAGGAGTGCATTTAGACAACAATAGTCATCCTACCCTCCTGACGTCAAGGCATAGATATAGATTGGCCTACGCCAGTTATCCTCAGGGGGCCAAGGAACTTTAGACACTGATCTGACACAACTATATCTCTATGCCTTCTATATAGATGCAGATGTGCCTCTACTCTGTATAGAAAGTAGGGGTAGGGGACAAAGCCTCTAGGCACTCTGCTAATAGGCCTACTAGATCTTTATAGAAAGACTATCAACTATGAGACACTCTCTCACGTTTATATAACTCGCTATCTGTAGGGGATCTAGCTACTTCAAATAGGCCCCAATCGTTTACAATCTTGTGTTTGGAAAGGAGGTCGATAGTCCAAAAGACATCGACTACCCCTGTATAGATATTGAGAGCAACTTGTCTAATAGAACAAGGAAATAGATATACAGTATATAGTAAGCATGGGAGGGTGCATAAATATATGTATGCATTCTCTCACCATTTTATCTATTGGCGAAGGATAGGGATTGATCTCAGAGTCAAGCACTCAATCAATAGATGGGGGGCTTATATGCTCTCTCTCACCCTATATATCTAGGTAGGACCACCTATCGCCTATGTATATGAAGGGTCAACAATAGATCTATATAAAGGGCACCCATATATAGATAGGCCCCACCCACAACTAATTGATGGTATTGGGGTTGAGGTCCCTCTCTATATATTGTGCAGATAGGGCCCCAACTCTCTATAGGCATGGCTATTAGACTCGACACTCCCCCAATAGGACTAGGAAGAGGAAGGGGTGCAAGGCTCAAACAACAGGAAAACAATCCAACAACCAACCACCTCTATGCTTCAATTGGGTTTAAGGAAAAGGGCCTTTAGACACTTGGATAATGAACTATCACAACCAACCTGAAATAAGATATCTATATCCACGGAATTCTCAAGCAAAACAAACTCCACTCGCTAGTATTTAATGGAACCCCTAGCTCAGGGGTATATCCAAATGACCCCAATAGCTCACGAGCCTACTGATATTAGATATTGACTGAAGCCCCTACCACCACAACACAAGTCTACATAAACTGCTCCTCCAATATACAAACCTACATATTTCCACTATTTACTAAAAACAAAGACGTAGAATACGATATCACTCTACGACGAACAGGGCCTTTAGACACTTGGGTAACAAACTACCATGACCAACCTGAAACATGATATCTATATCTATATAATTGTAGAGGGAAATAGACTCCACTCACTAGTATTTAATGGAACCCATAGCTCAGGGGAATACAAAAACTATCCCAATAGCTCCTACCCCCGCAACCCACAAGTCTACATAAACTACCCCTACAACATACAAACCTACCTATTTCCTCTATTTATTGAAAACAAAGATGCAGAATATGATAGCTCTCTACTATGAGAAGGGCCTTTAGACACAGGTAACGAATTGCCACGACCACCTAAAGCATGATATCCATATCTACAGAATTTCCAAGGGAAACAATCTCTACTCACTAGCATTTAATGGAACCCCTAACTCAAGGGTATACCGAAACTACCACAATCGCTCATAGCCCTACTGATATTATCTATTAGCTAAACACGTCCCTACAACTCACAGGGCTACATAAACTACCCCTCAAACATACACACCTGCCTATTTTCTCTATTTACTAAAAATAAAGATGTGGAATACGATAACAATCTACTATGAAGGGAAGAAATAGTCGAGAATCCCAAAGGCTAGCAGTCAAGCTACTCCCTCTCCTCCCTTAGCCAAGACCTAGGGTGAGGAAAGAAACAACCCAGCCTCTCCAGAGGTTAAGACAAATTCTTTTATAGTTATACGGCCCCACAAGGCTAGTAACATATGCCCACCCTTCACCATACACTTACTGTACTATATGTTAAGCACACAACACATTGAGAGGGGAGGTGAATCAGTGTAATTTAAAACTTTACTTTCTTACAATTAATGTCCACAAAAAAAACATTCACACAAGATCTATCTATTAAGAAACACAAAATTTACGTACAAAACCCTCGGGAAAAAACACAAAGAAGAGCTAATTGGATCTACTGTCCAAATATAGCCTCAAAATAAAAATTCTTTTACAAAATTTGTAGGCACCAATCTACTTGGAAATACCAATCCCCACCGCCAAGCACCAACTTGGCAAGAGACACCAATCTTTTCTTTATGGGGCATTGACCTCCACTAAAACATTCTTTCACCACACTATTATTACTTCATCAACAAATGATGGCAAATTCAATCTCCTCTCTTTTCCAAAAAAAATTGCTTATACTTGAATGATAGAAAGAAATAATTCTTCACGCATTTCCCTACCTTTGCTTCTCCTTATATAGACTCCAATGCCTCTTCACAAGGGAGTTAACCTCTTCAAAAGACACCGATACACCAAAAGAAGCATCCATTCATTTAATTTTTTATTTTAACTAAGGTGCATGATTTCCAAAAGGGGGTCGGCCTATAGAGTTTAATGAAAGTCGACCTAGTTTAAGAGAATTGGCCCTTCATAGGCGCTTAAACACAAGTGATCGACCATTTCATTTGTTGGCATTGATTTCCACAAAGATAATGCTTTTTACAATAATGATAATCCCGTTGCCATTACTTATATTTCCGTTGACATCCGTTGATAATAAGAACTCCTTTGACATCAATGATAATATTTCAACAATCTCCCCCTTTGTCATTCATGGCAATCCTATAGAGAAATAGTATATGAATCTCCTCCTTTGCTTACCCTTTCTTTAACTCTCCCCTTTTGACATCAATGTCAAAGGGACGTACAATACAATCACAATGTATATCACCAAAGTATCCATGGAGCTAAAAAAATAATGCAGTGATGAGATCCTAACCGATGCTTCTCTTGAAGAATTTAGTGACTAGATAAAATATGGATCACTCCCACTGTATGCCTTAGACACTCAAAAGTTTCTTTTGGGAGGGGTTTCGTGAACATATTTGCTATTTGGTCCTTTGTGGCAATGCATTCCAACTTTACATGTTATGATACCTATTCTCTCAAGAAGTGATACTTGATAGGAATATGTTTTGTCCTAGAGTACATATCCAAATTCTTCAAAATATTTATTGCACTAGTGTTATCACAGAGTATTGAGATTGAATGACAATACTATATCTTAAAATATTTCAATGTCCAATGAACTTGTGTACAACATGACATTGCTGCTATATATCCTACCTCCGTTGTGGATAAAGAAACAGAAGTTTGCTTCTTGCTTAACCAAGACACTAGATTGTTGCCAATAAAGAATGCTCCTCCACTTGTACTCTTTCTATCATCAACAATTCCGACCCAATCTGCATCTATATATGCTATTCAAGTGAAATTTTCACCTCTTTGAAATTTTCACCTCTATATAGGAATATGTTTTGTCCTAGAGTACATATCCAGATTGTTCAAAATATTTATTGCACTAGTGTTATCACAGAGTATTGAGATTGAATGACAATACTATATCTTAAAATATTTCAATGTCCAATGAACTTGTGTACAACATGACATTGCTGCTATATATCCTACCTCTGTTGTGGATAAAGAAACAGAAGTTTGCTTCTTGCTTAACCAAGACACTAGATTGTTGCCAATAAAGAATGCTCCTCCACTTGTACTCTTTCTATCATCAACAATTCCGACCCAATCTGCATCTATATATGCTATTCAAGTGAAATTTTCACCTCTTTGATACCACAAACCATAATCCAAAGTGCTTTTTAGATATTTGAATATTCTTTTGATGGTTTGCACATGAGTTTCTTTTGGTGCTACTTGAAATCGTGCTCTAAGCCTACAGTTTGCATGATGTTTGTCCCAGATGTTGTGGTGTATAGTAGGCTACCAATCATGGATCTGTAAAGTCTCTGATTTGCTTCAGGAGATTCATCATCTTAACTTACATCATGTAACAATGGGTGCGCTAACTGGTGTACAATCTTCCATTCTAAACTTTTTCAACATCTCCTTGACATACTTGGTTTGTGAGATAAATATTCCTTTGTTATATTGAGAAATTTGTAAACCAAGAAAAAATGACAATTCTCCTAGCATGGACATTTCAAACTATTTTTGCATATCCTTTGCAAATTTTGGGACATTTTTTCACTATCTCCTCCAAAAATAATGTCATCCACATAAACCACAACAATTAATTGATTTTCACCTTCAATCTTGATGTAGAGATTACTATTAGCGATTCCTTTTTGTAACCTTGTTGTAAGTATTTATCATGTCTTGAATACAGGGCTCTGCAGGCTTGCTTAGCCCATAAAGTGCTTCCTTCAACCTACACACATAATCTTCTGGTCGTTCGATATAAACCTCTTCCTCTAACTTGCCATTAAGAAAAGCATACTTGACATCCATTTGATAAACTTTAAAGTTCTTAAAACCAGCATATGCCAAAAAAATTCAAATGGCTTCTAGTATCACAACAGGGTCAAAGGTTTCTTCAAAATCAATACCTTCAATTTGAACATATCCTTTACAAACTAACCTTGCTTTATTCCTTTTCACTTGGCCATCTTCATTCAGCTTGTTCCTGAACACCCACTCGGTACCAATCACATTTTTATCTTTTAGTCTTGGAATGAGTTCCCAAGTATCATTCTTCTGAGTTTGATACAACGCTTCTTCCATAACATCAATCCAATGCTTGTCATTGCTAGCTTCTTCGAAGTTTTTAGGCTCTATTTTAGATAGCAAAGAGAAGTTTACTTGTTCAAATGTACTCACTAATTTTCTTCTAGTTTACACCCCAACATCTATATCACCAATAATTGTTCTTTTTGAGTGATGTTTTTCAACAAATCTAGATGGTGCCTTTGTATCTTCTTGTTCCACTTCCTTTTGTTTTTCTTCTTCTTCCTTGTAGTTTGGTTCTTTTGAATGGTCATTTACTTGTACACTCTCTTTAAGGCCTTGTTTTATCCAATCTTACACTGGCACTTTCTACAATCTTTTGTAGTCTTTCATTATAACATCTATATGCCTTACTTCTTGAGGAATATCCAATAAAAATACCTTCATCAACTCTGGATTCAAACTTTCCCAATTCTTCGTCATCTCTTTTGATGTAACACTTACTCCCAAACACTTTTTAGCATTTAACTGATGTCGGTCTACCCTTCCATAGCTCAAGGTGTTTTGCTATTGTTTACTCTAGTTTGCCCTCTATTCAAAATGTAGACTGTGGTGTTAACTGCCTCTCTTCAAAAATGATTTGATAGCTTAGATTCGTTTAACCTTGTTCTTGCCATCTCTTGAACAATTCGATTCTTCCTTTCTACAACTCCATTTTGTTGTGAAGTTATTGCAGCTGAGAAATGTCTTTTAATACCATGATGCTCACAAAATTCTTCAAATTCATTTGAGAGGAACTCACCTCCTCGATCTGATCTCAAACACTTGATCTTTGAATCAGTTTCATTTTCAACCAAGTTTTTAAAAGCTTTAAATTTCTCAAATCCCTCAGATTTTTCTTTTCAAAAAGTGACCCATGTCATTCTAGAATAATCATCAGTGAGGAACATGAAATAACTGTCACCTTGTATGCTTTGTGTTCTTGTAGGCCCACAGAAATCTGTATGGATTAGTTCTAATGGCTTAGTTGTTGAGTACTCCTTTGACTTAAAACTTGCCCTTGTTTGTTTCCCATGCTGACACTGCTTGCAAAAAGTATTTGAAGGTTTTGTAATTTTTGGCATCTCTTACAATTTGTTTGGTGCTGATTTTCCCCAGATTATCAAAATTCATATGGCCCATTCTTCTATGCCATAGCCAACTTTCATCAATTTTACTCATGTAGCATTTTTCTCCTTTGATATCACTGAGTATGTATAAGTTGTTTATTATTCTATTAGCCTCTGTAACAAGTTTTCTTGTATCTAGTTTGCTGATCTCACACCTTTGAGCATAAAATGTGAGAAGATGTCCTTGATCACACATTTGATTAACACTTAGAAGATTATGCTTCAAACCTTCAACATACAAAACATTTTATGTTTTCATCTTCCCATTGTCAAGACTAAGAGTACCTTTTCCACCTATTCTTGTCATAGCATTATCTCCAAATTTTACAGTGCCTTCACTTATATCCTTCAAAGATAGAAATTCGCTCGTCTCCAGTCATGTGACTTGAGCACCCACTGTCAATGTACCATTGTTGCCCTTCGTCTTGTTTGCATGAGCATATATTTCTCCTTCCCCTGATTATCTTAATCTTGCTTTTTTTGCCATATTTTTGTAAATTCTCTTTTCTATACAGCAAGAGCATCACTTTCTTTTCTTGTCTAGGAGGTTCTACAAAAATACTTCTATAGAAACGTGTTATATGTTCATAGTTATTACACTTATAACATAAAATACTATTCTCATTGTAATTTGATAAAGGGGCAAATGAGTTATAATTTCTACTTTAAAATCCATAAGCACTTCTGCCATTGTCCCATGTATACCTATTTCTTGCATGTGTCTTGCACTCCATTGCTTTATGCCCAAAATGATTACATAAATAACAATAACCGTAAAAATAATTTGGGTACTTGATCATATTAAACTACATTGGAGGAAATGACCTTCTGAAATTTCTAATGGGATTATGCTCACCTTTGTTGTCTTTGTGAGGACTATCATGCTCTTTCTTGTTGTTGCTTCCATCAGTCGTGGACCCCTTGAGTATATTTGCGTAGCTCTTGGGCTTCTTTACATATACTTTCTTTGGTGGTTCTATAATTTTTGAACTCTGACCTTCTTTAATGATCTTCTAGTTTCCTTCATAGCCAAGACCATGCTTAATGAATGGTGACCTTTGGCAATTTAGTATGTCCCCCAACATTTCAGTATTTTTTTCAAATTTTAAACTTTTTTTCAACTAAGCAATTGTCTTCTCCAATTCTTTTCTTAAAACAACTACTATAGATTCTAGATTTTCGCAATTGTCATCCTTTGTCTTCAGTTTGACTCTCACCTCCTCTAGCCTTTTTGCTTCTTCTAGTTGAGTTTTAAGGCTGATGACAGCGTTTTCCGATTCCTCATCAGTTTGTGACATTCTTGTTTTTAAAACACAATCCTCTTCATATTTTAAAAGCTGTAATTTTTGTTTCAAATTCTTTTTCTTAAGCACCTTTATCTCATTAAAGCACAAATGAGTTCTTCAAGATCTATTTCTGCTACATCTTCGACAGCGTCTTCCTCTTCTAAATATATTTTTTCTTTTCCTTGTCTTGCCAAGATGTCTTCACTTGCAGAGGCATCACTTTTTATTTCTATAGCCATGAAAAGGGTTTTTTCTCTATCACTATCTGATATACTTTCATCTCTCTCCTTAGTTGAGCTACTATCCTTTTTGGAATAGAGACTTTTCTTGTGTTTATCAAAAAAAATCTTATATCCATTTTGTTTGTAGTGTTTCTTGTACTAATGAGGTTTGCTCTCCTTTTTCCTTTCCTCATGATTTTAATCATCGTCACTATCATCCTTATGCGGACACTTAGCAGCGAAATGTCCTATTTTACCACAATTAAAACATTTAAAAGGTAGCTTACCTTTGTATTTGCCGGATCTTTTCTTAAGTTTTCTTATAAAAAGGGCCTCCTTTTCATCTTGTTTATCATTGATGCTATCCCCTAATTCAGGCTCTTTATTCTTCACTTTCTTTGAAGCTTTAAAAGTTGCTTCTTTTTTTGATGGCTTCTCTTTTTCAGTTCCCATTTCATACGCCATGAGGATCCCATGCAACTCATCTTTTGTTAATGAGTCTAGGTCCTTTAATTCTTCAATAGCAAAAAAAATTGCATCAAATCTCAAGGTAAGTGACCTTAGCACTTTTTGAACGATCATGGATTCTTTAACTTTTTCACCGAGCCCTCTAATACTATTGACAATTTCATTCACACAAAGAAGATAGGCCGCAACATTTTCTTCATCTTTCATCTTCAAACTCTCAAACTATATTCTATGAGTTTGGAGCTTGGCCTTCTTCACCTTGTTATCACCTTCATAGATGTTCTGAAGTTTGTCCCAAATTTTCTTTGCCGAGTCACATAGCATTGCCTTGACAAATTATGATTCAGACAGGCCACACAAGATAGCATTCATGGCTTTGGCATTATTCTCACTAGCCTTCTTTTTAGCTTGATCCGTAGGTGGAATTTATGGCACTTTATAACCAGTCACTACTGCTTGCCAGATATCAAAACCAAGGGCCATTAGATACGTTCACATTCTTATGCTCCAGAATGCATAGTTTGTTTCGTCAAACAATGGAGCCTTATTTGTGGAGAAACCTTCTTGTACATGATGACTAACCATGTGTGCTCCCAAGATCTACCTTTTAATGGTTAGTCTATTTCTGAAGAAACTGTTCTGATACCAATTGTTAAGCACACAACACACTGAGAGGGGGGTGAATCAATGTGATTTAACACTTTAATTTCTTAAAATTAATGTCCACAATAAAAATATTCATACAAAATCTATCTATTAAGAAACACGTTTTTTGTGGAAAACCCTCTCTCAGAAAAAACCACAAAGAAGAGCTGCTTGTATCTACCGTCCAAATCCAGCCTCAAAATAAAAATTGTTTCTCAAAATTTGTAGGCCCCAACCTACTTGAAGATACCAATTCCCACCACCAAGCACTAACTTAGCAAGAGACACCAATCTATACTTTATGAGGCACCGACCTCCACTGAAACAATCTTTCACCACACTACTGTTGTTTCATCAACGAATGATGGCAAATTCACTCTCCTCTCTTCTCCATAAAAATCTACTTAAACTTGAATGATAAAAAGAATTAATTCTTCACACATTTCTCTACCTTCTCTTCTCCTTATATAGACTTCAATGCCTCTCCACAAGCGAGGCGACCTCTTCAAAAGACACCCATAAACCACAAGAGGCGTCCATTCATTTAATTTTTTATTTTGACTAAGGGGCACGATTTTCAAAAGGAGGTTGGCCTATAGAGTTTAATGAAAGTTAGCCTAGTTTAAGAGAATTGGCCCTTCCTTCATATGTGCTTAAAAACAAGTGATCGACCCTTTCATTTGTGGGCATTGATTTCCACAAAGATAATGTTGTTTACATTAATGATAATCCCGTTGCCATTACTTATAATTCAATTGACAATAAGAACTCTTTTGACATCAATGACAATATTTCAACACTATAGAGGTGAGTGATCCCCTATACCCTATAATAGGATCCTCTATATAAATACAACTCTCCCGTTGCCAACTATATACATAGCCACCCAACTAGACTATATATAACCTTGACCCCATACAGATAAATGGGGGTCAAGTGCCCAATCGACTATATATAGAGCATATAGCCAGCCACACCTCACTGCCAACCCAATATAGAGATAGCGAGATAAGGGCCAGTGTCAAATGGATATATAGTGAAGGACTCTGTGAATCAAGTGCCCTCTCTCCATCGACATGGGAAATCGCTCCCAACGGACCTCAATCATTTGGGAATCAACATCAATCATCAACCAATCAATATCCAAGTAAAAAAGGGGGAGTGGTTCACCCATCGAGTGCAGAAACCCCTTAAAGTAAATAAAGGCAGGTAGCCCTATATGTGGGCATTTATATGGATATCAGGGTGATGTGATTTTATTAGAGCAATGTTGCTTTGGAATACTCAATGACTTGATCAGAATGTGAGGCTCGAAAAGGAAACTTGGTAACCCTACGTTTCTTCCCCGCCCTTCTTACCAATGGAGGGGTAGAAAGGTGGGGAAGAATCAAAACCTATACATGGTGGGAGAACCTACATTGAGAAATCCAGAATTAGGCGGATCATGTGCTAATACTATCCATATATGCATCAACGCTACAATAGAATGTGGATGTTGTGACTCTTCGGAGCAAGATGTTATGATGAATGGGCATCCTCCAAAGAATGATATATATATATAGTAGGTTAAAGGTTAGATTCGCAATTCTAGATCGGGATCGAATGTCTCTCTCCATTGAACCCATTATTTCCTTTGGATCAAAATTGAGTGACCAACCCTTGATGATTATGCAAATATGACATCCCTTGATCTTGGCATTTAAATCCTATTCTATTGCATACCGCATGCATGAAAGAGGTTTTCCAACTAGATATATCCCCATATGGAATTGCAATGATTCTCAACCTTCGACAATATATAGTTGGCGCAAGCTTGAACGACCAGCTCTTCTACTTTTGAACAAGGGACTCAAAACTTTCAATAGGGGAAACTAAAACTCGAAGTGAAGGTGAAAGCTTTCTTTCCCAACTCATTATAAAAGCCTTTTCCCTTGGCTATTCACCCCATATCAATGTCGTCACCATGATCTCAATCCATCCATATCATGTACCATCTATGAGCTTATCAAAATGGAACCAAAATGTGGGATCATAATAAAGGATCAAATTGTAGTGAAGGAATTACCTTTTCAACAAAAAAGATAAGATCATCAGAATGCCAAAAATCCATAATTTTCTTTATATTCTATTTGTTTTCCAAGGAGGATGTGATTCAAAGAATTGGTGATTCAATGCACAAAATTGCAGCGGAGATAATCCTCGGCCCATTATATCAAAATGAATTCCATCTAGGCCATGCGATACTCCCAACTAAGTGATAGCCTTCTTCACATTTTAGAAACGGTTCCACCATTCTAGCAAATGTTATATGTGTGCCTTAAAACTAGAGGCGATAGGTGTAGAGGTAAGCAATGATCCATTGTGAAAAGAAAGATATGATTTCTTTCTCCCATTACTCACAGAGACCCCTTTCGTTGCCCACGCTACTACTAATGGTGGTGGTCCCTTGAGTGGGGGCGTTTTTGGGACTTCAATAGTGTAATACTCCTTTCAAAGTTTATAGTTGGGGTAGGACAACCTTTATGGCCCCTACAAACATAGGCTAGTTTGTACTCACTCGCCCCTAGATTTATATTGATTATTATAGATTATTACCAATACAATAATCCACTTGATTCTATCTCTCCATCCAAAGTCTCTCCCTCCTCGACCCATATATGGAGCGATTGTCGAATAGCAAGAATGCAAGTCATTGTCGAGTACCCATATGCATTCCATACCATTTTTTATGCATCATTAGTGCCTAATGTCGAACGATTTACTTTGCCTTACTATCCACACCTTTCCCTCCTTGATAGAGGGCCCCATATAGAGATAGGGGGCACTCATCCTCAACCTAGTAGTCAAATGAGTGCTCCCCTCGATGACCTCCCACTCCCCACCCTCAGCCTACTTACATATAGCTTTATTGTATAGATGTGGGGGATCATGTATAAGTAGGGGACCTTGTCCTCCTTTACCAAAGCAAGTTGTATAGTTCAGGTCCTCTCATTAGAGTGACTCGACCTTGAGTCATCGTTGCTCAAAAGAAGTCACCACGTCTTGAGTCATAGCTTCAAATCATAGTTTGGAGAATGACGTCACTCACGCCTTAGAATAGCACATTTTAGCCCCATCCCCAATCAATTGCAAATAGAAAATGATGTTCTTAACCCAACAGGAATCGATTAGGGTCTATGAAGTGATGGAATTCAATCTCGGACTATTTATGAATAATGGGATGAAGAAATCTCAAGGATTTTTGTTTCACTGAAGAGCGGAAAGGAATGACTCCTCAAAATAAATCTCGAGTGGAGTCAATTATTTTTCGTTGTTCAAGCCCTAGCTATAGATCTGTACTTCTAAATTTCAAATAGACAAGTCCTTGATTATAAAATCCCCCGATTCATAGATAGTCCAAGATTCCAAGATCTATGACTAAGTGGGTTCAAACTCTTCCTTTCTTCATGAAACAGGGTGGTTTTCGAGACTTTAGGCCCCCTATATATCTATATGACATCGACCCCTATTTCCCTATATCTATTTTTTTGGGGGTCGGGGCTATTATTGCTATATATAGACAGGTCGACCTCTCGTCGTCTTCTGCCCATCTTTCCACTTGGAGAGACCAAAAATCTGATGCACAAACTATATATACCTAATTCACTTTGTCTCACAATGCCATTTACATCAATTAGACATGGGAAACCTGAAATTGGCAAGCAATAGTCATTTTTCTCATGCGATCCTCATTCTTGGACCACATGAATGATTCCTCGTTCTTAGCCCTCATGAATGGATCCCTGTTCTTAGTAAGAGAGGAGCTTTTTTTTGCCATGCCTATGCCATCAAGCGAAATGAGAAGCTGATCTCCATGATTATCTCACATGAGTGGTGGGCACGGTGAAGAGTTCCAATCTAGACAAGGAACGATTATAGTAGCACTGGTCTATGCCTCATTGCCCTAAAGTATTTGGTTATCATGCTCAGCTGCAAAGTTGTTCATTTTGAGTTCGACAAAGAAGACAAGTTCAAAAGGGATTCTTGATGGAATGGACCGGAGCATAAATTCATTTTGCATGAGGTGCATGAAATAGCGTAGATACACTGGTTGTGATCCCCATTCATTACGAACTCATAGTGAACTGCGGCCAAATGTTCTTTCTCCCATCACACTGAACTGTCTAGCTCTAGAATAATGTTAGTTGTTAGTACTTGTCCCCAAGGAGGGAGAATGTTAGACAAAGGGTTGGTTTCTTAAATGTATGGTTACTCATCCATGGTAACTCATAGATCTATAGCAAACCTTATTTAATTTCAATTTAGGGTGGATTGAGGTTAGTTTGGTCTACAGTGACTCACTAAATCAACCGAACGACCACATAACATGGGCATAGAAATCTCAACACGAGGCTCCCTACCTTTATATCATTGTTCGATGAAGGCTATATTGAATAGAGTAGACATAGGTGTAGGCCATCGGGGGATTCCTCAAGTTCGTGGAGGACCTAAAGTCCCTTACAAGGCCATGAGTGTCCCCACCACATAAGATAGGGAGATAGGGGCCTTCCTTGGTTGAGGGAGCACCTCCCAACATGGGCACGAGTGCCAACTCTATAGCGGCCCTTCCACTCCTCGATAAGCCCCTCCCACTTAGACTTGACTCACCTTGGACCGACATCATCTATTAGATTAGATTAGACTTATTCCCATCCCTATTGGATACTGACATCAATATTGGTATCACAGGGGTCGATTGAGGAGTGCCATCGGTTCGGGTCATCAATATAGAATTAATATTAATCTGGTTAGATAATTCCATTCCAAATTGTTTATTTGTGTAACATGATTTGCTTTCAATCCAATCAAGAGCCCACCTTATATAGATTGATGATAGATTCCTACCCAATATGTATCTCTAGTTAGGGGCCCCTATAGATATATAACTATTTATCGAATAGAAAAACTATAGATGACTATCTCTACTCCAGCCCCAGTAGATCCATTCGCATTGATGCGCATGGATTGAGAAGCATCCGTACCATAAAATAGACCCACTATCTATCTATTTATCTATCTCGAGACTATACATTGACCATAACTAGATGGAAGTTTTCCTGTAGATGATGTTACATGTAGAATGGACACAACTCGACCTCTATTAGGATCAATCTCATCCAATTGATGATATTTGATGCCCCTTATTGGATTGCATATTGGGGGTCAATTCAAGAGTGTTATCGATTCATCTAATGATCCTATATTGACTATATATGAAACATGACTTTCATCTCAGTCAAGGTTTAAATCCCTATATAGATAAGATCCCTACCATCTTTAGTTTCAGCTCAAGGGAACTATAGATAGATTGGTTTTGAGGGGTTTATGTATGTGGTTGAGGTTTGGTTGTTGGCCTATCTCTACTCGATCATATCTACTTGCATAACATTGGTTTGAGCTTGTAGATCTATCTCATCGGCATCAATGCACATGGATCGTATGGATATGGATGGGCGCCCATAGAGAGTATAGTGGCCCGCACATAGTAGAGACCATCGCTATGATACCACAATGCAGAGAACACACTTCCTAGATCCTAAAACAAAACCAAAACAAAAAAAAACTTGTTTTATTAATGTTTGTCTGTGAATATAACTCGAGTATAATTTCTCCTATTAGATATCCTTTGCCAACCGAGCAAGCATCTAACTATACGGGTTAGGCATCTGATATCATTTGCCAAACAGGCATCTAACCATATGGGTTAGACATATAATATCTTTTGCCAAACAGACAAGCATCTAACTATACGGGTTAGGCATCTACACATGACTAGGTTATGCTCTGGCCAAAGACTTGACTCATCGAGATCAACCAAATCCTGAGTTGCTCACTGTTCACCGCTCATCTCTACTATACAAACACCGAGCTCGTCGTGACAGTAACATGTATAAAACATATAACAAAAAGTCGCATTCCACCTCGAAATATCCAACCGGAATCCTTCTGAGTATGTCACAGATTGCTTGTCTTTGCTTTGTTTATCTAAACTAGGGCCTTATTATAATGGTCTTGCCTTTTCATTTAGCTTTAATATTGTTTAACGCACAACCCCAAACCCCATCCTATTCACCTACGTATTGGAAGCATCCTTCGTTTCTCAAATTACCTACATCCCTGCTTCCGAACAGAATCAAGATGTACTATGCATGTAGTTCTGTTTTCTATTATAAGTTTCATGCGATATGTGAATCTGGGTATGCAGCCCTTTCTAAGACCCAGTTCTCCAAACAGTTCCTCTGTGATTGCTACCCGAACAGGAGCGTAAAAGTATCAGTTTAAATGACTGAATACTTATTCAACTAAACTAGCCCTAAATCTTAACAAGAAATAGAAATTAACATTTGCAAGCTATATCCCCTTTCCACTTTTATTTACATCAACAATGTTTTTTATCCTTGATTTAATCAACCTAATCCTTGCAATTGTTGTTGCTAAAATTTCGTCATCTGAGAGCCATATGATTGGTGGTCTTTTTATAATAATTGGTTTAACACTCTCAACCCTAATTTTTATTGCTCATTTTCGATGGTACCGAGTTTTGAGTAAGAAATGTACTTTTCTCATTCTGTTTCATAAGTTCACAAGTCAGACTCGTCTAAAATAGTCGAAGTCATTTTCTTATCTTGATTAGTGTTGTTGACCAAGAGGGATTATCCCACCCCTTGGTCTTAATGACACGACATGATCCCTATTTCTCCCCGACGGTTTATATGGATGATGCCCAAACATCGTTGTTGCAGCTGTGTTAGGCTATGGATGCAGTAGTTCAAGTGCGATCATCAGAATACCAACAATCCATAATTTTCTTTATATTCTATTTGTTTTCCAAAGAGGATGTGTGTTTCAAAGAATTGGTGATTCAATGCACAAAATTGCAGTGAAGATAATCCTCGGCCCATTATATCAAAATGAATTCCATCTAGGTCATGCGATACTCCCAACTAAGTGATAGCCTCCACATTTTAGAAACGGTTCCACCATTCTAGCAAATGTTATATGTGTGCCTTAAAACTAGAGGCGATAGGTTAGAGGTAAGCAATGATCCATTATGAAAAGAAAGATATGATTTCTTTCTCCCATTACTCACAGAGACCCCTTTCGTTGCCCACGCTGCTACTAATGGTGGTGGTCCCTTGAGTGGGGGCATTTTTGGGACTTCAATAGTGTAATACTCCTTTCAAAGTTTAATGTTGGGGTAGGAAAACCTTTACGGCCCCTACAAACATAGGCTTGGTTGTACTCATTCGCCCCTAGATTTGTATTGATGATTATAGATTATTACCAATACAATAATCCACTTGATTCTATCTCTCCATCCAAAGTCTCTCCCTCCTCGACCCATATATGGAGCGATTGTCGAATAGCAAGAGTGCAAGTCAATGTCGAGTACCCAGATGCATTCCGTACCATTCTTTATGCATCATTAGTGCCTAATGTCGAATGATTTACTCTGCCTTACTATCCACACCTTTCCCTCCTTGATAGAGGGCCCCATATAGAGATAGGGGGCACTCATCCTCAACCTAGTAGTCAAATGAGTGCTCCCCTCGATGACCTCCCACTCCCGACCCTCAGCCTACTTACATATAGCTTTATTGTATAGATGTGGGGGGTCATGTATAAGTAGGGGACCTTGTCCTCCTTTACCAAAGCAAGTTGTATAGTTCAGGTCCTCTCATTAGAGTGACTCGACCTTGAGTGATCGTTGCTCAAAAGAAGTCACCACGTCTTGAGTCATAGCTTCAAATCATAGTTTGGAGAATGAAGTCGCTCATGCCTTAGAATAGCACATTTTAGACCCATCCCCAATCAATTTCAAATAGAAAATGATGTCAACCCAACAGGGATCGATTAGGGTCTATGAACTGATGGAATTCAATCTCGGACTATCTATGAATAATGGGATGAAGAAATCTCAAGGATTTTTGTTTCACTGAAGAGCGGAAAGGAATGACTCCTTTCCAGAATAAATCTTGAGTGGAGTCAATTATTTTTCATTGGTCAAGCCCTAGCTATAGATCTATACTTCTAAATTTCGAACAGACAGGTCCCTGATTATAAAATCCCCCGATTCATGGATAGTCCAGGATTCCAAGATCTATGACTAAGTGGGTTCAAACTCGTCCTTTCTTCATGAAACGGGGTGGTTTTCGAGACTTTAGGCCCCCTGTATATCTATATGACATCGACCCCTATTTCCCTATCTCTATTTTTTTAGGGGTGGGGGCTACTATTGCTATATATAGACAGGTCGACCTCTCGTCGTCCTCTGCCCATCTTTCCGCTTGGAGAGACCAAAAATCTGATGCACAAACTATATATACCTAATTCACTTTGTCTCACAATGCCATCCACATCAATTAGGCATGGGAACCCTGAAATTGGCAAGCAATAGTCATTTTTCTCATGCGATCCTCATTCTTGGACCACATGAATGATTCCCCATTCTCAGCCCTCGTGAATGGATCCCTGTTCTTAGCAAGAGAGGAGCATTTTTTTGCCATGCCTATGCCATCGAGCGAAACGAGAAGTTGATCTCCACGATTATCTCACATGAGTGGTGGGCACGGTGAAGAGTTCCAATCTAGACAAGGAATGATTATAGCAGCACTGGTCTCTATCGCACTGCCCTAAAGTATTTGGGTATCACGCTCAGCGGTGAAGTTGTTCATTTCGAGTTTGACAAAGAAGACACGTTCAAAAGGGATTCTTGATGGAATGGACCGGAGCATAAATTCGTTTTGCATGAGGTGCATTAAATAGTGTAGATACACTGGTTGTGATCCCCATTCATTACGAACTCATAGTCAATTGCGGCCAAGTGTTCTTTGTCCCATCACACTGAACTGTCTAGCTCTAGATTAATGTTAGTTGTTAGTACTTGTCCCCGAGGAGGGAGAATGTTAGACAATGGGTTGGTTTCTTAAATGTATGGTTACTAATCCATGGTAACTCATAGATCTATAGCAAACCTTATTCAATTTCAATTTAGGGTGGATTGAGGCTAGTTTGGTCTATAGTGACTCACTAAATCAACCGAACGACCACATAACATGGGCATAGAAATCTCAACACGAGGCTCCCTACCTCTATATCATTGTTCGATGAAGGCTATATTGAATAGAGTAGGCATAGGTGTAGGTCATCGAGGGACTCCCCAAGTTCGTGGAGGACCTAAAGTCCCTTACAAGGCCATGAGTGCCCCCACCATATAAGATAGGGAGATAGGGGCCTTCCTTGGTCGAGGGAGTACCTCCCAACATGGGCACGAGTGCCAACTCTATAGCGGCCCTTCCACTCCTCGATAAGCCCCTCCCACTTAGACTCGACTCAACTTGGACCAACATCATCTGATAGATTAGATTAGTCTTATTCCCATCCCTATTGGATACTGACATCAATATGTATATCACAGGGGGTAGATTGAGGAGTGCCATCGGTTCAGTTCATCAATATAGAATTAATATTAATCTGGTTAGATAATTCCATTCCAAATTGTTTATTTGTGTAACATGATTTGCTTTCAGTCCAATCAAGAGCCCACCTTATATAGATTGATGATAGATTCCTACCCAATATATATCTCTAGTTAGGGGGCCCCTATAGATATATAACTGATTATCGAACAAAAAAACTATAGATGACTATCTCTACTCCAACCCCAATAGATCCATCAGCATTGATGCGCATGGATTGAGAAGCATCCGTACCATAAAATAGACCCACTATCTATCTATTTATCTATCTAGAGACTATACATTGACCATAACTAGATGGAAGTTTCCCTGTAGATGATGTTACATGTAGAATGGACACAACTCGACCTCTATTAGGATAAATCTCATCCAATTGATGATATTTGATGCACCCTATTGGATTGGATATTGGGGGTCAATTCAAGAGTGTTATCGGTTCATCCAATGATCCTATATTGACTATATCTGAAACATGACTTTCATCTCAGTCAAGGTTTAAATCCCTATATAGATAGATCCCTACAATCTTTAGTTTCAGCTCAAGGGAACTATAGATAGATTGGGTTTGAGGGGTTTATGTATGTGGTTGAGGTTTGGTTGTTGGCCTATCTCTACTTGATCATATCTACATGCATAACATTGGTTTGAGCTTGTAGATCTATCTCATCGACATCAATGCACATGGATCGTATGGATATGGATGGGCGCCCATAGAGAGTATAGTGGCCCGCACAAAGTAGATACCATCACTCTGACACCACAATGCATAGAACACACTTCCCAGATCCTAAAACACAAAAAAAAAAAAAAAAAAAAAAAAAAAAAACTTTTTTTATTAATGTTTGTCTATGAATATAACTCGAGTATAATTTCTCCTATTGGATATCCTTTGCCAACTGAGCAAGCATCTAACCATACGGGTTAGGCATCTAATATCCTTTGCCAAACAGGCAAACATCTAACCATATGGGTTAGACATCTAATATTCTTTGCCAAACGGACAAGCATGTAACTATACGGGTTAAGCATCTACACATGACTAAGTTATGCTCTGGCCAAAGACTTGACTCATCGGGATCAACCAAATCCTAAGTTGTTCACTGTTCACTGCTCATCTCTACTATAGAAGCACCGCACTGATCGTGACAGTAACATGTATAAAACATATAGCAAAAAATCGCATTTTACCTCAGAATATCCAACCGAGATCCTTCTGAGTACGTCACAGATTGTTTATCTTTGCTTTGTTTATCTAAACTAGGGCTTTATTATAATGGTCTTAACTTTTCATTTAATTTTAATCTTGGTTAGCGCACAACCCCAAACCCCATTCTATTCACCTACGTACTGGAAGCATCCTTCGCTTCTCAAATTGCCTACATCCCTGCTTCCGAACAGGATCAAGATGTGGTATGCATGTAGTTCTATTTTCTATTATAAGTTTCATGTTATATGTGAATCTGGGTATGCAGCCCTTTCTAAGACCCAGTTCCCCAAACAGTTCCTTTGTGATTGCTACCCAAATAGGAGTGTAAAAGTATCAATTTAAGTGACTGAATACTTGTTCAACTAAACTAGCCCTAAATCTTAACAAAAAATAGAAATTAACATTTGCAAGCTACATCCCCTTCCCACTTTTATTTACATCAACAATGTTTTTTATCTTTGATTTAATCACCTAATCTTTGCAATTGTTGTTGCTAAAGTTTCATTATCTGAGAGCCATATGATTGGTAGGTTTTTTATAACTAGTTTAACACTCTCAACCCTGATTTTTATTGCTCAATTTTGATGGTACTGAATTTTGAGTAAGAAATGTACTCTCTATTCTGTTTCATAAGTTCACAAGTAATAATCGTTTAAAGTAGTCGAAATCATTTTCTCATCTTGATTAGTGTTGTTGACCAAGTGGGATTATCCCACCCCTTGGTCTTAATGACACGACATGGTCCTTATTTCTCCCCGACGGTTTATAGGGACGATGCCCAGACGTCGTTGTTGCAACTATTTTAGGCTATGGATGCAGTAGCTCAAGCGCGACGGCATTACCCGTAAACGTGACCCAGAGGCACCGCTTAATACCGAACGCTGCGTAGTTTTGTTTAACCTTAAATTCTTGGTCTAAGTTGAAATTTAAAAGTGAAGAATACTTGAAATAAATCAATGCATTATATTTCAAAAGCAAATTCTTGAGTAGGAAAGTAGAAACATAATCTCCTAGTTTAGTCATCATGTCGATTTTTAACCATAATTATATCGTTAGTCTATTTAGATAAACTTTTCTAAAAACAATAACTTATAAATTAAGGAGTTTATTGAACTTGAATTTAAATAAATCCTTTATACGTTTGAAAGTAGGGTTCTGAAATTTGAGGGTTCAATCCTAGAATGAAGGATATTTATTTTCATACTAATCTTAATAATAATCAAATTCATCATCAAATCTCAACAACAATCAAAGTAAAGGTTCACTCGGATTATTATTTTATGATAACTTAGATTGTTTTATGATAATTTCATGTATCTAAATCACTATTCTCACAATCTAGGTTTATGCATATATCTTTACAAACTAAATCAAATGTATTTCATAAATTTATAAGTATATAGAAAACAAAACTCATTTATTTAATGCTATATTCTTCTTTTTCACCAAACCGGGTATAGAGATCATGTTAATGTTTGTAAATAGGTACATACTGTAAAGTTGTATATATCAACTAGTATTAGATTAACTCATATTGTTATATGTTATGTCCTTTGAATTTCTGATTACTTTATTACATTATTGTTTGCTATAAGAATCATTTACTTTCCCTAACAAGCAGCGGTATCATTTTGTTTCTAGTGACACTAAAATCATCAGCGATATCATTTTGTTTCTAGTGACAATAATATCATTATATTTTAGTCTTCTAAAAATAATTACGTTATATTTTCCTTACGATTTAAATAGAATATTATATTCATCTTACAGTTTAAATAATACAAATTATTTGCCTTCTAATTTTTTTTTAAAAAAAATAGTTATTTTACAATTTTAAATAAAATAATATATCTTACCATTTAGGTAAATTTTTTTAATCTACTTCCAATTTAAATAAAATAAAATATTTATTTTACAATTTAAATAAAACAAAAAATTTATTTACCTTACAATTTTAAATAATCTAAATTACTTACCTTATGCCGTTGAAAATCCTTGACTGAAATGGAATATGGATCCGCTTGAATTGAAATAGCTAAGAAAATGGTGGCGGTGTTGATCTTGGCCAAGTTAAAGAAGAAAATAGATCAGAAATTGATATGGCAACAACATTAATGGCATCGATTCTAATCCTTATGCCAGTGATTCACTGCCCTCCTTTCTCATTTGCGTCGGTCTCTCTCCTCTCCCCTTGCGTTGATCTCCCTCCTCCTTTATTGTTGTCGACCCCCTTCTCCCTTCTCCGACTTCCTATGTTGTCGTCAACCCCTTCCCTTCTCTTTTCTACCGTTGACACCCTCCTCTCTCTACCTTTTTAATTCTGCCAACCGCCGCACCTTCCTCCTCTTCTCTCTCCTACATTTATAATGCTCTTCCTCCCAAAAATCCTCCTTACTACACTGCTTTAAAATGGCTTAAACTAATTCTTAGGTGGCAGTTAACTTGGCAGAAAACCCTCAGTTTGCATAGCCAAGCATGAGTTGAGTGGGCGACGGTGGAGTGGATTAATTCAAACGGAAAGAAGGTTAGTTAAAACTAAGCGTTTATTGTTGTTCCCTCCATGTGACGTGGTGGAAGGTTTAGTTAATAAGTGTTGTCAGATTTGCATGCATGGATAAGTACGTATAGTGGGATTTAGTTTAAATTGGTTTTATTTTAATATTTGTAGGTTTTAAATTAAATGTAATTAATTAATAACCTAAAATTACTTATACCCCTTGTCTATAAAATTTCAAGAAGTTTGGACTTACCAATCTCAATAAAATCACAAAACTTAGACCTACCCATTGTCAAGAAGGTCTAGTTAAACACTGTTGACCTCTATTTTGGCTATGACTCCCTTGATATCCAACCCATCGAGCTCCAACCAGATTCATTGGATACCTAACTCCAGGGCACACCTACATACAAAATCTTATAATTAGTCATCGGTTAACTTTTGAGATATAGCCATTTTTCCAAGTGTGCCCTAGTTCTGGTTTTGCATAGGCCGAGAGCAATATAAATTCACTTATTTTCTTTTTAGGCATTTTCAAGACCTCTTTTCAACTGTACTAGGTTCTTAACACCTTCTACCAACTTCTTAGATCCTATTCCAACCACCATGCATTTTAAAATACATTAAACAAGATTCTTTTTCAATCAATTGTGCATAGAAGATGACTGTGTTCTGATCTAGAAACCTGAGAGGAATTATTTAACTTTAAATGATCAAAACTCTTGATCCAAGACTGAAAATAGTTCAAACGAATCTTATACTACTATGTCTTACCTCTCATAACATTATTCAAACCCCATACAATCTAGACACGTCCTTTTTTTGCTTTGTCTTTGTTCTAAAATGATACAGAACTCTGCATTTTCTACACACAGTCCTCTATATTCGAATTTCCAAGCAATGAATTGCACACCCAAGCTTCTAAACAAGTAAGTGAGCCTGTATAGGATATTAGAACACTTTTTCAATCCAAAATCAATCCATTGTATTGATCAAATACTTCAAAATATGATACAGATCTATTGCAGACCTCCTACAGGTCTGCAGCCTCACCAATCAACTTCTTGTAAAATCTCCTCTCTCCCTCCTTTTCTTCGTGTAGATAGCTTTACTAAGCTCCTCCTTCATAGGTTTATAGCTTATATCCACGTACAACTTTAGTGTGGTCTTAAAATAAGACCAAGATTCTTTCCAAAACCTTCGGACTTGTCAACAACATGTTTTATTTGTCCCTTATCTACGTTGGCCACCTTCTAGAGGAATCATAAGGTGGATTTGCATTGGTAGTAAGTTAAAAGACTTTTACAATATAATAATAGATCTTTAAGCCCATGACATGGAGGTTCATGCCCTTTACAAAGCCTATTCTCATATCACAAAGGAAAAAAGATCAAAGCTTGACTTTAAGTCTACAAACTGCATCTTGATTGGGTATAGGGGTGGGCATCAAAGGGTGCACGTTGGGGAATCCCAAGACCAAAAAGAGGTTATATAGCCAAAATTTAGTCTTTAGGGAGATGCACAAGTGATGCCAATGCTAAACACCACTAGCTCAATTGTATGCTACGACCCATTATCCACTTAAACACACCTTATTGTCATAGGCTGATTTGTAAGATCTTCTTATATGTTTTATCTTTAACCTTGTCTATGACCTCTACTAGGTCTTTATCAATAGGTCTGACTCAACACCTTTTGTCTTATGCCAATTTTGATCTTATTAAGTATGTTCTCATTCTCTGTATTATATAGATCTACAACTTCCCCTTTTAAAGGTCTGTTATCCTAGCAAGCTGAGTCTTTATCCTAACACAACCATTAAATAGGCTTCGTGGGGTTCCTAAAACCCATTCTTTGTTAGTCACCCAAACACATAGATCTTGATCTTGATCAAACACTTATTGCTTTCAAAAAGTAATCAAACAACCTTCTTACTTGGCACACATAGTCTATCTTCATCTAACATTTGATTGTGCAATTGAACTAAGGATTTAAGACCATTCAAGTATCTCCTATTCTTTTCAATCATTATATAATTGAAGATAATCCCATATACCTACTAATGATCTTAAAACCTCAAGAAAGCAAACCCAAGCAATTTGTCTTAACTCTACAGTTAAGTCTTACCACTCGGCCTGTCTGACTCAGTCATGAATAACTTTATATATAATCAATTTTAGACCTTCAAACCACTTGGATCATGTTAGAATTACTTATAGCCCTTGTGTATAATATTTCAAGAAGTTTGCACTTACCAATCTCAAGAAAATCCCAAAACTTAGACCCACACCTTGTCAAGAAAGTCTAGTTAAAGATTGCTGACCTGTATTTTGGCTATAACTCCCTTAATATCCAACCCATCGAGCTCCAACTAGATTCATTGGATTCCTGACTCCAAGGCGCACCTACATACAAAATTTTATAATTATTCACCAGTTAACTTTTGAGATATAACCATTTTTCCAAGCGTGCCCTAGTTCTGGTTTTGCACAGGCCAAGAGCAATATAAATTCACTTATTTTCTTTTTAGGAGTGTGCAAGACCTCTTTTCAACTGTACTAGGTTCTTAACACCTTCTACCAACTTCTTAGATCCTATGCCAACCATCATGCATTTGAAAATACATTAAACAAGATTCTTTTTCAGTCAATTGTGCATAGAAGATGACTGTGTTCTGATCTAGAAACCCGAGAGGAATTATTTAACTTTAAATGATCAAAACTCTTGATCCAAGACTGAAAATAGTTCAAACGAATCTTATACTACTATGTCTTACCTCTCATAACATTATTCAAACCCCATACAATCTAGACACGTCCTTTTTTTGCTTTGTCTTAGTTCTAAAACGATACAAAACTCTGCATTTTCTACACACAGTCCTCTATATTCGAATTTCCAAGCAATGAATTGCACGCCCAAGCTTCTAAACAAGTGAGCCTGTATAGGATATTAGAACATGTTTTCAATCTAGAATCAATCCATTTTATTGATCAAATACTTCAGAATATGATACAGATCTATTGCAGACCTTCTCCTACAGGTCTGCAAACTCCCCAGTCAACTTCTTGTAAAATATCCTCTCTCCCTCCAATTCTTCGTGTAGATAGCTTTATTAAGATCCTCCTTCATAGGTTTATAGCTTATATCCATGTACAACTTTAGGGTGGTCTTAAAATAAGACCAAGATTCTTTCCAAAACCTTCGGACTTGTCAACAACATGTTTTATTTGTCCCTTATCTACGTTGGCCACCTTCTAGAGGAATCATAAGGTGGATTTACATTGGTAGGAAGTTAAAATACTTTTACAATATGTTAATAGACCTTTAAGTCCATGACAAGAAGGGTCATACCCTTTACAAATGGTCACAACCCTCACAAAGCCCTTTACAACAATTCAAATATTCAAATTTAACTTTTTGGAGGGAAACTCTTAATAAGACTCCTAGAGACCTAGTATGAGCAATTGAAGCTCAGTACTGACTTCCCAGACTCTTGAGACACTCCTAAAACCTCTTAAACTCATAAGTAAAATTTATGATATTTACATTACTCAAATGGATCATGTCCTGCATTAGCAAGGTTCATACGCACAAAGAAACAAGGAAACATCCAAAGGATGAAACAGAAAAGGTGCAGATTGAGACAAGTGTCGAAGAGCCTATATCTGAATATGATCGACAGGTGAAGCGTCTCAAGATGATGAAGAAGAGGAGCCTACAACTCCAACTTTGAGGAGATCAGAATGGGTGTATAGTCCACCAGACTTTCGTTGGGCATACTGCTATTTGTAACTGAAAACAATGAACCCAAGATGGTGAAGAAAGTTGTGGGTTGCGCAGATGGAAAGTCTTCTAAGAAGGCTATGAAGGAGGAGAGGGAGGCAGAGATATAGTCTTGGAAGAAGGTTACGGAGCAAATGGAATCTCTAGACAAGAATGAGATGTGGGATTTGGTAATGCTACCTTCTGGACCAAAACTTGTAGGCTACAAAAGGGTTTTCAAAAGAAAGCAGAATGCACAAGGGAAGATGGAAAGATATAAGGCTCATTTGGTGGCAAAAGGATTCTATAAGGGTCAAGGAATTGACTTTGGAGACATTTTCTCTTGTTGCATATTTGACTTCAATTAGGGTTCTTTTAGATATTGTTGTTGCATTCAAACTGGAGATAGAACAAATGGATACGAAGACAACATTACTGCATTGAGAGCTTGAATAAGAAATCTACATGTTACAGCCTAACGGCTTCAAGATGAAGGGGAAAGAGAACTCGGTCGATAGACTGAAGAAATCCTTATATGGCTTGAAGTAATTACTCAAAATGTGGAATCAAAGTTCAACATCTATGTGGTTGGACTTCGGCTTGTGCACAACAATGCTTATCCATGTGTCTAATACAAGGATGAGGGTGATCATTTTGTCATCATAGTCCTTTATATGGATGACATGCTACTGATTTGAAATGACATGGGCATGATAAAGCAGGTGAAGCCTCAATTATCTGCATTGTTCAACATGAAATATCCAAGTGCTATGAGATTTATCTTGGGAATGGAAATAAAATAGGATCGTGCAAACAAGATCTCACTAGACCATAGGAATTAAATTGAGACAGTATTGGAAAGGTTCAGGATGTAGGACAACAAACCAGTATGCACTTCTTTCCCAATTGGTCAAAAGATATCAACTGCGCAATGTCCATAGATTCATGAGGAATTAGAGGACATGTCTCAAGTCCTATATGCGAGTTTGGTGAGAACCCTAATGTACGCAATGGTCTTTATGAGACCTAACATTGCACAAGCAATGCGAGTAGTCAACAAATTTATGTCCAACCGGGCAAGGATCATTGGGTAGTGGTGAAGAGGATCTTCAGATATCTACGAGGAACATTTGATCATGCTATCTGCTATTAGGGTACCTCTAATTAGAAGCAGGACCTTGAGTCTACTGAGATTTGTGGATTCTGATTACGCTGGAGATCTTGATTGTTGTAGGTCTCCTACTGCTTATGTCTTCAACTTGTTTGGTGGAGCAGTAAGTTGGATGACCAAATGGTAGGCTAGTGTGGCCATGTCTACAACTGAAACTAAATAAATCGCAGCTACTCATGCTAGCAAGGAAGTGGTGCGGCTTCAAAGGTTGTGTTATACTATTGGGTTCAAGTAGGAAGCAGTAAAAATAACCCTAAGTATCATTCTTGGACAAAGCAAATTGACATGTGATATCATTTTGTGAGGGAAATGGTAGAGAAAAACATATCTCTGTAGAAAGTGGACAAAAGAAAATGTTACAGATTCATTGACTAAGGCAATAAGTATTGAGAAGTTTTTTTGGTGCAAAAAGGAGATGGGTTTGGCTACCCAAAATTGTTGAAGGATGAGGACGCGCTCCCTTATGTTAAGTGTTCAACAAGTGGGAGATTATTGGAAAATGGTTCAAATTTGCATGCATTTACACAATAGTGCTCAAGTTAGTTGTTGCACTAGGTGTTTTGTGCAAGTACTTGGTTGTGCAAGTTGATTGTTGCATGAATATTGCCTTTGGCAGTTGCACAAGGTTGTCAATGTGTGAGAATGTTGGTAGGGTTGTGCAAGATATTTTGTTTAGTTTCAAGTGCACTCTAGGAGATTGTGAAGCCATGCTCAACGGTTGAGTTGTAATAAGGTGTTACAGGGATCTGTGCAACATAAAAAGTAATGATAAGTTATCGAAAGGCGTTCAAAACACTTGTCTAACTACATCTGTCAGACTAAAGAAGTGTTGGGCAATGTCTTGGTGGCACTGTGACACAAACCTTTTAAGGAGAGTGACATGTTGTTCATTTGGCGCAACAATTGGTGCATGTAGATTCTTATGCAATGCAGATGTTGCAAGTGAAGTGTCTATTATAAAACATTGTTCTTCTAAGGAGGAAAGAGATTAATGTTACATAGGATATGTGTAACAAAGGTTGTTGAATATTGAATACACACAATCAAATGTTTGCATTGTAATATACAATAACGGTGTTGTATGAAGGTTACTGAACCTTGAGACTTGATTGTAGGCATCATAAGACTTTTAATTTGTGTTATAATTCAAGAAGCTCATTGTGCTAAAATTTTTAGCTGAAATAATTTTCCTAGGTGAAATTCTTTGTATGTGTGCTTGTCATTATCTTTGTCTATGATAGATTCGCATTAGCAAAACTCTCCTCTATGTTTGTTTATTGTGGCAAAGTCTATTTTCCAACAATCATTGGTTGATCAAAGAAACCATCTTCTAAAGTTAAATCTAGCTAAAAGGAATAAGATATTAAAGTAGAAAAGGATGTTAATTTATTGTTTAACCCCATCTCGCTAATGTAAATAAATATGTTAGATCAGTTTTAGCATTAGATTTTATTTTTAGTTAGCTTGTTTAAATTTTTGTGTCTTTGGAAGGCTTTGGTAACCTGTACACTAGTTTTCATTAGGAAGGCCTAAAACGAGAGGGTTTTAGTAAACCCCTCACTGTGTTTGTGTCAAAACACTAGACAACAGAGTTCATCTAGAGTTTTGCCCAAATAATCTTGACCAATGACGTTGACAAATTAGGAAATGCATAAAAAAAGGATTATCATGGCTCAAGCTAACCCACATTCAAAGCACAAAGCAAGCTGTAAAGGTGAGATTAAATGGGGAGAGAAGAATTATTTCATGTTCTAATGACTGCCTTATATGACTCAAGTAGTCAAAAGGACTCAAGTTACCCATTAATGAAAATTCAAGTTTGCCACAAATGAGAAAATATATTGCTTGATTGAGAATGTTAGCAAGTACTCAAGCAAAAAAATTCATAAACTACTAGGAAGTTCATGCTACTAGTATTAAAAACAAAAGGAGGAAAGCAACACGAAGAAGAAAAAAAACTCGATAATGGGGTTGGGAAAGTGATATGTTAGAAAGTTTGGGTGGGTTGGTGTTCCCCTTCAAGTGGATTCATCAAACTTAACTTCTATTGGGCAAATAAAGGGAAATTAGGCCCAATCGGGGGAGGGTGCAATTTTGGTGACAATAGGAGACGACCAATTTTGATGTTTTCCCTAGATATTGGGAAGGACATGAATAATCATGCAGAAGGATTGGCTAATGACTAAAGGAATTCAAAACCCTATCACTCGTGGATGGAAAAAACTAGTGGTGGAAAGTGATTCTCAAATTTTGATGAATGCAATGAAAGATGATAATGTTTCATCTTGGAGACTGAAAGATTTGATTGATGAAGTTAAATGTCTAGAAAAACAACTAGAGGAAGTCATTTTCCAGCACATTAAGTGAAAAGGAAATTAGGTAGTTAACAAAAAGCCTAACAAAGAGGTAAATTTGATGGCTTCGCTTGAACCTAAGTATCAATTTTGGAAAACAATTTTCCTTAGGATATTAGGAAACATTTGGTTAAGGATGCAGAAGGATTCTTCTCCAAGACTCCTTCATGTCTACCCAAGAGCCATCCTTAAAAATATGAACAAATTAAAAAAGGGGGAAATCATATAATTGAAAAAAGATAGGGGAAATGCTGGAATAATCAAAATCATTCATAAGCAGGCTGCACAAGTGAAATCTTTGGAGTCATCATTGGGAAGCAGGGCTTTCATTTCTCCACACACCACCTCTCAAAGTGATGTGTTAAGGTTTAACATGCAATTAATCCTCCCTCTTCTCTAAGTCTTAATTGCAAGCCTCTCTCAAAACCTACAATTCATCCTTTGAACAGAATCGTTGCAGACAATGAAGAAGAAAGCTCATGAAAGGGTGGTGGTGTACAAATTGAAGGAAAAGAACATGGGAAGAAAATGGAAAAAAACAATCAAGGTGTCCTTTTTGGAATTTATGAACAAGAAAACTCGACCCCTGCATATGCACTTTTAGATGAAGCATTTATTGAAGGCCACGAAGGAGCTGGACAATGTTGTTATCGATGACTATAGCCAACACATGAAACATCTCTTCTTCAACTCAAGGCTGTCGATAGGGAAGAGAAATGTTCTTGATATAACACAAGCTCTCGAAGTTGCTAACATGTTGTGTAATGCGGTTGGGACATACTCCACGATGATCACAATGCAATAGAAAAACCCCATTTGTGGCTACATAGGAATGTAGCCACCACTAGCATCATATCATGGATGGGATCGAGACACTCGTGCAGAGGCAAAAGAAAATTGTTAATAATATGAAATCCAAGTTCTCCAAGGAAACTACCGTTGAAATACCTTGTTGTTGTCCTCAATCATCAAGTGATGACGAGGTGGAGGTAATGGTTTTAGGATAAATTTGAAGTTTTGCAAATTTGCTCTTTTGGGTATGAAGTGTATAAACTAAAGGAAAAATATGTCCCCTACCCCTTTTTGGTTGTCGAAGACTGGAAATTTAAAATACACACACACATACATATATATTACTATTTCCGTATGATGATTGGATGATTGGTTTGAATTGGGCGGTGAAGTAATTTATGGAATAAGGACTTACTCTGCACCACTACACAACATTTCCAACCTTTCATTTACACTCTCAATGATACGTTATTGTCTCGTGCGCATTTCTTTGAGCATGAAAATGATTAGAGATTATTTGGCATATGTGGTTCTTCAATAAAGATGTTTTGTGAAATAGGTAATCATACTTTAATGAGATGAAGAAAACCTCCTACTGACTGAGCACTCCTTCACACACTATTTTTTTTTTTTTTTTTGGCAAAATTGTAAATGGGGAATCCTTTTGAACCTTTTACACATTTCTCTAAGAATGGTTAAACCTAGGTATTGATGCTCTACATTATTTTTTGCATCTTGTGAAAATATACTTACATAATATGGAAGCTCCCTCAGTATAAAAAAATAGCCTATGTACCATGTATTTCAGTTCAATCTTTGGCCTCATAGTGTGAAGGGTTTGTTAAAAAAATGGCCTATGTGATGATTGATTCAATTGAAAACTACATGTACCAAAGACAAACTTGCATTTAGATTAATTTCCAATGTTTATCATATCTGAGCTTCTTGTGGGATTGCTCCTTGCATGGCATGACAATTCTTTGACATTAGTTTACAAACAAGCCAACTTTTGTATGCAAACCTTCATTGGAGGTGTAAACTTCTCCTAGTGCATGCAGCTCCAAGTTTTGATAATCCTATTTGATTTAAATTTTTGGCAATGTGGTTTCTCCTCAGCATAAAGGTTATTGCTCAATAGTATCTCTTTTCTTTTAACAATTTTTATTTAGTCCTCCTATAGTGTGCTTCAATGTTCCCTCTACAATCCCTTCAAGCACCTAAAGGCATATGAGGGATAAGATGATTGACTTGAATGAGGGGGAGTGAAAATAAAAATACTAACTATCCACCCCATCATAGGCTTGTCCTGTAATTTTTTTTCAATAAGCTCTCCTTGGCTTAGACAACTGTTATTTCTTGTTTAGAACTAAGTTTGAGTGGAAAGCTTGCTGCAAATACAGTGTCTAGTTGACAAGATGGAATCATATTGATATCTCATGCATTGTTGGTTAGGTTATTTGCTTAGAAGACCTTTGTCTAATTCCGTTATGTCAGGCAATGGTAGATTTTCCTATTAAAATTGACTCAGTGTGATAACAATGGCTTGATCCCCTTGACATATCTTCCAAATTTTGTTCTATTTTTGGCAAGGAGTGAGGATCAATCAAGTGGGTGATTATTACTCTTGGATATGAATTGGAAGGTTATACTTACTCATGATCTTTTTGTTCTTGGTTTTCCGGAGTGTTGATGCGATGCTAATAGACATCTCAATTCGACCGAGGATGCTGGTCAAAATTTTTTTGCTGTCTTGGCACTAAGGTGTTCATATCTTCTAAACTTTGGTTAATCTACATTGTTGAGCTTTTGTTAACTATTTCAGGCACTTTGATGCCATTTTTTCTAGGCTAGAGCCCTCACTCTAAATAAATTAAGCAAAAAAACACAAACAAAATATTCAAGCACATCTTGTTAAAGGAATTAAACAAGTGTATAAGTTGTTACAGAATTATGATACAATTTCCCTATAACCAAAAGGAATGCCTCCACAACCAAATAAAATGTAATAGCTAGAGGTTCTAAACCCATAATTGAGGCAATAACCAAAGGAAATTGTAGTGGTTGGAGTTTGTGGAATTCTCGGTGCAAACAAATATGAAAATTGGAAAATATATAAATAAGCATATCCTCTTTTTTTATATATAAAGAGGATATACACATAAAAAAACACGGGACATGTGATTTGGTAGTAGCTATTTTATTTTCCAGTAGCAAATGGTAGATATTTTCCAAATTCCTTTTATTCTGGAGTAACAAATCGTTTCCCCTTAGAGCAGTAGGTTTCCCTTTGACTTTTACATTTTTCCCTTTCACTATTTCAACATTTGGATAAGTGTGTTTTAGAAGATATATATTATTTATTTTTTTCATTTTGTGTTGATTTCGCAAAGTTACTTTTATTTTGGTTAGATAAGTTTAAATAGGCTTTTATTATTTAATCTATGTGCCCCTTTAACAATCTAGAATTGTTAGCACATTACCAAAAAGGCATTGGAAATAGTGTAGCCACTTGAAAAGCATATTCAGAAATGTATCGGCAATTCTAGGCATTTTAGAGCTTTTCAGTTTATGTTTCCATTTCAGAAACATTAAAAAGTGGAAGTAAAAACATTTCAGAAACATTAAAAAGTGGAAGTAAAAACCCTTATAGGGCATTCTTGCAACTTAGGTCTTAGTGCATTTCAAACCCCAATAACCTCATATGAATACAAAGGCATTTGGGTTAAAAGAAGTAACATACATTTTTTTTAAATTGTTTTATACCACAGCAAACCATTGCAAAATGGAATGAAAATAAAAATGAAGATAAAAGAAAAACAAGTTTATTAGGTGATACATGAATATTAGTTTTTCTCTTTAAGAGGAATCAGAGTTTAAATTCGGAAAAGGAACTATGTATTGGTGTAGCATGTGAATAAATGAAATCACTCTTACAAGGCCATTTTTTGCCTTCTATGTATTTTTCCTATAGAATAATTTGTAATGCATCTTACTTTTTTGAGCAATTAGTAACACAAAAGGTAAACAAATCAATCGTGCAGGTTTGGTACTGCACCTTCAGCAGCATTTAATTAACCTATCAAGCACAGCATATTTAAATAATCAAATAAATGACACAATGCGTAAATAAATCAATTGTGTCGATTTGAATACATGAAAATATTAAAATATTTAAAATCTGAACTATATAACATTGAGGATTTATGGCTTCCCTACTGAATATCACATGAAAATTAAAAAAATCCACCTAAATGACCAACATTACAAGAGAGGAAAGATAATAAGTTAAACTACTATCAAGACTTTAAATAAACCTAGAGCAGAGCAAAAAAGAGTTCCAGATTTTCTCTCCTAATGCTTCTCCGTACAATGCCTAGTTGTATAACATAGGATAGGTTACTCTAATTACGCTCTAATTATCTTTTTTCAAATGTCACATTATACTAATAGAAATTCAGTCCCAATCTTCCACTTATGTTTTGTAGGGTAAAATAATATTTCATTTCTATTAATCATAGAAAACAAAACTTCTAAAAAAAAGAAAAAAAAAAAACCCAATAGAGAGTTGAAGATTATAGTATACACACACTTTCCACTGCTAATATAAAAAGAATTAAAAAGGTGCAATATGGTAACAAAAAATCTGACCTGAGGTCCTGAAAGGCACCCATCGAAGTAGTCAGTGTTCATTGTCTTCCAATTCATCACCACCGATAAATACAACTGCTAATTGGACTCCACAATTTTGTCCCCAAACAGATTTGCAGACTCTGTAAAGCAGCTGCTGCTTCGAACTAAATTGGCTTCTTATAAAAAGCACCGAAAGAACACCATCCACCGCGTCCTTTTTGCTTTTTCGGTTTTTTTTTTTTTTTTTCTGTCTGTTTATGGGTAGCGTCAAACGCAAGTCATGTACCACTTTTCATTTGGATTCTCATTAAAAATTACGGAATTTATTATTTTATTTTTTATTTTTAAAAGTTTGTTTTTTAACTTAATTTTATTATAATGATTTTGTATTATAATAATAAAATATTTAAAAAAAGGGTGTATGTAGTATTTCAAGAGGCATTTGAACCCAATTATGTAATTGTAGTAGTACATTTAAGTCTTATTAATATAAAATGAAAAATGTGTATATAATTTTAATTATTTAAAATTATAAATATTATAATATAATTAGATGTTGTAATTTTTTCTTGAAAAAAAGTTATGTACTATTTTTTTGCCTTTACATAAATCATGTACCACTTTTTTTAACAATGATTTATCATATTATTTGAGATTCTTGTTAAAAATTATGAAATTAGAGAGTTATGATAAGAAAAGACATCAACAATGCAGATCCACGTCTGAAGATTTACATTCAATTTTCAATGTAGAGTCCACATAACTATATCATGTTATCTGTATTAAAAGCAAATGTTGATTCAACCAATCAAAGTATACATCATGATCTCGTACTAAGAATCAAGATTGAAGAACAATTATAACTTCATATATATACCCTCGAATTATGAGTGTATTGTGATCTCAAATATGGATTACTGACCACACTTACAACTAAGAAGAAATTGTCATTAATGTCAAAGTCCAAACATATAACAATGAACCTTTTACCCAAGCAATGGCCAATGCATAGAGAAATAAGGAAAGACGTGAGACATATTATCACCATACTTACGACAATGGGGCCTCGCAGTAAGTATTTATATTTGATTGCAAACATGGTTGGGTAATAAGTGGGGTTGGATGGATGATTGCATTAGAACTATTCGTTACACCTAGAATTGAACGCTCTTAAGAAGGTAGAGTACATCTACTATCACCAATTGTGGATTTTGTTATGAAGCACAATTGACATCAGATCATGGATGGCTATAATAATCTTCCCGTGGTTGATACTCCTTTTGAGTCTAATTTGATGGTGCAAACCTTAAATTATTTGAATCGTCTCATAATTTTCATATCTAGGCATATTGACATGATTGTGGATGGAATGTCTCAAAAGAAATAAATGTGTAATGCTAGATCAATAGGCCTATAAATATTGAGCCCTATCAACCATTTTGTAAGCACCTTTAATTGTTGATTCTAGTTGTATTATTTGAGATTCTTGTTAAAAATTATAGATCTAATTATTTAATTTTTTATTTAAAAAAACTCATTTTTTCAATTATCTTATTGGTTTAGTGTTTTTATATTATATAAGTTTTGAATGGAGTTTGTGTGGACTTCTTTTGGAATGTTTTCGATGGTTCTAACCCTTATAGGTTATTAGGTTATTGTAATAATAGACTTGTGATTGCAGACAAAGTTTCAATTATCACACTGAAAGGAAAAGATGCAAAAGAAAAAGCATGCATAGGACACCAAAATTAGGAAATTTGAATAAAACAATGTGTGATCACATATATTATGTATGAACACAAATATAAACTTGATATAATTTTAAATAAAATGAATCAAATGCAAAGGAAGTGTGGCATATAATGTAGACATTTCTTTATTCTTTCTTATATGATCATAGGCATTATTTTGTATTTTTTTGTATCACTGAAAAGGAAAAGTATAAGAGATGCCAAGGTCTTACAATGAGCAAACTCTTGAGATAGATATACAAGTTAGACTTTGTCGATAAATGCTTTTGATGTTAATTATTACTTTTTTGTAATTATAATCCTTGTAATTTATGTATTTTTAAAACCCATGCCATTTTTAGAGTAAGTTATCTATGATTATGACATCAGATGGGTGAGACTGAAACATGTTATGGCTGTATGAAATCCCCGTGTTGTACCTATGTATTTGTCCAATTTTGTATATAATATTTTGAATTTCACCAAGAGTGTCATTGGCCTGCCAAACTTCACCCATAAATTGTTAGTAAGCATAAATGTTTGTCTCAAGAAAAGTATTTTGGCCTCTAATTAATCATCATTAGTTTATATTATGTTTTTAGCCTTGTATGCTCAACATTGCTACACACAATTGATACATTTAATGATTTTAACATTTATTTATTATGGATGTCAAACAAAAAAAATTGTGTATATATGTGTTGTAGATTGGAATACAACTCTATCTTTTAGACTAAACAATGAAATTGTTTGACATTAGAAACTCCCAATCCTCAATTTTTGGTTCGACATTTCAAATGTTGAGCAACAAGTTGTGAAAAACTACCTTGCATGGGTTAAAACCTTGTTGACATAAGATTATATGTAATGTGATCACAGTGTTAAAGTTTCACCAAAGGGTTGAACCATATGATGTTATTGCATACATTAGTATGTAGTTAACTGGAGGTAGCTGACCTAAGTTTCCTATAAGAGTAATTGATCTCAATCTAAATGGGACAGTCTTCTGCATAGGGATACTCTTATGAGACATTGGATATTATTAGTTCAATCAAGTTAAAGAAACATTTCATTTATATATTTCACTAGAATTTTTTTGAAAAACTAATATAAGCAGCAGTATTTCAACATAGTCCTAGAGCATTCAAAAACAAATTTCATGTAATTGATAAGTAAAGACATCAACAATACAGATGCAGATCTCAAGATTAAAATATAATTTTCAATATAGAGTCTAAACAACTATAGCATTCTATTTGCATCAAAAGAAAATGTTAATGCAACCTACCAAAGTATAAATCATGATCTCATACAAAAAATCTATAATGAAGAGCAATTATAACTTCATATACAAAACCTTAGATTATGAATGTCTTCTAATCTCAAATGTGAATTATAGACCACACTTACAGCTAAGAAAAAATCACCATTAATATCAAAGCCCAGTCATATAACAATGAACCTTCTTCCCAAGTAATGGCCAATGCACAAAGAAATAAGGAAAGTTGTGAGACATACTATCACCATCCCTATGACAATGGTCTCGTAGTTAGTATATATATTTGATTGCAAAGAGATTGGGTACTAAGTGGAGGTGGTTGGGTGATTGCATCAGAGCTATAAGTTAAACCTATAATGGAATAATCCGAAGAAGGTGGAATACATCTACTATCACAATAGAGGATTTTATTCTGAAGCACAACTAACATTAGATCTTGGATGGCTATAATTATTTTCCATGGTTGATACTCCTTTTGAATTTGATATGATGGTGTCAACCCTAAGTTTTTTTAATAGCCCCATAATTTCCATATCCATATTTATAGTCCTAATGACCAGATTATGGGTGGAATGTCTCAAAATAAATAAATATGCAGTGCTATACCAATAGACCTATAAACTAAAGAGATGGGGGTGCATTGGTAAAGCAATTTGGTTGTTATATGCACCACCCAGGTTCAAATCTCATAGGTATGGAAAAGGTCAGTTATGGTCGTATTCATATTAACACTGGTTGTGGCAGGATCATAAACGTCAAATTGTGGTAGGAATAGTGTGATAAATAGAATGTAAAACACCGGTTGTGGTGGGAATATTGGTATTTTGGTATTGGTTAGTTATGGTCATTGATGTAACCGGTTCAATTGCTCTGGTCAAAAGCTATGGATATATCTTTAAAAAATAGACCTATAAATATCAACCCCTATTGACCATTTGTAAGTACTTTTAGGCATTGATTCTAGTTGTATTATTTAAGATTATCATTAAATTTTATAAAACTAATTATTTCACTTTTTATTTTAAAAAGCATAATTTTTCAATTATCTTATTGGTTTAATGTTTTTTATAGTAAACACATTGTGACTAACATTGGTGAGGGCTTCTTTTGAACTATATTTGATAGTTCTAAACCTTATAGGTTATTAGGTTGTTGTAATAATAAACTAGTGATTGTAAACAAAGTTGTAATGATCGTGCCAAAAGGAAAAGAAATAAAAGGTAAAACATGCATAGATAATTAGGTTATTATGTTTTTCCCTTCAAGTGGTTCCATTTCCTTTTTAAGTATACAATGACTTGCATGTATAGTTGATACATGAATTTTTGAAGATTACAATGCTAGTAGGAGTAAGCAATAATAATGGTGAGTTGTTTTGATCCACATGTGAAGATAATGCAAGCTTGATGTTGTTGATGAGGTATGATTTTATTATATCGATTATTCCTTGGATAAATATTTTCAATGGAATCATTATATCATGTTGAGGGAAGTGGTGTAAAATAATTTCAACTGCAAGGTGTTATTTTGTAGATAAACCATGCTAGGGTCAAGAAAGGTCGAGGAAAGAGATTGTGGGCATTGGTAAATTTATCAATTTAACTCTATAAAAGAGATGGTTGTATAATATACTTGAATGCATGAACTTCATTGTTATTATAGTTGTGTAGATATCAAAATCATGATGGCCAAATATATAAAGTTCACTTATTTCCCTATCATTGTTGGGTTGCATTTTGGATAAGAGTTATTGTTTTATCAAGTTGGTCGTAGTCATGGTTAAGGATGGCATCATCTAAATGGTCATTTAATTGTTATAAGGTGTGTGATCAACATGTCAAGGATGATATGATTTTCTCATGCATTCCTAATTTGTAGTAATGTCTTCATTGGTGGCACCAATGTTGACATTGATATTATGAATTGGTTTGTCTAAGAGGATTTCAATACAAAAATACTTCATAATAATAAAAATATTTTGATAGAATTACAAAGGAGCATGTGAAGCCCCGAATAGTTGTTGACACTTTTCTTTTCTGTCCATTATTAAATGTTACAACACTTATTATAATACCAATATATTTTATCTCCAATAAGTGGTAGTAATTATAGCAAGGAAGGGTGATAAATGTAAGCATAAATGAAGGTTGAAGTTACCAATGAATCAATGTCAATTTCAGAGACACAATGTATAAATTTATTGCCAACATTCAACCAAAAAAAAAATGTTAAATAATAAAATATGGAGTTTTTGTAGAAAATGAAAAATCTCCTGAGCACTAATATCATGATAAGGAGTATTATTAATCAAAATTTTCTTGAAGGCTATTGAAGATGGTTTCATGCAAATTTAAGCCATCTAAAATTCTTGTTAGTATATGGTGATATCTTTCAAATCATTTTCTACTTTTGATGCATATTTGGAAATATATTTTAACATAGAATGATGGGAACTAATAGGTTAGAAATCAACATTTTCTTTCCACCTGGAAAGAATATCGTGGTTGTGAATGTTTAATTTGTCATCATTACTCATGGGAATGTTTTTTTCCATCATTTTCTTCAACCATGGAAAATTCTATATGTAATTACAATGGCACATTGTAATGACATTTAAGTGGCATTCATTTCTTTTTCAAGCAAGTTTGTTCATTGAATTTGTTCTGCCATTCAACACAATCAAAAGCATTTCATATTTTGTAAGATGGTCACTAGCAAATATTTGAGTTGTATTTAACAAATTGATGCAAGAGCATCCTGGGTAAATTAGCAATCATGTATCATCCAAAAATGAACTTTGATTAATTAGATAATTTTGAATGAGTGAGAGAGTCCACTTGCCCAAAGGATGGATTGTCAGATTGCACAAATGGTTAGATAATAAAGGAATATAGGTCTTAAAACACTAAGGTAGTGCATGCACGTGGACAGTGGAGAACATGGAATTGGAGAAGCAGTGTGCTTTAGGACTTACACAACAACACGAAAAGGAGTCATAACTTCAGATGACACAAAAAGGAGTTTATAAAATACATACTCCACAGGTAAACCATGTCCAAATTTACATAATTAAGATGTATCTTAAAAGAGATGATCATAAGCACTGAGAAGCATGTGGTTTTGAGAAGATAAAGACAAATTAACATGGGAGCATCTAAGGGATATGAGCATATAAGTTATGCATAGAGCATATGATTCGAGGTAGAGGGAGATATCTGAATGACCCATCACCATAAGGATCAACATCTAGTCTTCTACAGGTCAAGATGGTTTATAGTTGATGCGATAATAAGTGAAGGACAATCAACAAGAAATACCAATAAAGATATGATTTGATGATTTTTAGAAACACATGGCTTGAGGTCCATAATTTTTTTGATTGCCTCTAGGGCATGCCTAAAGGTTCACATCAAGTCCCACTAGATACATATATCAACCATTTCATGGTTGACATGACATTTACTAAGTGGTGAATAAATATTATTCTTAAATGCTTTGCTAAAAGATTTTCAAATCCTTAATCAAAGTCTCTATCAAATTAACCATTATCCACCACATACTCCATTTCTCCCATTCTAAATTGATAGCAAATCCTTCTAGGAGTCAAGGTGTCCCCAAACAACAATTAAACTCCCCATAAAGTGAGGTTCTTGGGCCACAAAGTCTCATGCCTAGGTCTACACTTGTACAACTTAGTCTAAAAGGGTGTTGCCAACAACAGGAAGGATACGGCCAATTGAGATTCTTCACACTCAAACAAGCTAAAATTTGATTAATAACCCAGCAAAATATAAATGAAACCAAAAGATCATCAAAACACATCAAACATCTGCATATTGAAACTCCATTGTGTATTTCCATTGAAGAACAAGGTGATTCCTAAGTAGAACCACACTATCCAGCTAGTGATTATCTTTCAAATCCGAAACTATAAATATAGAGAGGGTTTTCATCCCCAAAAGATTTTGGGAGAACTCGCAGGTTCAATCTGACAATATAACAATATAAGAATTCTTCAACATGCCCCAAATGAGACCCTCAACTTCCTTTTATAATCTTATTGGAGGGAAAAAGACAATTAAAATAATATAATAATTCACTTTTTTCCTGCACAATGTTTTTGAAATGAGATAATAAAATATTTCATGTGCATAAGTCCCCCAAACAAGGTACCCAACATTTAGAGCAACTTTTGACCTTTCCAACAAGCTATAATACTAAGTTGTCTTTTTAATATTTGAGAACATTAGACAACTTAAGTGAATTTATTAAATAATTACTTAATAGCTCACCCATTTTGTGAAAATCACTTAGACGGCATCGAAACCAAAATCTAATCACACAAAGATGAAGTTGGGGATGTGGGATGATGATCAAACCCAATTTGGTGACTTACCAAAAATAGACACTCTTTCCAAGAAGTTTGAAGAACAAACCAGGTGTTTGAAAATGCTTCAAAAAGCATCACTATAATTCTCAATGTCCACTAAACTCAATGCCACACAAAGAACACAAGAAAAATTGAACATGTGCTCTACAAGATCAAAGGAGTCCCCTAACCAATACCAATTAACCTATGGGACTTAGGAATAGGCTAACGGTCACCAAATTGGCTAGGCTTTAGAAGGGGGCATTACAGGATATGGGGAGTTTATGCCTTAAATTGCTTGCCCACACCATATTTAAGGAGGAGATTGTAGGCACAATTAGATATTAATATATGTATGTTGAGGGTGGCTATCTATAGTTGCCAACTCAATGACAATATAGATAGATGGGGGCCCTCTCTCTTGTTTTGATCATTCATGCATGCATCTTTTATATCTCTATAGGCATTTGCCTCTCCCTCCATATATAGATAGGGAGTTTGGTTGGGTTCAAAGAGGGGGAAGTGGCCAAGGGGGAGGGATGCAAAATTTTATATCTGGTAGCATTTACCATCTATTCTAGTCAAGCCCAACCCAAACCATTTTCAAGCTAGTCTGACTAACTAATAACTAGTTGCCAATTATAACAACTAAACTCATTGTCTGAGCTAGCTTTATTGGCTAATGACTGCAACAACCAATTAATAATTTTTAAGGTTTGAGCTAGTTTGCCTAACTATTGTGTATAATAAGTATAATAACTAGTTTTTTAGGGTTTGACCTACCCTGAACCCCTGTTCAAGCTAGCCCAATTAACTAATCTAGCATAGTGAAATAGATACCACCAACTGAGTATTAGTCCATCAAGAATTTGGTCCACAAAAATAAATGTCGGTCCATCCAAAATCCATCTCATCATGGTGTCTTGGGTTTGATGAACGTGACCCCTTTGAAGTGAAGAAGTCTTGTTAAACCTATGGTATACTTGTTGGTGATATGTCAACTTGTGGGAAACTGGTTGGTGGTAGTGGTTCTTGCAATGGTAAATGACTATCATGCTGCTTGTCAATGTGTTTGTGGTAGAGGGAGGAGTAAATGTCTAAGATTCCTATATGATATCCATATGACCTTTGTTTCGTTCTCCTTTAAGACACCTCACCTACCTATTGATTGGTTGAATGTTCATATTGGGGCAGGTCCTTTCACTTTCCATTACTCAGATGGATCAGTGGTTTCCATTACTCAAATGCGTCACTCAGATGGATCATTTTCATTACTTAGGTGGATTAGTGGGATGGTGGACATCCATTTACAATTTCACTCCCATATAGACATTTAATGATTCATTTTCAAGCAAACATCTTATCTGAAAAAATAATGTCACTCACGGATAAACTTTTTATCAAAAAAGTCATTCACTCTGGGCAAACATCTTATTTAAAAGGGATGATAGAAATTGGAAATCAAGGAATGACATTTGATGCTTATTTATTGCAAAGGTTGGTGGGGATAGGACAAATTTATCTTTTCGACAACCAAACCTCCTACCTCTACTTGTAACTCATCAGCTTAACACTCACATCTCTAACTAATTTATCGAGGATTCACCTACACCTATATATAATAAACCTACCATTCACGTACACCTATTTGTTCTTCCATTAAAACATATCACTACCTTTATAGACATAAAAATGGGTATATGATATAATGGAAAACCCCTTGCTCATCCTGTGGTCCTCAATCCATTATTATCGGATCATTCATATTACGTTAGAGATATATCCATTTGTCTAGATATGCTCATTTAATCCAATATGGTTGTGTGGAGTTAAGTTGATCCTAAATTCTATAATATTGATTGTAGGCACAATTAGATATTAATATATGTATGTTGAGGGTGACTATCTATAGTCACCAACTCAATGACAATATAAATAGATTGGGGCCCTCTCTCTTGTTTTGATCATTCATGCATGCATCTTCTATATCTCTACAAGCATTTGCCTCTACTTCCATATATAGATAGGGATTTTGGTTGGGGTCAAAGAGGGGGAAGCGGCCAAGGGGGAGGGATGTAAAATTTTATATTTGGTAGCATTTACCATCTATTATAGTTAAGCCCAACCCAATCCATGTTCAAGCTAGTCCGACTAACTAATAACTAGTTGCTAATTATAACAACTAAACTCATTGTCTATGCTAGCTCTATTGGCTAATGACTGCAATAACCAATTACTAATTTTTAAGGTTTGAGCTAGCTTGCTTAACTATTATGTATAATAAGTATAATAACTAGTTTTTTAGGGTTTGACCTAGCCTAAATCTCTATTCAAGCTAGCCCAACTAACTAATCTAGCATAATGGAATGAATACCACCAACCGAATATTAGTCCATCCAAAATTTGGTCCACTAAAATAAACGTCAGTCCATCCAAAATCCATCTCATCATGGTTTCTTGGGCTTGATGAATGCGACCCCTTTGAAGTTAAGAAGTCTTGTTAAACCTATGGTATACTGGTTGGTGATATGTCAACTTGTGGGAAATTGGCTGGTGGTGGTGGTTATTGCAGTGGTAAATGACTATCATGATGCTTGTCAATGTCTTTGTGTTAGAGGGAGGAGTCAATGTCTAAGATTCTCATCTACTATCCATATGCCCTCTATTTTGTTCTCCTTTAAGACACCTCACCTATCTATTGATTGGTTGGATGTTTGTATTGGGGCAACTCCTTTCACTTTCCATTACTCAGATAGATCAATGGTTTCCATTACTCAAATGCATCACTCAAATTGATCATTTTCATTACTCAGGTGGATTCGTGGGATGGTGGACATCCATTTATAACTTCACTCCCATATAGACATTTAATGATTCATTCTCAAGTGAACATCTTATCTGATAAAATAATGTCACTTGCAGACAAATTTTTATCAAAAAAATCATTCACTCTGGGCAAATAACTTATTTGAAAGGGATGATATAAAATGAAAATCAAGGAATGACATTTGATGCTTATTTATTGCAAAGGTTGGTGGGGATAGGTCAAATTTATCTTATCATTCTGAAAAGTGTGCAACATCCATCTTGGTCCGTCCATGCTGCTCTAGACTCCTCAACCATGACAAACGAGAAAGGGTTAGACCTTTAGGCACATAAGGTCATTTATGCCTATCGACCATTGTCGACCATCAACACACCTTCATCTATAGATATAGCTGGCACTTGCACTCAATTGATTACATGATGAAGATATAGAAGTTCAGTTTTACAAAACTCACACTTTGATTCCTTTGCAAATAAGGATTTAGCATCAAGTATGCCCAACACCTCATCCAAATGTCTCATATGCTCTTCCTAATCCTTGATAAATATTAATATGTCAACAGATAATATTAAGACAAATTTCCAGAGCTAGTTATTGAACACCCAGTTCATGCAAGATTGAAATGTTGTAGGAGCATTGGTTAAACCAAAGGCCATAACCATGAACTTAAAATTCCCAAAGTGACATCTAAAAGCAGTCTTCTCTATGTCCTCCTCATGAACCCTTATCTGATAATACCTTGATCTCAAATCTATCTTTGAGAAGTAGACAACATAGTACTGACCTTTTTCACCAAAACAAGAAAAGATGCAAATGGGCTTTTGCTTGGACAAATATGTCCCATCTCCATGAGCTCCTTGATTGTTTTTTCAACCTCATTTTTATCTCTTTTTGGATGCCGATAGGGAGTGGTGATGATATGGTTTTCTCCATCATCTATCTCTATCACACACTTAATGCCTCTTGAAGGAGGCCCCTCAGGAGGTAAACCACTGAAAACCTTAATTCACTTGGTAAACAAAGCTTGCACATTAAGGTGATAATTTTTCTTTTCATGTTTGAGAATGGTAGGCATGTTGATACAGTATGCTGCCCACTCAAATTGATCATGTTGAATCAACCTCTCTAACCTTTTGTAGGAGACAACATGTGGATGTCCTTTTGACATCCCTTTTAACACCACTTTCTTCCCTTCTAATTGAAATCTCAGTTCCATAGTCTGAAAGTTTAAGATGATCTCCTCCAAATATCAAAACCACTGAATGCCAAGTACTACATCTATGTCACCAATGCTTACAACATAGAAATCATATTTGAATTCACAATGACCCAATTTTAGACTCATTTGGGGTATCATTTTAGTGCACGTAAGGGTGAAACCATCAAAGACCATTACTTTGAATCCATCAACCTCTTCAGTCTTGAGTCGTCTATGAGCCACCACTCCAATAATAAAATTATGTGTTTCTCCAATATCAGTTAATACAACAACTCGCTATAAAATTTTATATCTGATATCATTTACCATCTATTCTAGTCAATCCCAAACCAATCCATGTTCGAGCTAGTCAGACTAATTAATAACTAGTTGCTAATTAGAACAACTAAACTCATTGTCTGAGCTATCTCAATTCATTAATGACTGCTATAACCAATTACTAAATTTTAAGGTTTGAGCTAGCCTACCTAAATATTATGTATAATAATTATAATAACTATTTTTTCAAGGTTTGACTTAGCCTGAACCCCTATTCAAGCTAGCCCAACTAACTAATCTAGCATAGCAGAATAGATACCACCAACTGAATATTAGTCTATCCAAAATTTGGTCCACTAAAATAAATGTTGATCCATCCAAAATCCATTTCATCAGAGTGTCTTGGGATTGATTAATGTGACCCCTTTGAAGTGAAGAAGTCTTGTTAAACCTATGGTATGCTAGATGGTGATATGTCAACTTGTGGGAAACTGGTTGGTGTTAGTGGTTCTTGCAATGGTAAACAACTATCATGCTACTTGTCAATGTGTTTATGGTAGAGGGAAGAGTCAATGTCTAAGATTACCATATTCTATCCATATGTCTTCTATTTTGTTCTCTTTTAAGACAACTCAACTACCTATTGATTGGCCAGATGTTTATATTGGGGCAATTCCTTTCACTTTCCATTACTCAGATGGATCAGTGGTTTCCATTACTTAAATGCGTCACTCAATTGGATCATTTTCCTTACTAAAGTGGATTAGTGGGATGGTGGACATCCATTTACAATTTCACTCCCATCTCGACATTTAATGATGCATTCCCTAGTGAACATCTTATCTAAAAAAACAATGTCACTCACGGACAAACTTTTTATCAGAAACTGTCATTCACCCTAGGCAAACATCTTATTTGAAAGGGATGATACAAATTGGAAATCAAATAATGACATTTGATGCTTATTTATTGCAAAGGTTGGTTGGGATAGGTCAAATTTATCTTGTCATTATGGAAAGTGTGGGACATCCATCATGGTCCCACCATGTTGCTCTAAATTCCTCTACCATGACAAATGGGAAAGGGTTAGATCTTTCGGCACATAAGGTCATTTATAACTTTCAACCATTATCTACCCTCAACACACCATCTATAGATATACCAGGCACTGGAAATCAATTGAGTGATAGAGGGAAACACTTTCACTTCTCGACCTTTAAGGGAGAGGGAAATTATTGTCCTTTATATAGGGGTTCAGGCTAGCCCAACTAACTAATCTAGCATAGTGGAATAAATACCACCAGCCGAATATTAGTCCATACAAATTTTGGTCCACTAAAATAAACATCGATCCATCCAAAATAAATCTCATCATGGTGTCTTGGGCTTGATGAATGTGACCCCTTTTGAGTGAATAAGTCTTGTTAAACCTATGGTATACGAGTTGGTGATATGTCAACTTGTGGGAAACTGGTTGGTGGTAGTGGTTCTTGCAGTGGTAAACAACTATCATGATACTTGTTAATGTGTTTGTGGTAGAGAGAATAGTCAATTTCTAAGTTTCCCATCTTCTATCCATATGCCCTCTATTTTGTTCTCCTTTAGGACACCTCACCTAAATATTGATTGACTGAATGCTTATATTTGGGCAACTCCTTTCAGTTTCCATTACTCAGATGGATCAGTGGTTTCCATTACTCAAATGCATCAATGAAATGGATCATTTTCATTACTCAGGTGGATTATTGGGATGGTGGACATCCATTTATAATTTCACTCCCATTTTGAAATTTAATGATTCATTCCCGAGTGAACATCTTATCTAAAAAAATAATGTAACTCATGGACAAACTTTTTATCAAAAAAAATCATTCACTTTGGGCAAACATCTTATTTGAAAGGGATGATACAAATTGGAAATCAAAGAATGGCATTTGATGCTTATCTATTGCAAAGGTTGGTGGGAATAGGTCAAATTTATCATGTCATTTTGGAAAATGTGTAACATCCATCATAGTCCATCCATGTTGCTCTAGACTCTACCACAAAAAATGGGAAAGGGTTAGACTTTTAGGCACTTAAATTCATTTAGGCCTGTCGACCATTATCTACCCTCAACACACCTTTGTCTGTAGATATATCTAGCATTGGCACTCAATTTAGTGATTAAGGGAAACACTTTTGCTGATTGACCTTTAAGGGAGAGGGAAATTACCATCCTTTATATAGAGATGAGTTTCTTTGATATAGATAGGGGGTCCGCATTCTCTATATATAGATGATTTCCTGTTATATATAGATAAGGGGTCTTTATTATTTATATACAAATGAGTATTTAAATGCCCTTGGCCTCTAGATTCAATGTGTGGGTTTTAAGGCGCTTTACAAATTGCCCAAATCTCTATAGATGGTTTTGGGGGGTTGGGATCGAGGGAAGTCATCTACCGATTGATTGATTTGTAATCCTTATTTATTTATTCCACCTTTCTTAGGTGTGCGCCTATATACATAGATAAGAGTGCAACTATATAGATCTTAAAGTTTATAACCTACTTATCCTCCAATGATAGAGATTAGGTTATTGGGGGACACTCTATATAGCTACTCTCGAGCCCAACCATAAAAAGTTGTCTATTGAGTGCATTGAGCTCTTAGGTTGTTTTAGAATATATCCATATATAAGGTACTAGCTATATATATATATATATATATATATATGTATATATAGCTAGATATATGTATGTATGTATGTGTGTATATATATATATGTGTATATATATATATATATGTATATATATATATATATATATGTATATATATATATATGTATATATATATATATACACATATATATATATAGACATATATATATATACACATATATATATATACACACATACATACATACATACATATATATGTGTGTGTGTGTGTGTGTGTGTGTGTGTGTATATGTATACATATATATATATATATATATATATATATATATATATATATATATATATAGTTTCGATCTATCGATTGAGTGAACTACCACTTAACCAACAACCTACTAAATAATAACTGGGATTAAGGGAAGATACTATATAATGAGTGTGGAAGGGCCTTCAATTGAATGCCCACTTCCAATTACTCATGCCTTTAGGGCTGCACCATATCCTAGATCAGTATATACATGAGAACCTAGATTGGTATATGGGTTGTGGTGAGAAAGGGCACTCAACATAGAATAGATCGGGGAGAGATTGCCCAACCCCACTACCCTACCCCTATATATCTATATGGTTCTCTAGGATTGATTGCCCAACACCAACCCCTTGTATATAGATATAAAGGCCAATAATTTAGTGTATATATATAGGGCCCTAAGCCCCTTTTCATAGATATGGTGTTCAAACTCATACCTGACTAAAATAAGTAGATATAGGACTCTATCGACTACCCAATCACCCTAGATAGATAGATGGTCCCCTTCTCTATCCATATCTCATGCCTATGGGATATAGTATAAAACTAACCTAACTATGTTATACATACCTTCATAGGGATGTCTTATTTTGATCAACCAAAAATCAAAGGACCTAAGCAAATTCGATAAGGTCCACACTCTCTTCTCTAGGTGGATTGAAGTATGGAGAACAAAACTTGAACTATACTACACCCCTCTCTCTAATCGACATGATGGTTAGTAAGCCATTCTTTGTTATATCTGTAATACTAAGAGATCTCATCTTGAAGTATAGACTGCCCAGATCTCTATGAATGGGATTAGGGTTGAGTCCCCTCTCTATACAAGGGGAAAATATGGGCCTGATAACCTACTCTATACAAAATAGGATGGGATAGGATAGGGTCATACCAACTCTGCTAATGATTAGAATACCGACAACCAAACCTCCTACCTCTACTTGTAACTCATCATCCTAACACTCACATCTATAACTAATTTACCTAGGAATCACCTACACCTATATATAATAAACCTAACATTTACGTACACTTAATTTTTCTCCATTAAAGCATGTCACTACCTTTATAGACATAAAAATGGGTATATGATATGATGGAAAACCCCTTGGTCATCTTGTGGTCCTCAATCCATTATTATCGGATCATTCATATTACGCTAGAGATATATCCATTCATCTAGATATGCTAGTTTAATCCAATATAGTTGTGTGGAGTTAAGTTGAGCCTAAATTCTATAATATTTCTCCACCTATTTTTCTTGTTCGAACCTATAGTAGATTAGTGTAATGGATTATAATGATGATAATGACCAACACAATCTGCATAATTTGAATGACATCTCCTTTTCGATTTCTTCCTCTTTGTTAGGTTTCCTCTAAAAATCACTCAATAATTTTATATACGAGGGAGAACCTTAGCTAATATAATTATTGCAAGGGCTTATCTACATCTATGGCCTTAGCTTCCCTATTTCAAATTATAGATATAAAGGGGAGGGGTCCATCAACCTCCCTAGATTCCACACATCGATCAATACCTCTCCATCATGGGGTTGTGTCCTTTTTCTTGTCATGTGGCAACTATAATATAGTTATTTGGGTAAGAGCAACATCTAATCAGGCCCATGTGTGTACATAACTCGATTCATGCTTAGGATAGTGAGGGAAGGAATGATTTTATCGACAATATATAAATAGTCAACACTCCCCCAATGCATTTTACTCCCTCTACTCCCTCTGCTAATAAAAGAGAGGTTGGGGCAAAGGTGGCTAGAATATAGTTAGCTATGAACTCTAGCCCCTTATATATAGAACTACCACTTGACCAACCCCTATCCTTATCTATGAGGCCCATAGGCTTCCCCATACAAATAGGGTTCAGTGCCCTATGCTCCATATAGATAGGGTTGGGAGATATCTATCTACCTCAGCTTCTTGAGCAGACATAGAATTGGGATATAGTGGGGCCCTCGAACTAGCAGCCTCCTCAATCATTATATATATAGGGGGTCGAATGCATATAGATAATGACCTCTATCTCATTGATCACCTTTTATATATATGGGAACTATATAGATCTATATGGTGTGAGATGGGTCTATATCTATTTATCTATTAGGGGTGCATATGCTAAATGACCCCATACTATATAGGGGTCAATTGAGTGCAAAATTATATTGTCCCTAATTCTCAACCCCATATAGATTTGATATGGGGAACAAACACATATATCGATGATCTGCCATTATGGATAGAGTAGGTCAGGCAGGTAAATGACCTCACCCACAACTTGACCTCAACCCCAACCAACCCAACCCTATAAGCTGTCCTATATATATGTCTAGGCAACCCTATTATATCTATCTTGACCTCGACCTCCCTGGTATCACCCCAATGGTATAGGCTATATATGTATCTAGGAAGTGTATAGATATAAGATATGGCCTTTTATATTCACACCACCCATTAACTATAGGTTAGGTGTTTCTATTGTAGTTCCTCTGTTAGTTTCCTCTACTTAATCAATCATATATATCATATACATGATGTACCTATATATGATTTATTATATCTATATCTATATCTATATCTATATCTATATCTATATCTATATCTATATCTATATCTATATATATATCTATATCTATATCTATATCTATATCTATATCTATATAGAAGGTGGTAAAGCCCCTTCACTTGATGGCCTAATCTTCCCTCCATACAGATGAATCAATCAATCTTTACTATATAGGGGATCCAAACCCCCTACAATGAGACTAATTTTTTGCATCTGGTCACCATTGATCTATCGTGCCCCATCCTACCTCCATGCATGGGGAGAATACTACTCCCAACCATGGGGAAATCCCCATATTCACCAAGGAATATACCCCATAGATCGAGGGATACAAAAACACCCCATGATCTCTATTATAGTCATAACCCACCTCATTTTATTAGTACCCCCAATCGAACATCCTCTCCCTCCAATACTCCCAATCAAACATTTTTACCCTCCCTTCCAGACATTTGACCCCTATGGAGACAAGAACAATAAGTTCCCCTTATCAAAATAAATGGAGCTTCAAACACCTTTCCCTTCAATAGAGGTAGTCACCATTCATAGACAAAATCAAGTCAGTGGGTAGCTAGCCTTCCCTCCCTATTGAGCCAATGACCCACAATGGATAGGATCCCCAACCAAAGTAGTCACCTCCAATCAAGAGTCACCCTCCCCAATCTCATCTCCTTATATAGAGGGAACCCACCTAATCCATCTCACCCCAAGTAACACATATATCCTGAGACTCTTATATCACATCCATAGTCAAAATACCATGTATGCAATGGTAATGCTTTGTTGATAGCCTCATATCACATATACAATAGAATTATTTGTTGACACACTCCTATCATGTATATAACAATAGTATATTATTACACTTGACATATCATGTAGTCTTTTGAAATGGAGAACACTCTAGTAAGCTACCCTATCCATTACCTAAGTACATTACTTTAAAAAAAAAGCTTTTGGTGAGAAAAAACTTGTAAATATAACACACTTGTGACCACTGAGAGCTAAAGTCAAGATGAACATCACATCTCTAATTTGTGCCAATATATGCTTCTAAAGTTTGCTCATGGAGAACACTGGTGTAAAGTCTTGTCACTAATGACATTATCCTCTCTAGGGTACGTCTCCTATTCAATTCCCAACATGTTTTTATTGTGCGAGAAGCTCATTACCCAAATGGATTAGGGGGATACCACTTCCATGAGGTCATTCAGTTCTCAAATGCCTCTAGGCACATGATTGTACACCACATTTGGGATTTATTTTCTAAAATTAAATGGAAAATAGTGCCATGTTATCTTCCATAAATTGTGGTTCTCAATTGTTCAATATGTGTGAAAGGTATATAATCACTCATTAGTTGTAATATCCCTAAGGAGATCATTGAATTCGAGGAGAGGCACTACCACTTCACAAAAATAAATTGATACCAAGGAGAAATCACTACCAAGGAGCAATATTACCATTTAATACAATAATATTTAAATGGAAATGTCAAATGAAATTGTTGTCGAAAGTGACCGAAAGTGTCAACAGAAATGTTAACGAAATTATCAATAGAAATGTCAACGGTCACATCTTTTCGTGAAGAGGTGTCTCTTAGATGCAATGCCTCCTTTAGGAGAAGTTTTTAAAGACTATATAAGGGAGAAGAGATGTGGAAGTTAAAAGCATCTAATTATGAATTCAATCATCTAACTCGTATAAGTGTCATATTATACAACTACTCTCAAGGATGAAAACCCTTGTGATTATAATAACCCAAGGAAGAAACCCCTTGTGGACTTATATTTTATTTTATTTATTATTTTAAATTGAATATTTATTTCTATAAAAAATTACTATTTAAAGGAATTAAAAAAAATCAAATTAATGTAAAATATTCCAATTTAGAATATTATAGTGGTATCAGAGCTATTTTTCTTGCCACCCTATGAACCATGGGCTCACTACATAAGGAAATTATGGACAATTATGAATCGTACAACATCCTTGCAGCAAATATTCAAAAAGAAATCACTTTTTCAGACTCTTTGGATTTAAAAGAGTCATGGAATGGAAACATACACTATGAGGAAGAGGAGTTTGTTAATCATAATTATGACAGTGTTGAATATGAAGAGAAATTCAATTTTCAAGAGGTCCCAGAAGAAAGGAAGATAACAAATTTCAAGACTAACTTCCCTATCCGGGAGCAAATGAATGAGGCATCCAATGTTGAACTAAGGGAATGCCCAAACAAACTTATCCAAGAAGAAGTTGATATTTATGGAGACTCATCTATTGAAAATAATGACATAAAAACTTTTGATATTAGAGATGAACACGAGTTATCTATCCAAATTAGTAATGATGATGTTGATATGTGTTGTCTATGTCAGAATGAAGATAAACTTCAGTGTGTGCAAGAGAGAGGTCTCGAGGTTTGTTCCCCGAACACAAGTTCTATGTTTAATAAACCACTTGATTCTCTAACTAATGCACACTATCAACATGATATCATGGGATATGATCTTAAAACTAAACAAGATGGAGAGCCAACCAAAATAATTGATAGAATATGGGGAAATCAAGAGTCAAAGTCACATAATACTGGAGTGGAAAGGTTTATGGAGGAGGTTAATAAAAAACTTAATTGTAGCCATGATTCTCAGCTATCCATAACAAAATATGAAGTGGAGGACCTTATTGTTTTTAGAGTTCAAATATTGGCTTCCAAACCATTTAAATGTAGATGAAGCATATCACCAAATATATTTTGATGCATTGGGCCACCACCATCTACCCAACATCAAGATCAAGTTGTTTCAGCAATAGTATTAACTAATAAATTTACTCTACATATCAACCTAACAAATGGTTTAAAAAATGAAATTAGAGGCCAAACTTGGGTGGTAGCCAAAAGAGACCCTGACACTTTATTTTTGAATGGAGAGACAAGGCATATAATTGCTAACAAAGATGGAAATGCACGACTATGCATGTATTCAAGTAGAAGCCAAATCATGATTCATAAAATATATGCACAAAAATTAACTTTTGGGAATGGCATTTGTTGGAAATTGGATTAGATTCGAACTTGTTGAAACACTCCAAATTGAAGAATGCAAGCTTCGTCTATTATATGTTCTGAAGTAGTTAAGGGAAGAAATTGAACAATAACAACAACAACAAATTATGTTGATTACTGATAGGCCATATCATTAATTTGTTTGTCTTTGTGAACACCCAAGAAGTGATCTTGCCAGGCATGTCATAATGTTTCAAAAGGAAATTCACAAAAAATAGTTAAAGGAAGAATTTCAAGATCACAAAAAGTAATGGTAGTGCAAATATATCATAACATACCATAGGTAATGGGTGAGGTGGTATTACCAAATAGAATATAGGTTAGGGACACTGATAGATAAGTCCCTTGGTGTAACTAAACTATAGATAAGGTTGCCTTGACCTTACTTAGGGGATATGTGGATAAACCTTTACCTCTACCTCAGATGCTTTTTATCCTTAGTATCCCTTCCCCGAGTGAGCTTAATTCTTACTATGAGGAAGAGATCTATTGACATGGATCTTGGAACTAGCCAAATTCTTATCTCTCTACTTTACTCCACTCATTGGGCCAACTAAGGGGGAAATGAATGTAAATATAATCTATAATTGTGGTCTCTAGGCTAGGCTAATAAAAACCTAGGAGTGTTTAACTAACCTATAGGCAGGGGCAAGGCAACACTAACCTCTAACCGATGGAAGAGGTGTGTAATCATAGAGTAATTAGGCCCCAAATCTAAACCTGGCTATATGGAGAGGTTTATGCTTTTCAGTACTTTGTATTGAGGCATAGTAGAGTAACTCAATCTAATATCTAGATAGTGTACCAGGTTGACTATATATTAAGGCTCCTATTAATATATGGGGTACTTCCCGCCTCTTCCACCCTATATATTTATTTCAGGCCTCCTTACCCCTTGATATATATTAGGGTTGTAGGAGGGGGAGGGTCCCCTCTGTATGTATGGTTCTTCTTACCCGCCTCATCATAGATTGGTCCAAATGTAACGAGGATAGGAGTATAGTGTCTTAGTCCAAACATATTAAGGAGTTCTTCGAAGGGATTGGTTGACCTTTATATATATATATATATATATAAATATTTGAGAAAAGGTAGTTTAGCGAGCCCTATTGATTATATAGATATAATTCCTATGGTTCCTCGAGCCCTCATCTCTATATGTATCTATTCTACACATATATAGACATATGTGTCTATAAACCATACTCATAGACTAAACTCAAGTATATTTGTATTTTGATATAGTGTATTAAACTCTACTATATATGTAATTTAAAAAATCTATGTAAGCTTGTTCGACTAATAGGCCCTTGTCTAAGTCCACTTTACGAGGAAGGGGCCTCTTGACTATAGGTAATGTTACTAGGTAAATCGCCAACTTAGTTGTTGACTTTGAGTCACCCTTGAGTTAAAAATTACAACACTTCTCATTATTTTTAATTCTTGTAGACATGAGTTAGACACATGATCAAAGTTGTATTAAAAGATTCATACTTTGCTAAGTTATTACACATTGAAGGCTAGCAAGTTGGCCCTTGACTTCTAATTATCTAATGATATACTTTACCATCCTAGACACCTTTGTGTATTATGAAGCAAAGATCATTAGAAGTTAACTTGAGGAACACCTTCAAGTAAAGCAGGTGAACGCTTTGGAGTAGAGAAAACATAAGCAATTCTGAAAAAAAGTACTCTATTGGAAACATCTCAAAAGAAATGTTGCAATGTATATTAGATATTTCACAGCATGCACAACAATGGAAAAATTTCTTAAGATTTTTAAAGATAATATCTTATCACCATGCTTTTATTTCAATATGTTTAGGTACACAAGCTAGTTTGCCAACACCCATTGTTTTAGTCAGAGATACCAAATTTCTATGTAATATGTGGAAGAGCCTTTGGTCCATATGGATACAAAATTGTCCATAAGGATACAAAGCTAATTGAGTCAATAAATTTATATGTTTACACTCGTCTCCAAACAGTGGTGGTAAACATAATGATAGTTTAGCTCTTGATAATGCACAATTCAAAACATTAACATGTATGGGATGAAAGTTTGTCTTTGATCATTTTAGTTACAATAGAGCTGTGCATAACTTGACAAGACACATCTATTTTCAAGTTTGTTTGGACTTCCATCCCTTGGTGCCTATTGACATAGCTTAGCTTGTGCCATCAATAATTAAACCATCTTCAACTTGGAAAGAAATAGACAAATTAGGAAAGCTAATTGAGAAAATTCAAAAGATTCAAATAGAAGGTCACTATGTCTTGCAAAATACTAACACCAAATACAAGGTTGGTGGGAGAGTTAGGCTATTTTTTTAGGAAAAAAGACTTACAGGTTCTTACAAGATTATCATGCGTCTTGGCTATGGAATGCATACAATCACCAAGCAAGTGGGGATTTGGGGAATAAGAGGATGTGGTAGTAAATTCCAAAAATATGTGGTGGTGTGAAAGCAAATTTACCAAATTGATTTCATTCATTATAAATTAACCAAATTGATTTCATTCATTATAAATTTACCACAATCAATCTTTATGGAAATATAAATTTACCAAATTGATTTCATTCATTATATTTTTTTAAGATTCATATATTATTACATAATTCTTTATCTGTAAGCAATCGATTGTAAAATTTTATCTGAGCTCAAGGGATTATACATTGCTTACCAAATCCAAGAGGAAATTAAGTGAGACTTCTTTAAAAAGATAAACCTTTTCCATGGTTTGTATAAAAAGCTTTCTTGAGATGCTAGTCCTAATGGCCTTAGGAAGATCTTCCATGACCTTTTGCTGCTGAAGCTCCTCTGCTTTGAATTTGAGACACGTGTATGACAATATTTTCCCCTTAAGCTTTAGTGGAAGATCATTCTTATCTACAAAATTTGAAGCTGCCCTTTTTTTTTGTCTGCAATCCTACTTAGCAAAGGTTAGTTTTGGATACCTAAACCTAACCAGCTTAAAATCAAACATACCAAAACACACATACTCTTCAATCCATGCATGATTTTATATAAAAACTTCTTAAAAAAATAGGAAATCTTAAAAATTGCATGGTTCTACTTGTTCTTTCTACAATAAGGTTTGACATATTTCCAATCAAGTAAGTGGTGAGGCCAAGATTGAACAAGACACAAAATATAGTGAAGATAATCTCCTTTGCATTTACTGCTTGTATATCTCCACATCCGCTAGTAGGTAATACAAACATCTTGCAAAGTGTACTGCAAATAGGGTTACCTACAACAAAAAAAGTATACAAATTTTATTAGTTACCTAGAATGGTAGGAAACGTTATATTTTTATTAGATTAAAATAGGGTGGTTAATTCACCATAGTCAAATTGTACATGTGAGGTTGTTGTATAACACAACTCACATAGTATTTTAGGTTATTATGTTAATAGATGGTATTTGGGTATTTACAATGTTAAGATCCTATTTCGTAGGAATTGCTATTTCTATAATAATAACTTTGTAACCCCTTTATTGTAGTGAATGAAAGTTCAATTTATTCAATATTTGGTATCAGAGCATTGGATATCTGAACTTCAGAGCTCAAGGGAGAAAGAAGATTCCAGTAAGAGCTAAAATTGACTAGGAGCCTGTGCACCCTTACTTTCATAATTGTCTTCGAATTGCATGCATAAATTTGCATTGCACAGGGATTTCTTAGAGAAGTTTATAGATCTGAGCGTTAAGTTTTTTATAGATCTGAGAAGTGCATCAGATCCATGCAAAGGAGGAAGGAGATTCATTCCAATTACAAGGTGCATATGATTTCATGTGGAAATCTTTAGATCTAGATGGATCATGAAATAAATCAAATGAAGAGTGAGAAGAAAATAAAGGAGCACCATTGCACTCACATTCTTCTTCTTCACATGAAAAAGCATCAAGCAACACAATAATTTTGTTATTTTCCTTTCTTTCTTTCCTGAGGCAAGATCTAAAAAATAGACGGAGCTATTTTATTTTATTTTCCTAACATTTGGCAAAAGTATATTTAGAGCTTCAAGAAAATTAGATCAGGTGCATACTAATCTATGCAAAGCCATGAGACCTAGTCACTATGGGTTTCAGTATTTTATGCTCTTTGTTGATGACTACTCACACAAAATGTGGATATACTGTTTAATGACAAAAGACCAAGCCTTTAGCATTTTCAAAGAGTTCATGTTTGTGTAGAAATAAAAATTGGTTTTAAAATTGAAGGTCTTTACTTGGATCGAGTGGGGAATACACTAGTAAAGAGTTTTTGGCCTATTTAAAAGAACATGGTATTCACCGACAAATGACTCCACAACAAAATGGTTTTGCAAGAAGGAGAAATCAAACTATCATGGAAATGTTGCATTTCATGATTGAGGAATCAAGTTTGGCACATACATTTTGGGTAGAGGCAGTACAAACAACAAACTATTTGTTAAACATATCACCTACTATAGCTCTTGATGGGGTGACTCCACAAGAAGCATGGGCATGGCATAAACCCTCAATAGCCCATCTTTAAATTTTTGGATGTAAGACATACATGCATGTTCTTAAAAAGAATAGAAAGAAACTAGATAGCAGATACATGACATACATCTTTGTAGGCTATAGTGAAAAATAAATGGATTACAAGCTTATGGATCCAAAAACAAGGAAAATATCAATGAATTATAGGAAAGGTAAATACAAATTGTCTTCCACACACTCCCCTGATTAAAAAATCACACATATAGAAAATTTAAAAGGTGATGATGGCACTGATGGTGATAATGATAATGGGGATAATGATGATGATGATCAGTTAGATACTACAGTTCCACCACCCACAAGAATAGTTGAACGTGTGCCTAAATGGTATACGAGTATGATACAAGATGCTAAATTGGATGGAGTCCCAAAGACATCCACCATTAGACCAAGGGTTTGCAGCATGACTCGAGAAGATATCAATTTGGCCTTAATCATCATTGTTGTTGAATCAATTGATGTCTCTACGGTTCAGGAAGCCTTAGACTCAAAACCCTTGAAGGATGACATGAATACAAAATATCAATCATTGATGAAACATAACACATGGAAACTTGTAGATCTTTCACCAGGGAAGAATCCAATCGATTGTAAATGGGTTTTTTCAAAACAAAATACAAAGAAAATGACATTATTGAAAAGCACAAGGCATGACTGGTAGCAAAATGGTATGCTCAGAAGGAACGCATTAATTATAAGGAGACTTTTGCTCCAATCGCTAAGATCAAGACTATCAAAATGATATATGCTTTGGCTGCATAGTTTAGATGGAGAGTACACTAAATAGATGTGAAATTTGCCTTTCTAAATGTAGATCTATAGGAAGAAGACTACATGACTCAATCAGAAGGTTTTGTCACACTTGGCACATAAGGAAAAGTGTGTAGACTCATCAAATAATTGTATGATCTCAAACAAGCTCCCAAAGCCTGGTATATAAAAATTACTGAGCATCTTGTTCAACATGGATTCTATAGGAGTCCTTATGATCCAAATCTCTACCTCAAATAGAAAGGGGGGAGGGGGGAGATTGTGATTGTTCTTGTATATGCCGATTATCTAGTCATCATTGGTAGTTCAATGAAGATGATTTATGCAAGTGCTTCAATTGTTATTTTTTCCTCCCTCTCATGCAAATAGGATAACAACCATTTCTCTTTGAGCCTCAAGTGGTGCCTTTTTGCATCACCACACATCATTAGCTGAAATTCGTGCTATGTGCTATTTAAAGTGATTAACTCTTGCACTCATCTTAAACACACAATAATTTCATATGATGAAGTTATTCTTTGGGTCATCATGATCCGTAAACTACACTGAATCAACTCAAAGTGAAGTTTTAAATATGAATACTGAATTTCTCAAAACTTAACAAATTCTGAAAAAACTCAAAAGAACTTGCATCTCAATGTTTTGGCATAAACCATTCTCGGTTGTTTGGTTGGATTGGAATGATCAAAAGACTTGTTGCTTCCATTTACCAATTAAACTGGTTTTTGTTTTTTACATCAAATGTTGTAAATTGTCAAAATTTGATCTTTACATGATTTCATAATTAAAAAAATTAGAAAACTGAATTAAAACATGCAAGCAAATGAAAAATTACTATTCGACATTGATAACGGAGTTTGGCATATT